>SJXO01001039.1:188359-349082 GCA_006408615.1 Connochaetes taurinus
TCAAGGCTGTATATTGTCACCCTGCTTATTTAACTTATATGCAGAGTACATCATGAGAAACGCTGGGCTGGAAGAAGCACAAGCTGGAATCAAGATTGCTGGGAGAAATATCAATAACCTCAGATATGCATATGACACCACCCTTATGGCAGAAAGTGAAGAGGAACTAAAAAGTCTCTTGATGAAAATGAAACACGAGAGTGAAAAAGTTGGCTTAAAGCTCAACATTCAGAAAACGAAGATCATGGCATCTGGTCCCATCACTTCATGGGAAATAGATGGGGAAACAGTGGAAACAGTGTCAGACTTTATTTTGGGGGGCTCCAAAATCACTGCAGATGATGATTGCAGTCATGAAATTAAGAGATGCTTACTCCTTGGAAGAAAAGTTATGACCAAGCTAGATAGCATTTTGAAAAGCAGAGACATTACTTTGCCAACAAAGGTCCATCTAGTCAAGGCTATGGTTTATGCAGTGGTCTTGTATGGATGTGAGAGTTAGACCGTGAAGAAAGCTGAGTGCCGAAGAATTGATGCTTTTGAACTGTGGTGTTGGAGAAGACTCTTGAGAGTCCCTTGGACTACAAGGAGATTCAACCAGTCCATCCTAAAGGAAATCAGCCCTGGGTGTTCCTTGGAAGGAATGATACTAAAAGCTGAAGCTCCAGTACATCCCACCTCATGCGAAAAGTTGACTCATTGGAAAAGACTCTGATGCTGGGAGGGATTGGGGGCAGGAGGAGGAGGGGACAACAGAGGATGAGATGGCTGGATGGCATCACCGACTCGATGGACGTGAGCTTGAGTGAACTCTGGGAGATGGTGATGGACAGGGAGGCCTGGTGTGCTGCGATTCACGGGGTCACAAAGAGTCGGACACAACTGAGCGATTGAACTGAACTGAACTGAACTGAACCTTTGTTGGCAAAGTGATGTCTCTGCTTTTAAATATTCTGTCTAGGTTGGTCATAGCTTTTCTTCCAAGGAACAAGCATCCAGAGTAAAGATGGGCCAAAGTACCCATGCACCCCAACAGTCATCGCAGCACTATTTACAATAGCCGAGACACAGAAGCCACGTACATATCCATCCACGGAGAAATGAATACAGTTGTGGTGCATGAATACAATGGAACGTTAACCACAAAAAGGAACAAAACTGTGACACCGGTAGAGAGCAGGATGCATCTAGAGAAAGTCATATAGAGCGAAGGAAGTCAGAAAGAAAAAAAAAGCAAGTATGCTATAATTCTGTTTTTATGTGGAATCTAGACAAATTGTAAAGATGGGCTTTTGTGCAAAGCGGAAACAGAGTCATAGACACACAGAACAAACGGATGGACACTAAGGGGGGCGGAGGGAGAATGGGATAAACTGTGACTTTAGGATGGAAATATTTACGTGACTGATGATGTGTATAAAATAGATAACACATAAGAAGCTACTGTAGAGCACAGAGAACTCTGCTTACCGATCTGTGGTGAGCTAAATGGGAAGGAAATCCAAATAAGAGGGGATATGTGTACAGGCATATGTCCCTATACAGGTATATATAGGTATATATGTCTACATATGTATATATAGATATACCTATATCCCATACCCCCTCTATGCATAGGGGGTATATGTATAGCTGACTCACTTTGCTGTACAGCAGAAACTAATACAACATTGCAAAGCAACTATGCTCCAATAAAAAAATTAAAAATAGAAACCAAACCAACTTTATTATACATGCAATTTTTTTTCTAGTTGACACTATATGGAAAATACATAACTATATATGGACACTATATGTAAAATACATAATGAGAACCTCTTGTCCATGGATTCTCCAGGCAAGGACCCACTGGATCGGGTTGCCATTTCCTACTCCAGAGTTTAAAAAGAAAAAAAAAAAAAAATCAAACCAACTTTGAAAGTGAAAGTCGCTCAGTTGTGTCTACTCTTTGCAATGCACCGGACCATACAGTCCATGGGACTCTCCAGACAAGAAAATTGGAGTGTGTAGCCTTTCTCTTTTCCAGAGGATCTTCCCAATACAGAGACTGAAGCCAGGTCTCCCACATTGCAGGTGTATTTTGATATACAAATGGAGACCACGTTTCCTTTTCTTCTGATTATATAGAATCTATTCTTCTACCTACGTCTCTTATTTAGGGGGAGAAAAATTCCATAATACTATCACTATGAACATTGCAGCCCTAATCCAACTTTATTGGGGAAAAAAAAAAAAAAAAAACCCTTGATAACATTTCTTCTCTTTAATTTGAGAACTGGACAAAGTCTGTTGGACTAGTAATGAGCATGAATACTCATACAACATCTAAGATGTATAACCAGCACCTCCTCTGGGCTTCCCTGGTGGCTCAGCTGGTAAAGAATCTGCCTGCAATGCAGGAGACCCGGGTTCAATCCCTGGGTCAGGAAGATCCCCTAGAGCCAGGAAGGGCAACCCACTCCAGTACTCTTGCCTGGAGAATCCCATGGACAGAGGAGCCTTATGGGCTACAGTCCATGGGGTCTCAAAGAGTTGGACACAGCTGATTGACTAACACTTACTGCTCCAGTAGGACCTCATTGGAGCTAATTACATCTACAGTGACCCTATTCCCAAGTAAGATCCATTACACAGCTTTCTACACAATTCCAACAAGCTCCATCATTCAGTTCAGCTCAGTCACTCAGTCATGTCCAACTCTTTGTGACCCCATGGACTATAGCATGCCAGGCCTCCCTGTCCATCACCATCTCCCTGAGTTTACTTAAACTCATGTCCATCAAGTCAGTGATGCCATCCAACCATCTCATCCTCTGTCATCCCCTTCTCCTCCTGCCTTCAATCTTTCCCAGTATCAGGGTCTTTTCCAATGAGTCAGCTCTTCGCATCAGGTGGCCAAAGTATTGGAGTTTCAGCTTCAGCATCAGTCCTTCCAATGAACCCCCAGGACTGATCTCCTTTAGGAGGGAACGGTTGGATCTCCTCACAGTCCAAGGGGCTCTCAAGAGTCTTCTCCAACACCACAGTTCAAAAAGCATCCATTCTTTGGCACTCAGCTTTGTTTATAGTAAGCCACTGATGTAAGAGTATAGTTTTCCTAGAAGGTCTATGGTGAGGGGAGGGGGTCAGTGATATTGTCAAATTTACATCAAATGAAAATGAGAGACCAACAGATATTAATGAGATAAAGAAGAAAACCCCCAAGTAGCCAATTTCTAGCCTTTCTATTCTTATTTATGGGGTGGCTCAGTGGTAAAGAACCCACCTGCAATGCAGGAGTCACAGAAGACTCAGGTTTGATCCCTGAGTCAGGAAGATCCCCTAGAGGAGGGACTGGTAACCCACTGCAGTATTCTTGCCTGGAGAATCCCAAGGACAGAGGAGCCTGGCAGGCTACAGTCAAGGAAGTTACAAAGAGTCAGATACTACTGAAGCCACCGAGCACACATGTATTCTCTTTTATAATTTAAAAGTGATCAACTGATAAAATCTGGTATTTTCATTCTTACAAAATTGTATTTTATTCCCAGAAAGATACATGCCTCCTAATTCTCTTTTCTCTTGTCTTGCTCTCAAAAATCCCCTGGTTATCCCAAGAAACAGATTTATATTTCAGTGCCTGACAAACCAAAGCAGAAAGAATAATTTGGTAACTACATGTAAGGCAAAAATGCAAGAGGCTTCAGTCTCCTCCCCACGGATTCGAGAGGAAGATTTTGTGTTGACCGGAGAGGTTGTCATCTGTAATTGAAATTTTGTAATTTTCTCCATAAGACCTAAAAGGAAGTTAAATATTTAACTTTATGTACCTTCATAATATATTTATGAGTCTGCTACAGGAAGGGCAGGAAGTAAATGGTACAGATAAAATGTGTTTGTCAGATTTGGAGCAAAATAAAATACATCCATATACAACAAGGAAACTCCCACAGGACTGATGAAATTTGGAAACTGGAGGAACAGAAATGTTTAGAGATGCATTTCTACAGGATAAATTTCAATTTGCAAATTCTTAAACTGGATTCTAGCCATGACAATCCTAGACAGTGTATTAAAAAGCAGTGATATCACATTGCTGACAAGAATCCATAGAGTCAAAGCTATGGTTTTCCCATAGCGGACCCATTGGAAACTCATAGAAGTGACTCATTGGAAAAGACCCTGATGCTGGGAAAGATTGAAGGTAGGAGGAAAGGAGACGACAAAGGCTGAGATGGTTGGTGGGCATCACCGACTCGATGGACATGAATTTGTGCAAGCTCCAGGAAGTTGGTGATGGACAGGGAAGCCTGACGTGCTGCAGTCCATGGGGTCATAAAGAATCAGACATGATGGAGTGACTGAACTGAACTGATGGTTTTTCCAGTAGTCATGTGCAGAGGTGAGAGTTGGACTGTGAAGAAGGCTGAGCACAGAAGAATTGATGCTTTTGAACTGTGGTGTTGGAGAAGACTCTTGAGAATTCCTCGGACTGCAAGGAGGTCCAACCTGTCCATCCTAAAGGAAATCAGTCTTGAATATTCATTGGAAGGACTGATGCTGCAGCTGAAACTCCAGTACTTTGGTCACTTGATGCGAAAAGCTGACTCATTGGAAAAAAGCCTGATGCTGGGAAAGATTGAGAGTAAGACAGAAGTGGGCAGCAGAGAATGAGATGGTTGGATGGCATCACCAACTCGATCACATGAATTTGAAGACAGGGAAACCTGTCATGCTGCAGTTCATGGGGTCACAAAGTTGGACTTAGCAACAAATTTTAAAAGTTGACTTCAAATACCTAGTAATATTTAATGCCAGCTCCTTTCTGAAAATTTACGTCCATTTTCCTTTTAGCAGAATTGTAAAACTGGTGTTCATAGTGATAGTATTATGGAATTTTTCTCCCCCTAAATAAGAGACGTAGGTAGAAGAATAGATTCTATATAATCAGAAGAAAAGGAAACGTGGTCTCCATTTGTATATCAAAATACATTATTTCAGAGCAGAGAAATGGATGAGGCTTTGGTTTGTATAGAATCAAAGTCAAAGAAGGGCTTAGAGGCTTCCCTGGTGATCCAGCGGTTAAGAACGCGCCAGTCAATGCAGGGGACATGGGTTCGATCCTGGGTCCAGCGAGTTCCCACAGGCTGTGGGGCAACTCCCGAAGCTTGCGTACCTAAAGCTCATTCTCCACCACAAGAGGAGGCGCTGCCATGAGGAACCCATGCATCACAACTAGAGAGCCCCCCTGCTCGCCAAAACTAGAGGAAGGCCATGCACAGCACTAATGACCCAGACCAGCAAAATGAAAGAAAGAAAGAGTAAATAAATAAACAAAATGTTTTAAATTTAAAAAAAAAAAAAAGGAAAGGAGGATGAAGTTAAGACAAAGTCACTGGGTTGGGTCCTCATCTCATAGGGCTGGGGTCCTTCTAAGAAGCGGGGATCGGATCACAGACACCTAAAGAGAAATGAGCATGTAGGGACACAGAGAGAGGCCTCGGGAGGAACCAGCTCTGCCCGCACCTGGGTCTCAGAATAAGATCCTCTGAGTTTATGAGACAACCTCTGTTGTTCAAGCCATCCAGCCTATGGTATTTTTGTCATGGCATCCGTCACTGACTAACAGAAACAAAAATAAATCAAAATGAGCCAAGAAAATAAATTTTTAAAATTTATCTTCCATCACATACATTTTCTATTCATGAGAATAGTAATAAAGTATTCAGTGCACTTAGTACAACCACGATCCTAAAAAAAAAAAAAAAAAAAAANCATAAAATTCTAGGCTATAGGCCATGCTTGGGAAAAAAAAAAAAAGGATGATCTAATATACCATTTTAACATTTTAATGCTTTGGGGCTATCACCAAGCTGTTTTGTTGTTTGCAAAGATTACAATTGATGGCATATTCTTGTTTCAATACATGGGAAAACATCTGGCATTAAAAATACACACACACAAGAGCAAGCTATTAAATGCAGTCTTATTATTAGGGAAGCCTGAGAGAAAGGGCAGAGAGTTTTGGTGGTGAGTAAATTTGTGGTGGTGAGTAAATTTGTGGTGGTAAATTTTATGGTGCTAAACTCCCATTTTTAGGTACTTAATTATACAGAAATGTACTCAAGTACACTCGTAAGAATGTCATTGGGTAGAGCTTACAGAATGGTGCCAAAAATATGCAGGAAAGAATGCTGCAGTGGGTTGCCATCCCCTTCTCCAGGGGGTCTTCCCAACCCAGGGATCAAATCCAGGTCTCTGACACTGCAGGCAGATTCTTTACCATCTGAGCTACTGGGGAAACGCACCAAAACAGCTGGTTACAGTGGAAATGTTTTTCGACTGTTTCTTTGGTCTCTAAAGGTATTTGTAACCCTCGAATATCATCTAGATAATAACAGCAAAGAAATAACTATAACCTAAAGGTTGTTCAGTCGTCAAATCATGTCTGACTCTTTGAGATCCCATGAACTGCAGCATGCCAGGCTTTCCTGTCCTTCACTATCTCCCGGAGTTTGCCCAAGTTCCTGTGCATTGAACCACTGAACCTAAAGGTATCAGCTAGATAAGATGACTGACTTGATTCAATGGTGTGAATGTTCTGTTTTGTTTGTTTGTTTCGTTTTGTTTTTTAGTGTTCATTTATTTGGCAGCATTGAGTCTTCATCGCATGTGGGATCTTTAGTTGAGACATGTGTGACCTAGTTTCCTGACCAGGAATTGAACCTGGGACCTCTGTATTAGGTGCAAAGAGTCTTAGCCACCAGGGAAGTCCTTGTTCATGGTTGAAATAATGATTGTGCAGACTTATCAACTATTGCTGCGTGGGACGCATATGCATGTTCCTTTCCTGTCTGCTGGGCTTTGGCAGCAAATTTATTTTTTGTTCAGTCACTCACTCATGTCCGACTCTTTGCAACCCCATGGATGGCAGCACGCCAGGCTTCCCTGTCCTTGAGTACCTCCTGCAGTTTGCTCAGACTCATGTCTGCTGAATCAGTGATGCCATCCAACCATCTCATCCTAGGAAGCAAGTTATGTCTTAAAAACCTCTATATTTCCTTGTATGATGCCAACTGGATTGAAGCCACATTTCTGACACTGGGTCTAAGAGACATGGTTTTTTTTGTTTTTTTTGTTGTTGTTTTTTTTTTACAAAATATAAAGGTAATGAGGTAAAACTCTGTTCTTAAAATTGCTAGGAGGGAAACAAGATCTTCCTCCAATCACAGTTAGTGGGACAACTGGGATGATAACCTCGGACTTAAGGTCTCCATGCCATATTCTGAGAGACTGAAGACTCCTTTGTGAGAAGACACACAGATGGCCTAGAGGCACGTGAAAAGATGCTCAGTGTCACAAATGATTAGAGAAATGCAAGTCAAAACTACGAGATATCACCTCACACTGGTCAGAGTGTTAGTCACTCATTCGTGTCCAACTCTTTGGGACCCCATGGATTGTAGCCCACCAGGCTCCACTGTCTATGGGATTCTCCAAGGCAAAAACACCGGTGTGGCTTGCCATTCCTTTCTGCACGGGATCTTCCCAACCAAGGGATTGACTGCAGGTCTCCCGTATTGCAGGCAGATCTTTACTATTTATGCCACCACAGAAGCCCACTGATCACAATGGGCCAGTGTTTAATCTCTGCTTTTCCCACTGGTCACAATGGCTACCACCAAAAAAAAAAAAAAAAATCCACAAACAACAGATGCTGGTGAGGATGAGGAGGAAGGGGAACCCTCCTGCCCTGCTGGGGGGAATGTAAATTGGTACAGCCCCTGTGCAGAACAGTATGGATGTTCCTTAAAAAAATGAAACTAAAAATAGAGCTAGCATTTGATCCAGCAAGTGCACTCCTGGGCACATATTCAGAGAAAACTATATATTGATAGCTGCTGCTGCTATGAATGCTATGCACTTCAGTCGTGTCTGACTCTGTGAGACCCCATAGACGGCAGCCCACCAGGCTCTACTGTCCACAGGATTCTCTAGGCAACGATACTGGAGTGGGTTGCCATTTCCTTCTCCAATATATTCATAGAAGCACTATTTAAATAGTCGAGACATGGAAACAACTTAAGTGCCCATTGACAGATGGACAGCTATTGCAGCCGCATCAAATAAGACCTCGTGAGCCCTGAGGAAGTTCAGGAAAAAAGAATACCTGCCATCTAGCAGCCATCAGACTGCAACCACTCCCCAAGGCGAGCCCCGAGGAAGCTGACGATGTGAACACACAGGATACTGGCCCCAGATGGCTGAGGAATGACTTCAGTGAGCCCAGATTCTTGCATCTTACCATATGTAGAAAAACACAGAATTCCTTAACTTGGGATATCTGATTTTCTTTCATTAACGGTCACCTTTGGATGTTCAGATGACCTGCCCTTTGTTGCAAATCTCCTCCATCATTTCACTCCCCTACTCGCCTCCTCAGAGCAGTTCTTGCAGTGTTCCTTAAGATTCTGTTTCCCACACTCAAAGTCCTAAAATTTCCCATGAAATGGAACATAGCTCTCAACTTCCAAGCTGTGAATGTTTCTCAACTCGATAATCCATAGCCACAAAGCCTAGTGAAATTTCTACATCTGCTTACGGCACGAATAGCAATTGTACCAGTGCAAGTGACGTGTATTTAACCTGATTTTTGTTCTGCATAACTCAGAGTCAATATTTATACTATTATATAAACTCCTCCCATCCCACTTCATTCTAGAAGAAAAATGAAGAGAAAAGAATTTGGCACTTTTTATCAAAGCATAAGTTTCAGTGGGTTAGAGTTTTAGTGTTTAATGTGTAAAATTAAGTGGCCTATTAGCTTTTTTGGCATCTGCCAATAATATGGACTCTTTACAAACAGTGTATTACGTTCCCCCAAGCATTCAGACACATACCAGAATATGTTATAGTTCAGACGGCCAAAAATCTTATTGCTGGTTTAGTCACTAGATCCTGTCCCAATTCTTTGTGACCCCATGGACTGTAGCCTGCCAGGTTCCTCTGTCCATGGGATTCTCCAGGCAAGAATCCTGGAGTGGGTTGCCAGGGATCTTCCTGACCCAGAGACTGAACCTGGGTCTCCCACATGACAGGTGGTGTCCTGCATTGCAGCCAGATTCCTCACTGAGTGAGCCACCAGGGAAACCAAACTCAAAATAAACAGAATGTACATTAATTTCCTTCCTTCTCAGATTTGCAAAGTGAACCAAAAAGTGCTATTTTCACATAAGAAGTACAGTTTTATAAAGGGTTGGCAAAACCAGTATATAGCATGTTAGCTGGTAGATGATGTTGGTCTTGTAGGTGATTACGCATATTATCAATCTTTTTACAGTAAAATAAAATTAAACTAGACTTTCTCTTTCCAACGAAAGAACTCAGAATTCTTTTGTAATTGTTTCCACGAATACAATACACAGAAGGCAAAGAGAGGTGGCTTGAAAATCAAGTTAGGTTAAACAGCTATGCTTTCCATGGTTTAAAAAAGAATGTCAGTTCACTGTGTATAATGGTGTCTAGGGCCATCCACGTCTCTACAAATGACCCAATTCCATTCCTTTTTATGGCTGGGTGGTATTGCACTGTATATACCGACCATATGTTCTTTAACCATTCATCTGTTAATGGACATTGAGGTTGCTTGCCTGTCCGGTGTTAAGTTCCTCAGTCGTGTCTGATTCTTTGCAACCCCATGGACTGTAGCCCATTAGCTTCCTCTGTCCACTGGATTCTCTAGGCAAGAATACTAGAACAAAAAAAAAAAAAAAAGAAAAGAAATGGATGCTAGTGATACTCTTTAAATATTAGAGAATAAAAATAATGCACATGAAAATCAAATGTAAAACTCTGGACTCCCCCACCTCCCTTTGCAAGATCTTTAGTTTTCCAGGACACACGATGGCTGGATAACACCATGAATGTATTGTAATTTCAGATAAACACAAGAACCACACTCTCCTGCCCATTGATGAGAACCGCATCCAAGAGTGAATACTTTGCACTCCTGTTTAGGAAGCTTCTTTTTTTCGTTTCAGAAGGCCACTGAAAAAGCTCTCGCAATATGTTTCACTTCTTTTCGGCCACCCTGAGGAAAACCTGCAAAGCTAGTTTTCTTGCAGATTTTATGAGCTTGTCATTAATTCTGGAATGTCAAGCATCTTGCCCCCACCCCACCACCATCCTTCTTCGAAAAGCGGCACACCCTCTCACCAATTTTTCTCAGTCCAAGAATATATATGAGCATGAGGAAATGACCACTGGACTTTCCTGGAGGTTGGGAGTCAGCCTGCCAATGCGGGAGACAGAGGTTCGATCCCTGGTCCGGGAAGATCCCACGTGCCATGGGGTACCTAACCCCATGGACCACAACTATTGAGCCTGTAGTCAACAGGCTGTGTCCCCCAACAACTGAAGTCATCGCAATGAGAAGCCCTGAACTGCAACTAGAGAGTAACGTCCACTCGTAACAACTAGAGAAGGTCCACACAGCAACAAAGACCTGTGAAAGGAAAATACCTCCTCCCATTTTAATCAACGAGAAATGTCACGGCCATCAGGGATTGCTGGTTGTTCCAGGAGTCGTGTATGGATGTGAGAGTTGAACTAGAAAGAAAGCTGAGCGCTGAAGAATTGATGCTTTTGAACGGTGGTGTTGGAGAAGACTCTTGAGAGGCCCTTGGACTGCAAGAGGATCCAACCAGTCCATCTTAAAGGAGATCAGTCCTGAGTATTCATTGGGAGGACTGATGCTGAAGCTGAAACTCCAGTACTCTGGCCACCTGATGTGAAGAACTGACTCACTGGAAAAGACCCTGATGCTGGGAAAGATTGAGGGCAGGAGGAGAAGGGGATGACAGAGGATGAGACGGTTGGATGGCATCACCGATTTGATGGACATGAGTCTGAGTAAACTCCAGGAGTTGGCGATGGACAGGAAAGCCTGGCATGCTGCAGTCCATGGGGTCTCAAAGAGTTGGACACAACTGAGCTACTGAGCTGAACTGAACAGAAATGTGAGTGGGGGCTCCCCAAACTGCAATACACCACCCACCATGGTGACTGCTGAGGAGCTGGGGGAATGAATACAAGAAGCCACATGAACAAGGAAACAGGATTGGCCCCAGATAGCAGAGATGCCTATGAAAGGAGTGAACTCACTGATCCCGGAGGATTGCATCCTCCACGTCACAGAAAGCTAAATTCCTTAACTTGCTACCTGGTCTTTGATGTATCACTATTTAACATCCTTTTGATATATCCTGCCTGCTCCATTCATTGCAAACTTGTATATAGCCTGGCTTCCCCTCCTGCCTCCTGGGCGCCATTTTCTCAGAGCTTCAGAGATGCTGTGTCCCTTGGGTGGTGTTAGGGTCTACAAGGGGTTCATAGCATATAGTTTAAAAATGGTCCATTGTGGTGACCTGAAAACTGAGGGCTAAAGTCACAGTGGCTGCATTGCCTTGGTGGGTATTGTGTTTATTTTCCTTAAGGTGATATCCTGTTTTTCCCTGCTGATGACAGTTTCTCAAGACTGTGTGACCACCTGGCTGTGAGACCCCCCTTTCGACTCTGTGATCACAAAGACCCCAGCTGCAGGTTAAAGATAAACTAAGGCTGCCCTTCCTTTGGGGCACAATTTCCCACCCATAGGGTTATGAGAAGGGTTGCCTGCAAAGAGTATTTCTCTAAAGCCCGTCCTTTTCTTTCTTCCTTATAGTAAATGTTTCTCTGCCTGAATGCCCATATCGTTGTCTTTCTGTCTGCACTCACTTTACGCTCGGAGTCCTAAACATTCCCACCAAATAACTCTTTACTTTCATGTTGTGACTATATTTTTTAGTTGACAGGCCCATCACAGACAAAAATTAATTAATTAAAAAAAATCTGAAACAGACAATTGATAATTCCTGGTCCTTATATTCCCATCTTACTTAAACAGAGATCATTTTCAAAATTTGAGGGTCAGAGGATTACCCTTCAATCGAGATGATAAAGTGGGAAAATAAAATTGATAGAGATAAGTATCATTTCCTTGCAGTGTGTCAGTGGTACAAAGCTGGTGAACACTAATAATTGAAAATATTTATACCGCATAAAGGTTTACCTGATAGCTTAGTTGGTAAAGAATCCGCTTGCAATGCAGGAGACCCCGGTTCGATTCCTCCGTTGGTAAGATCCTCTGGAGAAGGGATAGGCTACCCACTCCAGTATTCTTGGGCTTCCCTGGTGGGGCTCAGCTGGTAAAGAATCCACCTGCAATATGGGAGACCTGAGTTCAATCCCTGGGTTGGGAAAATCCCCTGGAGAAGGGAAAGGCTACCCACTTCAGTATTCTGGCTTGGAGAATTCCATGGACTGGGTCGCAAGGAGTCGGACACGACTGAGCGATTTTCACTTTCACTTCACGTACTGCATAAAGTAGAGGAGAGGAAATAAAATTCCTTTGAGCTCTGAGGGTTTTTAACATGCTTTAATTCTTGGTCACATTGTCTGCTCCCTTGGAAAAAAAAAAAAAAAAAACCACAAAAGGAACGTTAAACTCAGAGCGGGGGCATTTACATATGAGAAGCATAGAAACGTGTGCTGCTGTCTCTTGAGGAAAAAGGGTATTTGCAGGGATGGCTTGGTGGCTTCTCAGAGAGGAAACGTTGGCACTCACAAGTTCCTAAAGACTACGGCCTCAGTTCTGTGATGACAATTACCTTGTGACTTATATCTCAATCTTATACCCTACTTCTGAGAGGTCAATGAATAAGAAAGGAAAGAAATTAACATATGAATGGTTTGCCAGGTGCCAGAAAACTATTCTTCTCAGTCATAATTCTACTTTGGTAGAAGAATGCTACCCTTTTAGTTTTCACACCAAAAGTCTGAAAGTCAACCAAAAAGGTGGATGTTCAAGACCCAGGTGTGGACAGGGCTGGTTCCTCCTGAGACCTCTCTCCTGGGTGTGTTGACGGCCGTCTGCTCCGTGTCCCCACGGTCGTCCCTGTGTGTGCCTTCTGTGTTTTGATCGCCTCTTCTTATAACCTGTGTGTGCCTCTATGTCCTGATCGCCTCTTCTTATAAAGACCCTGGTCCTATGGGGTCAGGGCCCAGCCCAAGTGACCACATTTTTAGCTTCACCAGCTCTTTAAAGATCTTCATCTCCAAATACAGTCTGACTCTGCGGTCCTGGAGCTTTAGGACGTCAACATATGAATATCAACAGGGGAGGACCAGAGTTCAGCCCGTAACAGGATACCTATTTTTATTTATACGTTGTTGTCACATGTTCCGGGAAACAAAGTCCCTCAGAAGGACGATGCAGATCGTGGAGTGCAGTTGATTACACCGGCGGGCCCAAGGCAGAGTCTCCTCTTAGCCCAGGACCTCGACCAGTTTTTGTGAAAATCATATATACCCTAACTCTACGTGCTGAAACCCACCTCCCCAAATTCCCAGAAACTAGTCTGAACAAAGGGAAAGAAAGATACAATCAAAGTTAACCCGTGATTCATCTGCCTTAAGCCTGGGTGGTTAATGGTGTACAATTATCAATAGACCTGTGGTTATACCCCAATAAGCATAACAGAATGTATGATTCGATTCGGTTACACAGATCATTCTTTCAGGCCACGGAGAGTCTAGGTATGAGCCCTGGGGCTCTTCCTTCCAGGGGCCTGGTTTTTCCGGTTGGTTTGTCGTTTCCATAGATACTAGGCATAGAGCTCAGAGTTCACAGTCCTGCCCGAGATGGAGTCCGGCTTTCAAGACAGAGCCTAGTCTGTATGTTTCCTCCTTCAATAATATTCTTAATCTTTATAATGTTTTTTCCCCAGGGTGTTTTCTTCATCTGATTGTTAGATGTTGACTGGATTTTTAACACCGGACATTGCTAACCCAAGGTGGAAAGCACTCTGGAGATGTGAGAGCTATATGGCTGTGTCCTACAACCTTCTTAATATTTCCTGTGTTCGATTGTACTCATTGCTTTTCACGTTACTATTTTAGTTGGGTCCGACTCTTGTGACCCCACAGACAGTAGCGCACCAGGCTTCTCCATCCATGCCTAGATTCTCCAGGCAAGAATACTGGAGTGGGTTGCCCTGCCCTTCTCCAGGGGATCTGCCTGACCCAGGGATCGGACCAACGTCTCCTGCGCTGGCAGGCAGGTTCTTTAACACTAACACCACCTGGGAAGCCAACAGCTAGATGTGTTTGCCATGAACACCATCTGCCTATTTGTTTACTTTGTGGGGATTTTAAGGTCTCGTTCACTTTCCAAAGAGCCTGAGATTCTTCAAACTGGCTCTCTCACTGAATTTTGGGATACAATACATAATTCTAGGAATTTGTAATTTTCACCTGTTTGCTGCTGCTGCTGCTGCTGCTGCTGCTAAGTCGTTTCAGTCGTGTCCGACTCTGTGCGATCCCATAGACGGCAACCCACCAGGCTCCCCCATCTTTGGGATTATCCTGGCAAGAACACTGGTGTGGGTTGCCATTTCCTTCTCCAATGCATGAAAGTGAAAAGTGAAGTGAAGTCGCTCACTCGTGTCCGACTCTTAGCGACCCCATGGACTGTAGCCCACCAGGCTCCTCCATCCATGGGATTTTCCAGGCAAGAGTACTGGAGTGGGGTGCCATTGCCTTCTCTGCCTGTTTGCTGATATGCACATAAATATAGACGCAGCTGTCTGATATCCTTTTATAATATTAATTGAGGATAATATTTTTATATTTTCAGTCTTATATCACAGTTTATCTTGTGCTCTAAAAATACCTTATGACTTCTATGTATTATTCTTTATAAAATTTCACCAATATTTTCCAGACTTGATAAAAAAAATCCTTTGTTTTCATATTCTTGTTAATTCCCTAAATTGCATGTTTCATTCCTATAATACCAATATATGACTTCTTTCTTCCTTTATCATACAATTTCAGGAAATATTTAGTTCATCAATTTTAATTTTTAATACAATTATTTTAAGGTCTGTTTTAAACTACTAATGTTTATTTCAACCACTCATTTTGATATACAACTGTATCAATACAATGATATAAATATTTTAGACTCTTAAAGGAAAAAAATCAGTGTGTAGTAAAAAAATCTACAAATGCCCCATGTTTTGGAATCAAACAAGGAGTTTAAAATAATTATTATCAAACTTCAAAACACAATATAGGAAGAACTAAATACAGTAACTGAAAAAAAAAAATGAGGGAATTTTAGGAAAGATTAGAACACTGTAAAAAATAAAATATTCTGGAACTGAAAAGAACTATTTGAAGTCCAGTCACTGAATGGAAATCACAGAGGATTGTATACAACTGAGAGATCAATGAACTTGGAAAGGCATTCATGTGGAAGCATTAAAAAATAGAGAATTCTATATCAAAATTACTTTCATAAGTAAGGTGAAATAAAGGCAGCTTCTGAAAAATGAGGAAGTTATCTGCAGACCCAGGGAGAAGGAATGAACGTGGACAGGAATGTCGATATGCAGGGAAACGCACACGCTATTTGAATAAACACGGACTTCCTTTAGAACCATTACTAAACAAAATCGAATGCACTGTGAGAATGATGACATTGTTGAAATCTATTTCCTGAGGGCATTGAGAACGGCTTGAGGAACGTAAATGTAATTTTACTGTTGTGGGTTTCTTCACTTGTGTGAAAAAATGCATTTAAAAAAAAAAAAAAGCATTAACTAACAGTCAATCTTAAAGGAAATCAACCCTGACTAGTCATTGGAAGGACTGAAGCTGAAACTCTAATTCTTTGGCCACTTGATGCGAAAGATGGACGCACTGAAAAAGAGGCTGATGCTGGAAAAGACTGAGGGCAGGAGGAGAAAGTCTATTTCCTGAGGGCGTTGAGAACGGCTTGAGGAACGTAAATGCAATTTTACTGTTGTGGGTTTCTTCACTTGTGTGAAAAAATGCATTAAAAAAAAAAAAAGCATTAACTAACAGTCGATCTTAAAGGAAATCAACGCTGACTATTCATTGGAAGGACTGAAGCTGAAACTCTAATTCTTTGGCCACTTGATGCGAAAGATGGACGCACTGAAAAAGAGGCTGATGCTGGAAAAGACTGAGGGCAGGAGGAGAAGGGGACGACCGAGGATGAGATGGTTGAACGGCATCACCAGCTCAATGAACGTGAATTTGAGCAAACTCCAGGAGATGCTGAAGGACAGGGAAGCCTGCTGTGCTGCCGTCCATGGGGTTGCAAAGGGTCAGACACGACTAAGCGACTGAACAACAAGGACAAAAAGAGTCTAACAAGGATATTGTAATCACTGGAATAAATGCTGGGAAAATGTCTGAAAGTAGTAAACAGTTCAAGTACAAACAGCATGCTAAATACGGAACAATGTGGAAAAGAAATAAGAGAAAAAAAGAACAGATGGACCAAACAGAAAATAAATGTCAGGCTAACCCACTGAAATGCATCCATGTGAAACGGCATTGTAAGAAAATGGACTAAGTGCTCCAGTTAAAAGACAGATTTTCAGGCTGATTAAAAAAAAAAAAAAAGCAAGACACTGCTGTAGGCTGTTAATTTTTTAATGGATAGAAATCTAAAGACACAGAAGGAAAAGCATTAAGGTGAAAAGAATGATCATACTGGGCTTCCCAGGGGCCTCAGAGGGCAAATAATCCCCATGCAATGCAGGAGACACAGGTTGGAACTGCAACCCACTCCAGTATTCTTGCCTGGAGTATCCCTTGGACAGAGGAGCCTGGTGGGTTCTAGTCTGTGAAGTGTGAAAGTTGCTCAGTCATGTCTGACTCTTTGCGACCCCATGGACTATACAGTACCCCCATGGACTATACAGGGAATTCTCCGGGCCAGGTTACTGGAGTGGGTAGCCTTGCCCTCACTCTTCTCTGAAATGGTTTCTTTACTGCCAAGCTCTGGATACCAGGGTTTTCCTGGCGGCTCACATGGTCAAGAATCCACCTGCCACTGTAGGAAACCTGGGTTCAACCCCTGGGTTGGGAAGATCCCCTGGAGAAGGAGATGGCAACTCACTCCAGTATTCTTGCCTGAGAAATCCCATGGATGGAGGAGCGTGGTGGGCTGCAGTCCACGGCGACACAAAGTCAGATACGAGTGAGCAACTAACACCATACTCCCTGTATGCAAGGCTGCAAGAACAACTGTGACCCTATTAGAGCCCTCTTGGTTGAAATGAGAACTTTCTTATGTGGAACCTGAACCAGCTCTGAAGCAAGTGTGTCTCATCGAGTTACCAGAACCTGCATGTGAATGTGTGTTCAGCTGTGACTTCATTCAACATGATGATGTGGGTTCAGAATGAGTGTGGGACATTTCCCCGGTCAATCAATAGTTGCGGCTTTGCCTTCCAATGCAGGGCGTGTGGGTTCAATCCCTGGTCAGGGTGCAAAGATCCCACATGACTCCCTGTCAAAAAAAACGGGTACATAAACAGCAGAAGTAATACTGTAACAGATTTCATCAAGACTTTAATAACAGTCCCTATGAGGGCTTCCCTGGTAGGTCACTGGTTAAAGAAATTGCCTGCCAGTGTAAGAGGCACAGGTCCGTCACTGAACCGGGAAGACCCCTCCTGCCATGGACAAACTAAGCCCGTGCACCCCAACTACTGAGCCCGTGCTCTAGAGCTCAGGAGCTGCAACTAGTCAACTCACATTGCCCTAAAGTCTGTGCTTTGTGACAAGAGACTCCATCGCAAGAAGTCTGCACTTCACAACTACACAGTAGACCCTGCTCGCTGCAGCTAGAAGAAGCCCCTTCAGCAGCAAAGACCCGGCACCATCCAAAATCAATCAATCAATACAAATTTATTTAAAAAAAGAATGAAAATTGTCCCCCCAAAAAAGCTCACATTAAAAAAAAAATTCTTAAAAAAAAAAAAAGTGTGAGGGCTGAGCCTAAGAAATACCAGCTTACATACAACCCAGTTGATTTATAAAAACGACACAGAAGCCTCCAGTAGCTGTGACCACCTCCATCCACCGAAACCCTTTATCCATCATCTCTACTGCTTTAGAAGCTCTCTGTGTTTAGCACGTGTGCCGACGGATCGTAAATGAACGTGACTCTTTTTTTCACCTGCTTGAAGCGCAAGGCCCTCAACTGTGTCTGATACTTTGCGACGCTAAGGTCTATACAGTCCATGGAATTCTCCAGGCCAGAATCCTGGAGTGGGTCGCCTCTCCCTTCTCCAGGGGATTTTCCCAACCCAGGGATTGAACTCAGGTCTCCCATATTGAACTTCCACCTCCCATATCAGCAGGTGGATTCTTTACCAGCTGAGCCCCACCAGGGAAGCCCAAGAATCCTGGAGTGGGTAGCCCATCCCTTCTCCAGCGGATCTTCACGAACCAGGAATCGAATCGGGATCTCCTGTACGGCAGGCAGATTCTTTACCAGCTGAGTTATCAGGAAAACCCTTCAGCTGCCTGGGAGTAGTGAAATTCTGGGATTTGGGGCTATCTAGCTGCAGAGTTCTTCGACATGAACAGAGTTTAGAATCTTTCTGATCTTGTCTAACGAGGTTGGGCACACAGCAATCAATGAGCCCTCGGGCAGGAGGGAATAAAGACTGGACCACTACAGGGAGCAAGCCAGCTTCTGCTTATTCTTGTCAGTGATGCACCTTTTTTTTTCTGGTAAAAGCTTAAACTTTATTATCTTCCCCTTACACAAAGGTATGATGGAGATTTCTAAGTCGTGTCCGATCCGACCCTTTGTGACCCAATGGACTGCAGCACCTTAGGCTTCCCTGTCCTTCACCATCTCCCGGAGCTTGCTCAAACCCATGCCCGTTGAGTCGGTGATGCCATCCTACCATCTCATCTTCTGTCATCCCCTTCTCCTCCTGCCCTCAATCTTTCCCAGCATCAGGGTCTTTTCAAATGAGTCAGCTCTTCGCATCAGGTGGCCAAAGGATTGGAGCTTCAGCTTCAGTCCTTCCAACGAATATTCAGGGTTGATTTCCTTCATGATTGACTGGTTTCATGTCCTTCCTGTTCAAAGGACTCTCAAGAGTCTTCTCCAGCACCACAGTTCACAGAAAGAATCAATTCTTTGACACTCAGCCTTCTTTATGGTCCAACTCTCACATCTGTACATGACTACTAAAAAACAAAAGCTTTGAGTATTCAGACCTTTGTAGGCAAAGTGATGTCTCTGCTCTTTAAAACACTGTCCAAGTTTTTCATATAGCTTTTCTTCCAAAGAAGAAGGGTCTTTTAATTTTGTGGCTGCAGTCACTGCCCAGAGTGATTTTTGGAGCCCAAGAAAAGAAAAGCTGTCACTGTTTACATATCTTCCCCATCTATTTGCCATGATTGTAATTAAGAAGGTCTTTTTTGTTATTAGTATTATTTTGCAATAATAGACAGAGATTCTCTAATTTTATTTTTCAATAGTCCATGAGACCTGGCCAAGTAAACCATCACACTTAATGCATTCTGGCTAAAATAAATAAATGAAGACTTAAAAGAAAATACTTAATCAGGGACTTGCCTGGCAGTCCAATGTTTAAGAATCCCTCTTGCAATTCGAGGGGACTTGGGTTTGATCCCTGGTCAGGGAACTAATATGCCACATGCTGGGGGGCAACTAAGCCAGTATGTTTCAACGGAAAAGCCTGCATGACACGACCCAGACCCCCAAGTGCTCCCACTGAGACCCAACGCAGCCAAGTAAATAAATATTTTTAAGAAGCTACTTTGATCTTGGTTGTTTCGAACTGTGCCAAGGGCTTCCCTGTAAGGCTCCACTTGCCAATGTAGGACACATCAGTTGGATCCCTAGTCCAGGAAGATCCCACGTGCCAAGGAGCAGCTTAGCCCGTGGGCCACAAATACTGAGCCTGTGCTCTAAAGCCCAGGAGCTGCAGCTAAGGAGGTCACACACTCTAGAGCCCACAAGTGGCAAGTACTGAACTCCACGTGCCCTCGAGTCCCTGTGCCACAGCAAGAGGAGCCGCCGCAAGGAGCAAGCCAAGAAGCACAACCAGAGGGCAGCCCCTGCTAGAGAAAGCCCGCGTGCACCAATGAAGAACCAGAATAGGTAAAAACAGATGTATAAATAAATAGAATTTTTGCAGACCGTAAATGCTCTAAGAGTCATAATTCAGTGAAGGGCCCATATGCCGGAAACAGATTTGTGAAATGAGAAGCTCAATATCTCGGTGAGATTTAAGTCATCTTGTCAACATTTGACCTTAATGCAGACTGAAATAAATTACCCTATTATTATGTAGTCTATATTTTGAGCGAAGGCTTTAGCTTCTTGTTACTCCTGTAAACATTATACTGTTGACAAACCGTTAAAAAAAAAAGAAGACGCAAAATTTGAGACTTCTCTATGTATTACTTTTTCATCCCTTTTGTTTCTCAAGAATTGTATCCAAAACCAACATCGCTTTCAAGAGTGTACACAGCTCATTTTAATACATCCTCCCTCTTGATATTAAGATACTTATTATTTATGCCAGGGTCACTGCATTCAAACCACTTAATGCTTCATTGCTGGATATATTTTCCTTCATGTCTGATTGCAATATAAAGTCATTTAACTTCCTTTCATGATGCGAGAAATGACTTGAAGCCTACAATAGTTTTCATTTATAGTGAAATGCAAGTATCATATTCTGGTCCACCACAGGAGAAAGTTTCATGAGTCACAGAGATTAGGAAATGCTCCGTATTTTTCAGAAAAAAAAACAAAAAACAAAAAACAGCTACAGTGTTGGAGTGGGTTATGGTATCAAGGTCAGTACTTGGAAAGGTATTGAGTTGCTTGATATTTACAGAAATCTATTTAGACAGCAAAGACCTTGTGAAGATAAAATAGAGAAAAAAAAAAAAAGCCAGAAAAAACACAAAATCTTGCCATTCTAATCGGCCTAAGAGCTGGCTACGCCAAGGTCATAGATACAGTTGCCAAAATGGAGGAAAGCTTTGTATCAAGATACTGAAGTTGGTTTTGTCTTAACAATGGCAGGCTTTTACGGTAACAGCTAGAAAAATGATACAAATCACATGCAAATGAAATAATTAGGAATCCGAGGCTGAACAGACATGGTCCAGTCTGGGACTGTGTTAATGGAGCTCTTTGGGGACAGAGTGGAGAAGAATACACACGATAAGACTGATTGAGGGGGGATTCATTTGCCTCCAGATAAACATCTTAAAATCCATCCTAAATGAGATCAGTTCTGAGTGTTCCTTGGAAGGACTGATGCTGAAGCTGAAACTCCAACACTCTGGCCACCTGATGCAAAGAGCTGACTCATTGGAAAAGACGCTGATGCTGGGAAAGATTGAGGGCAGGAGGAGAAGGGGAAGACAGAGGGTGAGATGGTTGGATGGCATCACTGACTGGATGGGCATGAGTTTGGGTAAACTCCGGGAGTTAGTAATGGACAGGCATTCTGTGGTCCATGGGGTCGCAGAGAGTCAGACACGACTGAGCAACTGAACTGCGCTGAAACGTATGAAAAAATGCTTTCTATCCTGTTACATTCCCTTCTTCTTCACAAATAAGGTGGATAAATCACGGAATGTTAGGACACCAGTGGGCTCTGTGTGTTATTGGCACCAGCTCTGCATGGAAGGGATTTTGCATAGAGAGAAAGACTACCTCCGAATTTTATAAGCATAGGCTTAAGAATGGAGAAGGAAATGGCAACCCACTCCAGTACTCTTGCATGGAATATCCCATGGACAGAAGACCGTGGTGGGCTATAGTCCACGGGGTCACAAAGAGTCGGACACGACTGAGTGACTTCCCTTCACTAAGAATGGAGGGATTATTCAGCGTATTCAAAGATCCATCTCTTCCTTTCACTGTTATCTTGGAGGTTTAAATCTGTCCAGAAGACCAAAGCACCGCTGAAGCTGTGTGATATTAATGTAGAATCTATTTACCTGTACCGTGTATTCTCAACCAGGGAAACATCACCCACAAGGAGACAGCACTTGGATCTTGGGAGGCATAAACACTTTACTCTTTGATGTATAAAACACAGGCAAATGTACTGTACAAATCAGACATTGGATTTGTCTAACATCCATGGGAGCAGGGGGCGGATCTTTGGGCAAATACGTCCAAAAAGGCTCCGTCAGGGAATGGAGCAGATCAGCAAAGCAGATTGGCACTGTCAAAGAAAGAAACAACCCAATCAAAAACTGGGCAGAAGATCTGAACAGACCTTCATCTGAAGAAGACATACAGGTGGCCCAGAGACACACGAAAAGATGCTCAACTTTGCTCATTATTCAGTTCAGTTCCGTCGTTCCGTCGTGTCCGACTCTGCGACCCCATGGACCGCAGCACGCCAGGCCTCCCTGTCCATCACCAACTCCCGGAGTTTACTCAAACTCATGTCCATCAAGTCGGTGATGCCATCCAGCCATCTCATCCTCTGTCATGCTCATTATTAAAGGGATGCAAATCAAAACTACATTGAGGTATCACCTCACACTGGGTAGGATGGCTATCATCAAAAGACCCACAGACAATCAATGCTGGAGAGGGTGTGCAGAAATGGGAACCTTCCTACACTTTTGGTCTGTGAGCTGGTGCAGCTACTATGGAGGTTCCTTAAAAAACTAAAAATAGAATTACCATATGATTCTGAAGACCCACTCTTGGGCATCGGTTATTGCTGTTGTGTAAAAAAAAAAAAAGGCAGAAAAAACACAAAATCTTGCCATTCTAATCGGCCTAAGAGCTGGCTACGCCAAGGTCATAGATACAGTTGCCAAAATGGAGGAAAGCTTTGTATCAAGATACTGAAGTTGGTTTTGTCTTAACAATGGCAGGCTTTTACGGTAACAGCTAGAAAAATGATACAAATCACATGCAAATGAAATAATTAGGAATCCGAGGCTGAACAGACATGGTCCAGTCTGGGACTGTGTTAATGGAGCTCTTTGGGGACAGAGTGGAGAAGAATACACACGATAAGACTGATTGACGGGGGATTCATTTGCCTCCAGATAAACATCTTAAAATCCATCCTAAATGAGATCAGTTCTGAGTGTTCCTTGGAAGGACTGATGCTGAAGCTGAAACTCCAACACTTTGGCCACCTGATGCAAAGAGCTGACTCATTGGGAAAGACGCTGATGCTGGGAAAGATTGAGGGCAGGAGGAGAAGGGGAAGACAGAGGGTGAGATGGTTGGATGGCATCACTGACTGGATGGGCATGAGTTTGGGTAAACTCCGGGAGTTAGTAATGGACAGGCATTCTGTGGTCCATGGGGTCGCAGAGAGTCAGACACGACTGAGCAACTGAACTGCGCTGAAACGTATGAAAAAATGCTTTCTATCCTGTTACATTCCCTTCTTCTTCACAAATAAGGTGGATAAATCACGGAATGTTAGGACACCAGTGGGCTCTGTGTGTTATTGGCACCAGCTCTGCATGGAAGGGATTTTGCATAGAGAGAAAGACTACCTCCGAATTTTATAAGCATAGGCTTAAGAATGGAGAAGGAAATGGCAACCCACTCCAGTACTCTTGCATGGAATATCCCATGGACAGAAGACCGTGGTGGGCTATAGTCCACGGGGTCACAAAGAGTCGGACACGACTGAGTGACTTCCCTTCACTAAGAATGGAGGGATTATTCAGCGTATTCAAAGATCCATCTCTTCCTTTCACTGTTATCTTGGAGGTTTAAATCTGTCCAGAAGACCAAAGCACCGCTGAAGCTGTGTGATATTAATGTAGAATCTATTTACCTGTACCGTGTATTCTCAACCAGGGAAACATCACCCACAAGGAGACAGCACTTGGATCTTGGGAGGCATAAACACTTTACTCTTTGATGTATAAAACACAGGCAAATGTACTGTACAAATCAGACATTGGCTTTGTCTAACATCCATGGGAGCAGGGGGCGGATCTTTGGGCAAATACGTCCAAAAAGGCTCCGTCAGGGAATGGAGCAGATCAGCAAAGCAGATTGGCACTGTCAAAGAAAGAAACAACCCAATCAAAAACTGGGCAGAAGATCTGAACAGACCTTCATCTGAAGAAGACATACAGGTGGCCCAGAGACACACGAAAAGATGCTCAACTTTGCTCATTATTCAGTTCAGTTCCGTCGTTCCGTCGTGTCCGACTCTGCGACCCCATGGACCGCAGCACGCCAGGCCTCCCTGTCCATCACCAACTCCCGGAGTTTACTCAAACTCATGTCCATCGAGTCGGTGATGCCATCCAGCCATCTCATCCTCTGTCATGCTCATTATTAAAGGGATGCAAATCAAAACTACATTGAGGTATCACCTCACACTGGGTAGGATGGCTATCATCAAAAGACCCACAGACAATCAATGCTGGAGAGGGTGTGCAGAAATGGGAACCTTCCTACACTTTTGGTCTGTGAGCTGGTGCAGCTACTATGGAGGTTCCTTAAAAAACTAAAAATAGAATTACCATATGATTCTGAAGACCCACTCTTGGGCATCGGTTATTGCTGTTGTGTAGTCATTAAATCATGTCTGACTCTCTGCAACGCTATAGACTTTAGCCCACCAGGCTGCTCTGTCCATGGGATTCTCCAGGCAAGAATACTGAAATGGGTTGTCATTTCCTCCTCCAGGGGATCTTCCCGACCCAGGGATCAAACTCATGACCCCTGTATTGGCAGTTGGATTCTTTATTGCTGAGCCACCAAGGAAGCCTCCTGCACAACTTAAAAAATGAGTCAATTATTTTTCTGTTATTAATTGAATGTCAGTATATTTAAAATGGATCACTCTGGTTATCTGAGTTCATTTGTATGAATGCTGAATAAAGCTACAGAAACAGCTGTCTGAGAACTAGTGTAGTAGTCTTACTGTTGGGAGTTGAAATCAGTGCATTTTGACTTGCTCAAATTGCTAATGGGGAGGGGGGAAATAGCATATAATTGCTATGCACACATTTCTCGTTTCCACAGTTTCATGGAAATGGGTGATTGACAGTTCTGAATTTAACTTTATGCATCTCAGCATTTTGGAAGGGTTGAAAATACAAGTCATTTTCTACACGTTGTCCCTTATTATTATAATCAAATTACCTCAACAATTCAGATAAAAGATAATTCAGGGTTTGGAGTTCTTCAAACGATCACATCCATTTCCCACATTTAATGGATTGCAGAGACGAATCCATCTTGAGAGAAAAACAGTGATGAATTCTTGCCTGTGTTAGTTGCTCAGTTGTGTCTGACTCTGTGTGACCCCCATGGACTGTAGCCCGCTAGGTTCCTCTGTTCACGGAATTTTCCAGGCAAGAATACTGGAGTGAGTTGCCATTCCCTTCTCCAGGGGATCTTCCTGATCCAGGGATAGGACCCAGGTCTCCTGCATGGCAGGCAGATTCTTTATCATCTGAGCCACCAGATAAATTCTCAGGAAAGTCAAATGAATGAATGGATTATGAGTCGACATTAATCAATGTACCTTTCTTTCTAGCTAGACGTGTAAATATCCATGCATGAACTCCCCAATCCATAGCACCCTGCTGGGTGTGTCTCTGTATGGATACACGTGCTCACAGGTTCATGACTGTTTGTGTATAAATCTGGAGGAGAAGGAATGTTTACAAAGTTATAGACATGGAAATCATCCTTTATGTGACTTCACCTCCTCTGAACAACTAAGAAAGTGAAAGTGAAGTAGCTCAGTCGTGTCCGACTCTCTGCGACCCTGTGGACTGTAGCCCGCCAGGCTCCTCTATCCATGGGATTCTCCAGGCAAGAATACTGGAGTGGGTTGCCATTTCCTTCTCCAGGGGATCTTCCCAACCCACGGATCGAACCCGGGTCTCCCGCATTGCATGCAGACGCTTTATCTTCTGAGCCACCAGGGAAGCTATCCCCTGAACAACTAAGCAAGCACCTAATTAGTCTAATTCAAAGGCTACAGTGGTTCTTTCTCATCAATATTATATGACACCACCTCAAGATAAAGAGAAATCAATTTAAAAGGGAAGAATAAACAGCTGTCATAAGTGAGCAAACAGCCATTAGGATTTAGTCCTCTCTCCTAGAAATGTGTTCTCAGTTCTGTTGTTCATTTTGCCTGAATGTTAGATCTCCGAGGGGAATAAGTTGGTCCCTGCACGGTGTCAATCANCCACCTCAAGATAAAGAGAAATCAATTTAAAAGGGAAGAATAAACAGCTGTCATAAGTGAGCAAACAGCCATTAGGATTTAGTCCTCTCTCCTAGAAATGTGTTCTCAGTTCTGTTGTTCATTTTGCCTGAATGTTAGCTCTCCGAGGGGAATAAGTTGGTCCCTGTACGGTGTCAATCGGAAAAAGGAATAGATGTTAGAATTCACTTATCTGCATGACATCTTTAAAGTTTATTTGCAGTATCCCTTTCCAGCAACTTCAGTTCAGTTCAGTTCACTGGCCCAGTCATGTCTGGCCCTTTGCGGCCCCACAGACCGCAGCACGCCAGGCCTCCCTGTCCATCACCAACTCTCAGACCTTACTCAACCTCATGCCCATTGAGTCGGTGATGCAACCATCTCATCCTCTGTCGTCCCCTTCTCCTCCTGCCCTCAATCTTTCCCAGCATCAGGGTCTTGTCAAATAAATCAGCTCTTACACATCAGGTGGCCAAAGGACTGGAGTTTCAGCTTCATCATCAGTCCTTCCAAGGAACATTCAGGACTGATTTCCTTTTGGATGGACTGGTTGGATCTCCTTGCAGTCCAAGGAACTCTCAAGAGTCTTTTCCAACACCACAGTGCAAAAGCATCAATTCTTCAGCACTCAGCTTTCTTTATAGTCCAAATATCACATCCATACATGACCACTGGAAAAACCATAGCTTTGACTAAATGGACCTTTGTTGCAAAGTAATGTCTGTGCTTTTTAATATGCTGTCTAGGTTGATCATAGGTTTTCTTCCAAGGAGCAAGCATCCATCAGCTTAAATATACACAAAGAGCTTTGAATGCAGAATCAAATTGACAAATGGCTCCCATTTGTATATACATTTACTCACATTCCTTTGGTTGTTTTCACGATGAAGTTTTGCAACAAAGGCACGCCCAGCGTAGTAATTCTTCATTTTTCCATAAGTAGAATGAGAGAAGGCTCCACTGTGGTCCGTAACATCTTAAGGTTATTTTTTTCCACTCCCTTACACGGATCATGTAGGAAACACAGTATGTCTTCATCCAGTGACATTTGGCTCATTGTACTCTTGATGTATTTGTCAGAGTGAACTGAACTGCCACAGTTCTTGGTGGCAGCCTGTAGGATCTTTAGTTAAGGCACGTGGACTCTAGTTTGCCTGACCAGGGATCGAATCCGAGCTCCCTGCCCTGCGCGTGCAGAGTCCTGGTCATTGGACCACCAGGGAAATTCTGTGACAAATATTCTTGATTTCTTTTTCAAATTCCAGATCCTTTCACATGGAAGTTTCTCACATACGTGTAAGCAAATATCTGTGTATGCGTGCTCGCTTTCTCATTCGATAACATCCGATTCTTTGTGACCGTATGTACTGCGGTCAGCCAGTGTATGCTCATTGAGTTGTAGCCTGCCAGGATCTTCTGTCCATGGGATTCTCCAGGCAAGAATACTGGACTGGGTTGCTGTGCGCTCCTCCAGGGGATCTTCCCCACCCAGGGATCGAACTTTCAACTCTTATGTTTCCTGCATCGGCAGGCAGGTAATTTACCACTGAGCCACTCTGGGAAGCCCGACATCTAGGTAAATCTTTTAATGTTAGATCTCCACACAGCTATACAACACATATCTGTATATGCATGCAAGACACACGGATATCGATGCATGTGGAAGCTGATAGTGGGGTAGGGAATACTGAATGCCATTTTGATAAATAGTACTACACCATTGGGGGTGTATATACTGAGGCTATTTCCAGGTCTGAACATATGCTTATAGAAGTTATGCTCTGTTTATACGGTGATAAGAAATTTTATTCTCTGCAAAACTTGTTTATAGCACATGATACTTTTTTTTCTGGAGAAGGAAATGGCAACCCATTCCAGTATTCTTGCTTGGAGAAACCCATGGAGGAAAGAGCCTGATAGGCTACAGTCCACGAGGTCGCAAAGAGTCGGACACGACTGAGCTACTTCACTTTCATACTTTTTCTATTTTATCAGTTTTGGTATCCATCCTCTTGATGGAAGGGATTTTAAGGGAGGTGGGAGGGAGGCTTAAGAAGGAGGGGACAAATATATGCCTATGGCTGATTCATGTTGATGTATAGCAGAAACTAATATAATATTATTACTATTAGTAGTATTAGGAGGCAAAAGGAATTAGCCTCCAATTCAAAATTAATACATGTATTTTTTAAAAAGAAAATAATGTCTAGAAGTTGCTGTCAGAGGGAATTTGGATCCCCTGTAGAGGAACAGTATAATCTGACAACTTTGACATAAAAATGCTTTGGTGTTCAGGGGTTTTCTTTTGCCAAGGGTTGGGGTTGGACAGAGAACTTGATTCTTAATGACGTCAACAGAAGACAAAGATGAAAAGGGCGAGATGAAAGTCACCTTCTTCTATTTAGGTGCCAAAATCTAACGACATGAAATTAATTTCAAATCCAGTAGTGCAGGGCTTCAGTGGTGGCAGAGTGGGTAAGACTCTGGCCATCAATGCAGGAGTCGGGGGTTCTACCCCTGGTCCCGGAAGAACACATGGGCCTTGGGACAACTAAGCCTGTATACCACAACTGTTGAGTCTCTGCCCAATAGCCGGGGAGCCACAACTGCTGAGCCCACGTGTTGCAACCACTGAAGCCCACAGGCCTTAGAGCTGGCGTAACACAAGAGAGGCCAGCACAAGGAGAAGCCAGAGCACGGCGACTACAGAAAAACCCACACGGCAATGAAGACAGCACAGCCAAAAACAAGTGAATAAAATACTTTCAAAAACTAAGATATACTCTTAACGGAAAACCAGAGAGGTGAAAGCTAGGGAAATAAAAGCAAACCAAAAAATCCCAAATACAATAAATAAAGTGATTACAAATATCTTAGATATGAATCTAATTATGTCAGTGAACGATAGTATGAGTCACTCAGTGGAGCCCAACTCTATTTGATCCCATGGACTGTAGCCCACCAGGCTCCTCTGTCCATGAGATTCTCCAGGCAAGAATACTGCAGCGGGTTGCCATTCCCTTCTCCAGGGGATCTTCCTGATGCAGGGATAGGACTTAGGACTCCTGCATTGCAGGCAGATTCTTTACCATCTGAGCCACCTGGGAAGCCCATGGCTTTAAATGGTAACACTTTAAATACAAGGATTAAAAGAGAAAGGCCCCCGCTCGCCAAAACCAGAGAAGGCCTGCACAGGCATGAAGACCCAGCACAGCCAAAAATAAATAAATAATATTTTTTAAAAATCAACTCCACAACTGTGCAGTAGACCTTGGCTGGGGCCTCCCTGGTGGCTCAACTGGTAAAGAATCCACCTGCAATGTGGGCGACCTGGGTTTGATCCCTGGGTTGGGAAGATTTCCCCCCAGAGAAGGATATGGCTACTCACTCCAGTATTCTGGCCTGGAGAATTCCGTGGACTGTAGAGTCCACAGGGTGTCAAATGGTGGGACAGGATTGAGTGCATCAGACCTTGGTTCAGTGGATTTGAATAAAATGGATCAAAAACACTACTTGACACCATTTCCTTTGGCTTTCATTAACCAAACCACTTATTCTTCTTTCTCTATTTTCCTCCTTCCTCTCGAGTTAGCTAATTCTGTCTCCACTCACTTATCTGTGTGCATGCTAAGTTGCTTCAGTCGTGCCCATCTCTTTGTGACCCTGTGGACTGCAGCCCAACAGGCTCCCCTGTCCATGGGATTCTCCAGGCAAGAACACTGGAGTGTGTAGCCATGCCTTCCTCTAGGGCATCTTCCCAACCCAGGGATGGAACCTGCATCTCTTATGTCTCTTGAACTGGCAGGTGGGTTCTTTACCACTAGCACCACCAGGGGACCACTAATGGTAAGGAAGCTGCCTGTCCTTTATCTGTCTGCATATATACAAATTCATATGCACATCCATATGGGGCCATTTTCCAACAGCTGTTTCAAATTAACAACAACAAAAAAAAGGTAGTCAAGTTTTAGAGGCATGTTCTCAGAGCTACTGTTTGCCAAACACACATATACAAATTTTCAGTTTTTATTATCATGTTGTAATGATTCACAGAAAATTAAAAACAAGCTGTTTCTAGTAGAAAATAGATGGTGGGAACATTTTGTGGGAGGTGCAATTATTTTTTCTGTCGCACATACTTAATTTTCAAATTTGAGAAATGCAGTTATCATTGGCTCCCATTTGTTTATTTTCTTTAAATTTCCATTACTTGTCAATCCTAAAGGAAATCAACCCTGAATATTCAGTGGAAGGACTCATGATGAGGCTGAAGCCACTTGATGCGAAGAGCTGACTCAGTGAAAAAGATCCTGAGGCTGGGAAAGATTGAGGACATTATGAGGAGGGATGAGATGGTTGGATGGCATCATCAACTCGATGGACATGAGTCTGAGCAAACTATGAGAGATGGTGAAGGACAGGGAAGCCTGGCGTGCTGCAGTCCGTGGGGTCACAAAGAGTCCGACACAACTTAAGCCACTGAACAACAACAGCAAGACGGACTGAAAAAGATTTTGCTGCAATTTATGTCAGCGTGTTTTTCATATGTTTTCATCTAAGCGTTTTATAGTATCGGGTCTTATATACAGGTTTTCAATCCATTTAGAGTTCATTTTTGTGTATGAAGTTAGGGAGTGTAATAATTTCATTTTACATGCACCTGTCCCGTTTATACAGCAGCACCTATTGAAGAGACTTGTCTCTTTTCCATTATATAGTCTTGCCTCCTAAACTCAAAAGCTTTTTGCACAGCAAAGGAAACCATGAGCAAAATAAAAAGAAGACCCACAGAATGGGAGAAAATACTAGCAAGCAATACCGACAAGGGATTAACTTTCAAAATCTACAAACAGCTCATGCAACTCAATAATAAAAATAATAAAAAGAAAACCACCCAAGAACCCAATCAAAAAACTGGGCAGAAGGCCTATAGAGACGTTTCTCTAAAGAAGATAGACAGACAAGAGGCACGTGAAAAGAGCTCAACATTGCTAATTATTAGATACATGCAGATCAAAACTACAGTGAGGTATCAGGTCACATCCGTCAGAATGGCCATCATTAAAAAAACAAAAAAGACAGATGCTGGAGAGAGTGTGGAGAAGAGGGGAACTCCCTTACACTGTTGGTGGCAGTGGAAATTGGTACAGCCACTATGGAGAACAGTATGGAAGTTCTTTAAAAAACAAAAAACAAAAAAACTTAATAACTCCCATATGATCCTGCAATCCCACTGCGGAGCAGATATCCAGAGAAAACTACGGTTTGTAACAGCACTGTTTACAATAGCTGGGATGTGGAAGCAACATAAAAGTCCATTGACAGAGAACTGGATAAAGAAGATGTGATACACATACACGATGGAATATTACTCAGCCATAAAAAAGAATGAAATAAAGCCATTTGCTGCCTGATAGATGGAACTAGAAACTGGCATACTAAGTCACAGAAAGGCAAATATGACACCGCTTAAATGCTGAATCTAAAAATGTGATACAAACGAACTTATTTACAAAATAGAAACAGATTCTCAGACTTAGGGAACAAACTTGTAGTTACCAAAGAGGAAAGGTTCCAGGGGGTGGATGGATTAGTAGTTTGGGTTTAACACACAGAGACTACAATATATAAAGTAGATAACCAGCCAGGACCTACTGTATGAAACAGGGAACCAAAGTCAACATTCTGCAATAACCTAAGTGGGAAATGATTTTGAAAATGAAGTGATGCATGTATAAGTATAACCTAATCACTTTGTTGTACCCCTGGAACTAACAACACTGTTAATCAACTATAAGACTCCCTGGTGGCTCAGATGGTAAAGCGTCCGTCTACAATGCAGGAGACCAGGGTTCGATCCCTGGGTCGGGAAGATCCCCTGGAGAAGGAAATGGCAATCCACTCCAGTAGTATTGCCTGGAAAATCCCATTGACAGAGGAGCCCGGTAGGCTCCATGGGGTCTGTCCATGGGGTCGCAGAGTCAGATACGACTGAGCGTAATATAGAATAACAATTAAAAAAGCAGTTTTGCAAACATTGCTTACTGCCTTAAACTCCAGAGTCCATTCTTCATGCCTAGCTATAGACTGAGATATATGCACATTATTTATTGTTGTGGTTCACTTGCTAGGTCCTGTCTGACTCTACAGCCCCACGGACTGCAGCACACCAGGCTTCCTTGTCTTCCACTATCTCCTGTAGTTAGGTCAAACTCACGTCCACCGAGGCAGTGATGCCATCCAACCATCTCATCCTCTGCCACCCTCTTCTCCTTTTGCCTTCAATCCNTGCACATTATTTATTGTTGTGGTTCACTTGCTAGGTCCTGTCTGACTCTACAGCCCCACGGACTGCAGCACACCAGGCTTCCTTGTCTTCCACTATCTCCTGTAGTTAGGTCAAACTCATGTCCACCGAGGCAGTGATGCCATCCAACCATCTCATCCTCTGCCACCCTCTTCTCCTTTTGCCTTCAATCCTTCCCAGCATCAAGGAACATTATACATACATGTATATGTACTGTATGCTTACATTATAAGTCCATGTTTTTAAAAAACCTCAAAGCACTTAGCCTATTATTTTATTTNTATCCCAACTTCAAGATTCATTCCATCAACTTGTTCAGTGACTCCCTCTCCTCCACATTTTCTCTTAAAAAGATAAATTAGAAGTAATAAGAGACATCACTTTGCCAACATAGGATCCACATAGCCACAGCTGTGGTGGTTTTTCCAGCAGTCATGTATAAATGTGACAGTTGGACTATACAGAAAGTTGAGGGCCGAAGAATTGATGCTTTTGAACTGTGGTGGTGGAGGAGACTCTTCAGAGTCCCTTGGACTGCAAGGAGATCCAACCAGTCCATCCTAAAGGAGATCAGTCCTGGGTGTTCATTGGAAGGACTGATGTTGAAGCTGAAACTGCAATCCTTTGGCCACCTCATGCAAAGAGCTGAGTCATCTGAAAAGGCCCTGATGCTGGGAAAGATTGAGGGTGGGAGGAGAAGGGGACGGCAGAGGATGAGATGGCTGGATGTCATCACCGACTCAGTGGACGTGGGTTTGGGTGAACAACAAAGATTATTCTGAGGTGAAGAAGACCCTAATGATGGGAAAGATTGAAGCCAGGAGGAGAAGGGGACGACAGAGGATGAGGTGGTTGGTTAGCATCAGGCTGAGTTACCCGTACTCCAACTCATTCGAGACCCTCAACCACTACCTGTCCCTCCGGACCGTACGACGCCAAGTACCCCAGCGTCTCTCAGTCTGTGCTGGCTCACTGACTTGACTTGACTTAACACAAACACTAACAACAAAATTTTTAGATACTCTAAATTCTACGTTGACACTGAATTGATTCTCATCGGTCTCACTTTTATGTCGGCTTCCGGTGGGACAGAAAGTCCTTGTTCTTCGATTAACGAATACTACCCAATTAAGCAGCCTCGGGGGCTCAGTTGGATCTTTTTTTGATTGGAGAACAGACATAACAAGAACTTGTAACATTACAGCTTACACAAATGGTGAAGATGAGTTCCTATGACTTATTCACATTGTAGAACAAGAAAACTCCTAAACTGAGACCCAGAGGAACTGGAAAACTGGTTCAAGATTCCTCAGCAAATAATTAATTAATCACAAGGACATAATCAAAATGATGAACCCTGTTCTAATGTTTTTCTCCTGCCTTATGTTTCTTTCGATACAAAGGTCAGGCAGATTAGACTATCTGGNTGAAGATGAGTTCCTATGACTTATTCACATTGTAGAACAAGAAAACTCCTAAACTGAGACCCAGAGGAACTGGAAAACTGGATCAAGATTCCTCTGCAAATAATTAATTAATCACAAGGACATAATCAAAATGATGAACCCTGTTCTAATGTTTTTCTCCTGCCTTATGTTTCTTTCGATACAAAGGTCAGGCAGATTAGACTATCTGGAATACTAGGCATAATAATAAGTTCCACTCAGAATGGCAACCCAGTCCAGGATTCTTGCCTGGAGAATCCCAGGGACAGAGGAGCTTGGTGGGCTGCCGTCTGTGGGGTCGCACAGAGTCAGACACAACTAAAGCGACTTAGCCGCAGCAGCAGTGATTGCTTACTGGGCTAAGTTCTGCCTATAGCTTAACATATGTTATTTACATTTTTTCAACAGTTTTGAGCCTGGTATGATTATTCACATTTGAAAGAAGCAAATTGAGTCTGGATAAAGATTAAAGGTCATTCCCAAACCCAGAGCTAGAAACTTTTAAATAGATACAATAACTAAAGGAATATTTCATTGAAAAAGTGAGTATTTTTCCTGGGGATAAATCCAGAAAAGAAGAAAACTAAAAAATTCATGCACCCCAGTGTTGATGGAAGCACTATTTACAACAGCCAGGACATGGAAACAACATACATGTCCATCAACAGATGAATAGCTAAAGAAGATATGGTACATACATAAAACGGAATATTTGCTCNATATTTCATTGAAAAAGTGAGTATTTTTCCTGGGGATAAATCCAGAAAAGAAGAAAACTAAAAAATTCATGCACCCCAGTGTTGATGGAAGCACTATTTACAACAGCCAGGACATGGAAACAACATACATGTCCATCAACAGATGAATAGCTAAAGAAGATATGGTACATACATAAAACGGAATATTTGCTCAGTCACTTCAGTCTTGTCTGACTCTGTGTGACCCCATAGAGAGCAGCCTACCTACCAGGCTCCCACGAACATGGGATTTTCCAGGCAAGAGTACTGGAGTGGGGTGCCATGGCCTTCTCCAAAAATGGAATATTATGTAGCCTTAAAAATAAGGAAATAATGCCATTTGCAGTTGATGATCATACCAAGTGAAGTAAAAGACAAATATCATGTAATATTGGTTACATGTGGAATCTAAAATATGACACAAATTAGTGTGTTAGCTGCTCAGTTGCGTCCAACTCTTTGTGACCCCATGGACTGTATCCCGCCAGGCTCCTCTGTCCATGGGATTCTCCAGGCAAGAACACTGGAGTGGGTTGCCATTTCCTTCTCCAGGGGATCTTCCCAACCCAGGGATCAAACCAGGGTCTCCAGCCTTGCAGGCAGATTCTTTACTGTGTGAGCCACCAGGGAAGTCCCACAAAGTAATTAATCTATGAAACAGATAGAGATCNTGGGATTCTCCAGGCAAGAACACTGGAGTGGGTTGCCATTTCCTTCTCCAGGGGATCTTCCCAACCCAGGGATCAAACCAGGGTCTCCAGCCTTGCAGGCAGATTCTTTACTGTGTGAGCCACCAGGGAAGTCCCACAAAGTAATTAATCTATGAAACAGATAGAGATCCACAGACATAGACAAACTTGTGGTGACCGAAATGGATAAGGGAAGGGGAGAATAAATTAGGAGATTTGGGATTAACATATACACACTACTGTTCATAAAATAGATAACCAAGGACCCACCATATAGAATAGGGAACTGTACTGCCTAGTTCACAATAACCTTCACAGGAAAAGAGTCTGAAAAAAAAGTGGACGCGTATATGCATAACTGGATCACTGTACTGGGCACCAGAAACCAGCACAATGTTGCCAATCAACTATTCAATTTTTTTAAGTCAGTATCTCATTTTTTACGCATTCTACTGTAAAAGCCCATAAAATATTATGCAGATTTTCAGGAGGCAGATATTTTTTGTCACCCTTCTCTTTCATGCTGAGAGTTCCCAGTTCCATTGTCCTGTTGTTATTTTTACCCTGATGCACACACATACACACACACGCACACACTCACACATACACAAATGTGTATTATACTACTCTGGCCTTCAATCTGTTAACTAAATCTTAGTGGAAATTTTTTTTCCCCCTTCTAAGCAATTTGTAAATCTTCATGTGTAAATATAAAGACTCTTGGCCACGGAATATATCATGATCTTCATGCCGGTAAGTCTATCATCCCATTAAAAATTAATTTAAATATAATATGCATAAGGAATAAGGTCCTACTGTAGAGTATAGGGAAGTATAATCAATATCCTGTGATAAGCCATAATGGAAAGGAATATGGAAAAGAATATATACACGTGTGTGCATATATTTTTATATACTTATATATATGCACACACAGTGTTAGCTACAAACTGGCTCTTGTCATCCACCTCTGCAAGGATTAAATCAAGTGCTGCTACAAGCTGCTGACCTTCAACATCCCCTAAAAGGAGCTTAGGGTGGAGAGCAGAAACAAGGCATTCTGGGAAAACTGGCAGGTCTTCAGATAGCTAGATATTTTCAGGAGCTGATTTTATGAGCCCAGTTCTTGTGGCTCTCCTCATATCTAGAAAAGCACTAAATTCCTTCATGGTGATGACTGTTCCTCGTGATTAGTGAAACCTGCAAAAAGTAAGTGCCTGCCTTTTCCAAAATGACATATATACTGACTTTCCCCTTTGCCTCTTTGGAGTATCTTTCAGAGCTATCTGAGGTGCTGTCTCCTGGGCTCAGCCCTGAGCAAACAAAACTGAGCTGGCAATGCTCATTTTATGCATTTAAGTCTACAATACATATACATAACTGAGTCATTTTGCCATGTAGAAGGAATTAACACAACACTGCAAATCAACTATACTTTCACAAAATTTAAAAAAAAATGAAAAATGCAGAAAATATTAATTTAAAGATGCTAGGTGAGCCACCCGACATTATTGATCGAGGACATATTCACAGGGTAACTATTATATTCCAGTTCTGGATTTTACAGTGTGGACGGAAAGTCTGTTATGATATTGGCTTGTGGTTGACAGTATTATGCTAGTCACAATATCTTTACTGCTTGAACCTCATGAGTATTCTGCCTGGAGAATCCCAAGGACAGAGGAGCCTGGAGGGCTATAGTCCATGGGGGTCACAAACAGTTGGACATGAATGAGGTGACTTAGCATTCACACATGCATGAGTGAAAACAGACCTTTATTTTTTTTCTTAATATTTATTGTTATTTATTTGGCTGTGCAGGGTCTCTGCTGCAGCGTAAGAACACTTGGTTGTGGGGTGTGGAATCTTGTTCCCTGAGCATGGATCAAATTGGGGCCACCTGCCTTGGTAGTGCAGAGTCTTAGCCACTGGACCCCCAGGGAAGTCCCAAAACAGAACTTTATTTTTAAATTTTTTAATGTATTTTTTAATTGGAGGAAATTTGCTTTCCAACGTTGTGTTGGTTTCTAGATCTGGAGGCATCAGACTTCCTGAACATTAGACTATACTACAAAGCCACAGTCATCAAGACAGTATGGTAGCAGCCAAAACAGAACTTTAAAATAGTACTTTCTGGCTATTTATGCTTGCAACTTCTTCCCTAAAGCCTAGTAACTTTTTCTCTCTAGTTTTAGACATAAGAATAAGGTTATGTCATCTCCATTAAAAGATGACTATCCAAGTGGGCAGATTGTGAAGAAATATACTGCATAGACGGAGAAGGCAATGGCATCCCACTCCAGTACTCTTGCCTGGAAAATCCCATGGACCTAGGAGCCTGGTAGCCTGCAGTCCATGGGGTCACTAAGAGTCAGACATGGCTGAGCAACTTCACTGTCACTTTTCGCTTTCATGCATTGGGGAAGGAAATGGCAGCCCACTCCAGTACTCTTGCCTGGAGAATCCCAGGGATGAGGGAGCCTGGTTGGCTTCCATCTACAGGATTGCACAGAGTCAGATATGACTGAAGCGACCTAGCAGCAGCAGCAGCATACTGCATAGAGAAAAGGGCTTGGTCCACAGAGACACGGGCTTGGTCCACAGAGATTCAGGATTTGGTCCATAGAGATGTGGGCATGGTCCACAGAGATGCAGGCTTGGTCCCCTGAGATGGGGACTTGGTCCACAGAGATGCGGGCTTGGTCCACAGAGATGCAGGCTTGGTCCACTGAGATGGGGGCTTTGTCCAGTGAGATGGGGGCTTTGTCCAATTAGATGGGGACTTGGTCCACAGAGATGCAGGCTTGGTCCACAGAAATGAAGACTTCATCCACAGAGATGGGGGCTTGGTCCACAGAGACACAGGCTTGGTCCACTGAGATGAGAGCTTTGTCCAGTGAGATGGGGACTTGGTCCACAGAGATGCAGGCTTGGCCCACAGAAATGAAGTCTTTATCCACAGAGATGTGGGCTTGGTCCACAGAGATGCCAGTTGGACCACATTCCTGTACATCACCAGTGCGTAAAAATGATCCAGTCTGTAACCAAGAAGGGTGGGATGGGGTGGATGATAGGAGGGAGGTTCAAGAGGGAGGGGACATATGTACACCTATGGCTGATTCATGTAGATGTATGGCGGAAACCAACACAATATTGTTAAGGCAATTACCCTGCAATTAAAAATAAACACTTAAAAAGATGATTCAGTTTGTGAAAATGGTTTGAGGCTTTACCTGGTCATTTGCCATCAGGGGTTCTGACTAATGTTCCCAGGTGCCTGCTTGGGGCTTGAAGCTTGGCGGCTCCACTGTCTGTCACTCTGATCACTCAAAGCGGCAGGAATGTGCACCATGAAAGGATTAATGCCCACTGCAAGCTGAATCCATTACAGATGCACTCACCTACAGACTTCTCCTGTGTCTACCTCGTTAGGTAATAACATTATTGGAAAATCCTGTCAGAACATAACTTCCCCTGTGCACTGAGTGTTTTGCCCTAAAGTCTATTATTAGGCTTGTTTATTTTAAGATAAATGCATCACTGTGAATAGTTACCTCTGCTCACCAGCCAATTCATGAATTATTACCTCAAAGATTTTTTTGCATACAAAATTGTAAGTGAATGCCACAGAATGCATTATTTTTCTGGATATGAAAATTTTATCTCATTGACAAAGGGGATCTAAGAGCAATCGACATTACCTACAGTTTTATAATGAGTTTATAGACAAATCAGTGTGTGTTTTAAATATTTGATGTAGTTACAATCACAGAGATTGAAAAGGACTGGAGTTGGATTAGATGCAAAATGCAGAAGGGGAAAAAAGGAGAACATTCTAAACTGAAGGAAGATAAAAATGAATGGAATTCTGCCATTTGCAACAATGTGGATGAACCTTGAGATTCTCACGCTGAGTGAAGTTAAGTCCGAGGGAGAAATACAAATACATACGCTATCATTTACGTGTTGAAGCTAAAAAAAAATAAAGCAAATGAATGTATGTGTAAAAACAAAAACAGACTCACGGATGCAGAAAATAAACTAGTGGTCACCAGCTGGGAGATTGAGACCAGAGAAGGAATATTCAGGATTAAGAGGGACCAACTACAATGTACAAAATAAACCACCATTGCGTTGGGAATACACTGCATACAGCCGAAGATTTTCGTTGGCAAGGCAGACTCTGAGCTGTCACAAAATTCACCTTTTCTAGTGGCAGAACTTCACACAGGTTTATTGGAAAATGCTGTCAAAAATGAGCTGGTTTTATTTGCAACCTCACTGCAACTGTTTTCCTTAAAAATTTAATAGCTATAAACTGACACATGGAGTTTACAAAACTTAACAAACTGCAAAAAGTTAAGTACACGTATACTCCCAGAGGTATCTGTAACACTGTTTTGAATCTACTTTCGTTTTTTATTTTCAGATGCTCCAAGACACACACACACACACATATACACACATTGTTTGCTTAGTTGCTCAGTCGTGTCTGATACTTTGCGACCCCATGGAGTGTACCCCGTCGGGCTCCTCTTTCCATGGGATTTCCCAGGCCAGAATACTGGAGTGGGTTGTCATTTCCTTAAGATAATTGAAATTAAAATGTCATATACTTTAATAAGACGTATTAATATTTTTTTAAGTGTGTTTTTTTTTTTTGATGTGGAACATTTTTAAAGTCTTTGTTGCATGTGTTACAATATTGCTTCTGCTTTATGTTTTGGTTTCTTGGCCACAAGGCATGAGGGATCTTCGCTCCCTGACCACGGATCGAATTGCTACCTCCTCATTGGAAGGCAAGGTGTTATGCAGTACCAGGGAACTTCCTAATAAGGTGCATTTTAATCATTAAATTTATATGCAAGGAAATGCACAGTACTTTTGCTTTCCATGGGTTTATTAGATATGCATTGCACTCCTTGCTTACATGCTTAGTTATGTCCAACTCTTTGCACCTCCATGGACTGTAGCCCACCAGGTTCCTCCATCCATGGGATTCTCCAGGCAAGAATACTGGAGTGGTTTGCCATTTCCTCCTCCAGGGGATCTTCCCAATATACGACTACCACTATCACCAAATCAAAGAACAGAACCTGAGCAGGACTTCACAAGCCCACCTCTTGCTAAAGAGGTGTACCTGCCATAGAGATGTCTGCTGCTGCTGCTGCTGCTGCTGCTGCTGCTAAGTCGCTTCAGTCGTGTCCAACTCTGTGTGACCCCATAGACGGCAGCCCACCAGGCTCCCCCGACCCTGGGATTCTCTAGGCAAGAACACTGGAGTGGGTTGCCATTTCCTTGTCCAATGCATGAAAGTGAAAAGGGAAAGGGAAGTCACTCAGTCGTGTCCGACCCTCAGTGACCCCATGGACTGCAGCCCACCAGGCTCCTCCATCCATGGGATTTTTCAGGCAGGAGTACTGGAGTGGGGTGCCATTGCCTTCTCCGATAGAGATGTCTACTCTCTTCCAAAAGGCAACTTTCTCCCCCTGAGATTTAACACCAAGGAAATGATTCTGCAAGTTTGCTTTAACTGCAGATGTCTCGGCTCATCCTTATAGTGGAGACATTCAAATGTGAAAGGAGATTAGGTGTGATGTAGCAAGAAAGTATTCATTTCCATCATTTCAGAGATGTGCTTACAGGAAATAGTTTCCATGTATTTCCTCATTCAGAGCTTTGCAGCTGGCTCAGTGGAATCCGCCTGCCAATGCCGGAGACGCAGCTTTGATCCCTCAGTCAGGAGGATCCCCTGGGCTACAGTCCATTGGGTCCCAAAGAGTCAGACACGATTTAGGGACTAAACAATAACAACAACAAATTTATTCATTCCGCTGTTAGTGGACATCTGTATTCTTTCGAGTTTTTAGCAGTTACATATCCCTGGTGGCTCAGACAGTAAAGCATCTGCCTGCAATGCTGGAGACCAGGGTTTGATTCCTGGGTCGGGCAGATCCCCTGGAGAAGGAAATGGCAATCCCCGCCAGCACTCTTGCCTGGAAAATCCCATGGACGGAGGAGCCTGATAGGTTACAGTCCATGGGGTCGCAAAGAGTCGGCCACGACTGAGTGACTTCACCTTCACTTTCACTACGTTATAAAAGACTCTTCAGCTCATATAAGTCAACAACAAACAAAAAACAAACAATCCAATCAAAAAAAAAAAAAAATAGACAGAAGACCTATAGACCTTTTTCCCAAGAAGACATACAGGTGGCCAAGAGGCACATGAAAAGATGCTCAACATCACTAATTACTGGAGAAACACAAGTCAAACGGACAATGAGGAATCACCTCACACTTTAATAATTCCCTTGATTACAGTGTCTATTAAGTGATAAATACTAGAGAGGGTGTGGAGAAAAGGGAACTCTCTCACTCTTTTGGTGGGAATGCAAATTGGTACAGCCATGATAGGGAACACAATGGAGGTTCCTTAGGAAACTAAAGATAGAATTACTATCTGATACCAGAATCCTGGCGATACATCCAGAGAAAACATTAACTTAAAAAGATCCATGCACTCCAGTGTCCATAGCAGCATTATTCACAATAGCCAAAGTCATGGAAACAACTCGAATGTCCCCTTTGACAAAACAAAGGATGAAAAAGTTGTGGTACGTATACATGGTGGGATATTACTCAGCCATAAAAAAGAATGAGACATAGCTTTTTACAGCAACACGGATGCATCACAGTGACTTAAGTAAGGCAGACAGAGAAAGACAAGTATCCCGTGGTATCACTTGTATGTGGAATCTAAAAGATGACACAGATGAATTTATCTAAGAAACAGACCCAGAGACCTGGAAAAAAGATGCATGATGGGTGACAGTCTATGAGGTCGTAAAGAATCAGGCAAAACTGAGCATGTAAGCTAAGCTAAGCTAAGTCGCTTCAGTCGTATCCGACTCTGTGCGACCCCATGGGTGGCAGCCCACCAGGCTCCCCCGTCCCTTGGATTCTCCAGGCAAGAACACTGGAGTGGGTTGCCATTTCCTTCTCCGAGCACGTAAGCACGTTATAAATTATATTAGAAACAGAGCCAGTCAACACGGTTATAAAAGCATCCTAAAGTCTTGCTGGTTTTCATAAAGCCAGGCAAACATAATAAGATAGGTTAATCTGTTGTACAAATATACATATACGAATCCTAAAATATCATTAATCAAAAAATCCTACGTGTTCCCATAGTTGAGGGAGCAGGAAAGATAAATGAAGTAAAAATCGTTCAGTTGTGTCCAACTCTTTGTGAACTCCATGGACTGTACAGACCACCAGGCTCCTCCATCCATGGGATTCTCCAGGCAGGAATACTGGAGTGGGTTGCCATTTCCTTCTCCAGGGGAAGATAAAGTAGGAGAGAAATTGGAACATCATTTCTCAAGAGCAGTATCTGTGAGGTCTCAAACTCACTTCTTCACTGTGTTCCCTAGGATGTGCAGGCCCGTCAAGTCAAGAAGCATACAAGAGGGATCCTCCTTGGACTGGAGTCTCCCACGAACGGGGAACAAGCTGTGATGATCCAGTTCAGTTAAGTTCATTCGCTCAGTCGTGTCTGACTCTTTGCGACCCCGTGAATCGCAGTACGCCAGGCCTCCCTGTCCGTCACCAACTCCCAAGTTCACTCAGACTCACGTCCATTGAGTCAGTGATGCCATCCAGCCATCTTATCCTCGGTCGTCCCCTTCTCCTCCTGCTCCCAATCTCTCCCAGCATCAGAGTCTTTTCCAATGACTCAACTCTTTGCATGAGGTGGCCAAAGTACTGGAGTTTCAGCTTTAGCATCATTCCTTCCAAACAACACCCAGGGCTGATCTCCTCCAGAATGGACTGGTTGGATCTCCTTGCAGTCCAAGGGACTCTCAAGCGTCTTCTCCAACACCACAGTTCAAAAGCATCAATTCTTTGGCGCTCAGCCTTCTTCACGGTCCAACACATAAACAGATGGCCCACTTGGATGTGTACCATGCGTTTAAGTTCCTTCCTTGATGTGTGTGCAAATCATGGCTTGATCATGAATCAATAATTCATCACTCATCGTAGAGTTGATATAGGTGAGCAGTTCATATGGGTCTTGTGGTTTTAGTTGCTAAGTCGTGTCCGTCTCTTGTGACCCCATGGACTGTAGCCTGCCAGGCTCCTCTGTCCATGGGATTCTCTGAGCAAGAATACTGGAGTGGGTTGCCATTTCCTTCTCTAGGGGATCTTCCCAACCCAGGAATTGAACCTGGGTCTCCTGCATTGCAGGCAGATGACTAACTGACTGAGCTACGAGGGAAGCCCGTAGTTCATATAGTTAATAGATACAGGTTAATAGTTGGTGAATAGTTAATAACTGCTAACAGCTGGTGCTAGTGGAAAAGACTCTGCCTGCCTAATGCTGGAGACGTTAGGGACATGGGTTCGATCCCTGGATCGGGAAGATCCCCTCAAGGAGGGCATGGCAAGCCACTCCAGTATCCTTGCCTGGAGAATCCCATGGACAAAGGAACTTGGCGGGCTACAATCCATAAGGTCACAAAGAGTCAGACACGACTGAAGTGACTTAGTAAGCATGAATAACTGATAATAATGTTAGTAGTTAATAATATAGGTTAACAGTTAATACGGTTAATAGGAATTAACCAGGGTCAAACTATTTTAACAAGTACGTTACTATGCTTTGGTCATTTAAAAAAACACGAGTTTTGACACTTCCCAAATATGTATCAGATACCACAAACGCCATTGCTTGACATTTTGTTTTTCCTCTCCCCGACAAAGGAACACAGTCTGAATATTTAGCTCTTTCTCTGAAATTATGTAAATTGGAAACCTTTATGCCCCAAATAATACTGTTTTACCATATACCAGATAATGCTTAGAAAAATACTGTGAATTCATCTAACAGATATGTGAAACACTGTACTCCTCTCTGTTTATTTGTTGGGTATAATCTTGCACAGTTCATTCCAAAAACAAATTTCCATAGTAACGCAATGTTTTTTAACATACACTGACCCACAGAGTTACAGGTTTTCAGTCATTAGCTGGCAGCTGTCCTTGAGGGAGCTAAAAATAAACCTCACATTAATGCAAAACACCTCCATAGAAGCACATTCTGTTTTCACAAAACCTGCTTTTGAAATAGATGTTTGACTAATACCCTTTTTATTGAAATGCTTAACGTTTGTCTTCCTACTTTGGATACGGAGTAATTCTATGATACCCAAAACTATTGAAATTTCAAAGATTTGATGGCTCTCATTCTGATATTTGTTGCTGAGTCGCTCACTCATGTCCAGCTCTTTACGACCCCATGGAAAACACCTCCATAGAAGCACATTCTGTTTTCACAAAACCTGCTTTTGAAATAGATGTTTGACTAATACCCTTTTTATTGAAATGCTTAACGTTTGTCTTCCTACTTTGGATACGGAGTAATTCTATGATACCCAAAACTATTGAAATTTCAAAGATTTGATGGCTCTCATTCTGATATTTGTTGCTGAGTCGCTCACTCATGTCCAGCTCTTTACGACCCCATGGACTGCAGCACACCAGGCCTCCCTGTCCATCACCAACTCCCAGAGTTTACTCAAACTCAAGTCATCGAGTCAGTGATGCCATCCAACCATCTCATCCTCTGTCGTCCCCTTCTCCTCCTGCCCTCAATCTTTCCCAGCATCAGGGTCTTTTCCAATGAGTCAGGTCTTTGCATCAGGTGACCAAAGTACTGGAGTTTCAGCTTTAGCATCAGTCCTTCCAATGAATATTCAGGACTGATTTCCTTTAGGATGGACTAGTTGGATCCTGACTAGTTTGGATCTCCTTGCAGTCCAAGGGACTCTCAAGAGTCTTCTCCAACACCACAGTTCGAAAGCATTAATTATTTGGTGCTCAGCCCTCTTTATGGTCCAAGTCTTACACCTGTACACAACAAGCCATAGCTTTGACTATATAGACCTTTGCTGACAAAAGTGATGTCTCTGCTTTTTAATATGATGCCTAGGTTTCCAGCATTTCCTCCAGTACTGATTAACAACAATTTCCATTTCCTGTCATGTCCTGCAGTTCAGAGACATCATGAGTCTGCTTATATTCATCACTTTTTTTTTTTTTTTTTTGATTCCAGGATTGTCTCCAAACTGTAGCTAAGATACTGGGAAGGTGATTTCAATAGAACTGTCCTTTGGAAGAACATCCCCATCCTGAACCATGGCTGATTCATGTCAATGTATGGCAAAAACCACCATAATATTATAAAGTAATTAGCCTCCAATTAAATAAATTTTTTTTTAAAAAAAGAGCTTCTCCATTTCAGTAGGATACTTGATATTTACATAAGTTTGAGATTCCTAAACCATGGTGTCTAAAGGAAATCTTTCAAGGATGTTGACTTGCTTGCCATGGAAATGTTGAGAAACAGCCTTTTTAGTCAGCAGTTCTTTCCCATTGGCAGCATCATCACCATTGAAAATTACCTCTCTTACTTATCAAGCTGCTGCTGCTGCTGCTGCTAAGTCGCTTCAGTCGTGTCCGACTCTGTGCGACCCCAGAGACGGCAGCCCACCAGGCTCCCCCATTCCTGGGATTCTCCAGGCAAGAACACTGGAGTGGGTTGCCAAGTCCTTCTCCAGTGCATGAAAGTGAAGAGTGAAAGTGAAGTTGCTCAGTCGTGTCTGACTCTTAGCGACCCCATGGACTGCAGCCCACCAGGCTCCTCCACCCATGGGATTCTCCAGGCAAGAGTACTGGAGTGGATCGCCATTGCCTTCTCCAAACTAGGGGATTAAAACCAACAAGGAAGCAAAACCCTGAGGTCAGGACTTTCCTCCCAAAGCAGGGGACTTGGGTTTCAAGAATTAACCTCCCACAGGTCTCGGGGTGACCATGCCCACACGCCACAACCAGGGAGGCCCACCTGCTTCCAAGTCCAACAGCTGAGATCAGAGACTGTGTGCTAAGCCGTTTCAGTCATGTCTGACTCTTCGCCATCTCATGGACCGTAGCCCGCCAGGCTCCTCCACCCATGGGATTCTCCAGGTAAGAGTACTGGAGTAGGTTTGCCATATCCTTCTCCAGGAGATCTTCCCGACCTCAGGGATCGAACCCAAGTCTCTGCATTGGCAAGCAGGTTCTTTACCACTGAGCCACCTGGGAAACACACATTTCACTGACACGTTAGCTGTACTGATGTTCAGATGCTGTGTGTTCAGTTCTTAAAAAAAGAAAAAAAAAAAGACTTTCTAAAAAATAAGTATAGTGGTGGTGTAACTTTCTTTGCTTAATTCCTTCAAGTCATTTATTTTTTATTTGGATGGGGACCATTTTTGAAGTCTTTATTGAACTTGTTACAATACTGTTTCTCTTCCTTACGTTTTTCAGGGTTTTTTGGCCACAAGGCATGTGGGACCTTACCTCCACGACCAGGGATGACGTTCACACCCCTTGCATTGGAAGGCGAGGTCCTAATCATTAGGCCACCAGGGAAGCCCTGCTTTGTTCAGCTGCTTGAAGAATGCTGTGAAACCCTGACTAGCTCCTGCTCTCTGTAGTTAGTTTCAAAACAATCAGCAGAAAACAGGTCTGGCAACGAAGAAAGATGAAAACTCAAGGGCTATCTTTCAGATAATGGCAAACTAGAGAGAGGAAGAGACCCTGATGCTGGGAAAGACTGAAGGCGGGAGGAGAAGGGGGCGACAGAGGACGAGATGGTTAGGTGACATCACTGACTCAATGGAAATGAGTTTGAGCAAACTCCAGGAGCTGGTGATGGACAGGGAAGCCTGGTGTGCTGCAGTCCATGAGGTCGCAAAGAGTTGGACCCGACTGAACAACAAAGAGAAATGAGATAAAAATTTACAATGGAAAAAAACACTAGAAAAGCTGGACAAATTGCCAGTCTAGTTTCGATACAGGATACAGGATGCTTGGTGCTGGTGCACTGGGTTGACCCAGAGAGATGATATGGGGAGAGAGGTGGGAGAGGGGTTCAGGATTGGGAACTCATGTACACCCATGGCGGATTCATGTCAATGTATGGCAAAACCAGTACAGTATTGTAAAGTAAAATAAAAAAAAATAATAATTTTTTAAAGTGTGACAATAGTTATTAGGTCAATTCTTAGGGCATTTTGTGGTGATTTTCTCCTAAGACTGTCTCCTAACTGTTGAAGAGGCAGCTGAAATGCTGTGATGGTGGACAAATATTTTAATAGCCTCATACATTGTGCAGGCAAGATTGGATACAGTGCCCACAGGCACTGATACGATTTTCTGTGCTTTGGATGGAGATCCTAAAAGTTATATCCTAGTGATAAGTGTGAAGTCTACCCAGCACCAGAGTGAAAACTCAATCAACCCTGGAAAATATGTCGTGATTATCTAGGATTAGCAAGGCCCACAGCCATCTAGTGGCAGCAAATGCAATTTTTTAATTTTTTTTCCCCCTGAATGAAGAAAAAGTCATTCAAGACCTACAGTTATTCCTATGTTTTCATCTATAACGTCTGGTCCTCCATTTGAAATGATTAGGTACTTGAAGGCATTAAAAAAAAATGACATCACCAAAAGCCAGGAGAAATAATGATAAAACAGCAATGAAGAATGAGCATATTGTTGTATCTGAAAATGACAAAATACAAAACTGTTTTCAAGATTTTTTTCCTGCCCCTACCCCCACCCCCTGTTAATCATTTTTAAAGTCCTTATTGAACTTGTTACAGTATTTCTGCTGATATTCATGTTCCGGTTCTTTGACCTCCAGGTATGTGGGATTCAGCTCCCTAGTCAAGGAGTGAACCCAAGGCACGCTATGTCTGTGACAAGAGTTTTAGCAAAAATGGTCACCTTGGGGCTTCCCCGGTGGCTGAGTGGATAAAAACCCGCCTGCCAAGGCAGGAGACATGGGTCTTATCCCTGGTCCTGGAAGATCCAGCATGCCATGGAACAAACAAGCCAGTGGACCCCAAGTCCTGCTCTTCCAGAGCCTGGGAGCTGTAAATACCGAGCGTACGCGCTGCAACCGCTGAAGCCCGAATTTCCTAGAGCCTGTGTTTCACAGCCAGAAAAGGTCACAGCAATGAGAAGCCTGTACATCGCAGCTAGAGAGTACCCCTGCTCACCGAGACCAGAGGAAGCCCCGCTCACAGCAACACAGCACAGCCCCAAATAAACACAATTATTTTTAAAAGTGCTTCCTTTTTACAACTGGTAAAAACCACGAGAATGTCTATCTTTATTATCACCTTCTCAAGCTGATATCTCGGAGGGGAAAGCCAGTCTTGTTTCAAGGAGCAATGAATATAAACATTCAACCAAGTGTGGGATTCTCAAAAAGGAAAGACAAACTGTAAAGATTCCACTTTAAAGGGTTTATCATCAGAAAGTATTCATTTAGTAGATTTATTATGTAGAAAGATTCACAACCCAATGTACCTATAAATCATTTCACTGCAATAAGTGTAACGATAGATCATTTCCCTGTGAACATCTGCTGTGTGACATTCCTTTTATATTAAGAGCGGATGTAAAAATTCATGGACTTCCCTGGCGACTCAGGCGGTAATGAATCTACCTGCAATGCTGGACACCTAGGTTCGATCCCTGGGTTGGGAGGATCCCCTGGAGAAGGGAAGTGGCAGCCCACTCCAGTATTCTTGCCTGGAGAATTCCATGGTTGGAGGAGCCTGGTGGGCTACAGTCCACAGGCTTGCAAAGACTACAAAACAGCCATGTTTATGATTTAATATATCAATTAATATCATAGTATCTAAAAATTGTGTAAAAGTTTGTCTTTTCCCCTTATTTATGTTCATTCAGGAAAACGCCTGCAGTTTGCTAAATGGTGCAGGTCTCTTGGGGAAACCAACAGGGGTAGACGTGAGTTTTATCATACACCCGTGAATTAATTACAGGCTCTTTGCTCAATAATGCTCCTTCCTCAGTGAAAAAGTCCTGTGTCAATAAGTTGCTATGACTCTGAACTTTGGCTAAGATCTGTGATCTCCTATGATACTGATTTATGATTTTGCCAGGAAGAGCTAGAAAATTTCCCTCTTTGTGTATCAAGCAGCAGCTATTTGGTTATGACAAACCTAGACAGCATATTAAAAAGCAGAGACATCATTTTGGCAACAAAGGTCCATCTAGTCAAAGCTATGGCTTTCCCAGTAGTCATGTATGGATGTGAGAGCTGGACTATAAGGAAGGCTGAGCACCGAAGAATTGATGCTTCTGAACTGTGGTGTTGGAGAAGACTCTTGAGAGTCCCTTGGACTGCAACGAGATCCAAACAGTTCATCCTAAAGGAGATCAGTCCTGGGTGTTCATTGGAAGGACTGATGCTGAAGCTGAAGCTCCAATCTTTTGTCCACATGATGCGAAAAACTGACTCATTGGAAAAGACCCTGATGCTGGGAAAGATTGAGGGCAGGAGGAGAAGGGGACGACAGAGAAGGAGATGGTAGGATGGCAACATTGACTCGATGGACACGAATCTGAGCAAACTCTAAGAGACCAGGAAGGACAGGGAAGCCTGGAGTGTTATAATCAACAGGGTTGCAAAGAGCTGTACACAACTTAACTAGTGACCAACAAGAACAATTAAGTTATTTCATTTTCTGAGGTCACCTGATCAGTGAGTTCAAGACTCTGAAATCCAATGTACACTCTCATGCTGGTATCCCGTGGAATAGTTCATATAAGAAAATTAAGTGTACTCTACACTTCACCCCCTCAGGAGCCCTTGACTCAAACTGAGAAGAAAGACAGAGTACAACTCTGATCCTTCCAGAAAAAAAAAAAAAAAAATCCTAAAAGCAAAATCTAGAAAGATCAAACTGTTTTCAACAGTGTCTGAGAACAGACTTCAAGAATACTCACAGAAGATTTTATAACTGAAACAAACAAAAAATAGTCAACCTAGAAATCGATACTAAGTAAAAAATACTTCTTGCTTTCAGAAAGTTAAAACAAAATTTCTTTTTTTGGACATACAAAATTTTGAGGTAGTTTATCAGAAGCAGACGTGTACTATAAGAAAATTTCATGCAAAAAAGACATTTTACCAGGTGAGAATGTGGATCTAATCCTAGTAATAAAGAAGTACAATAATAAGTACATGAGTGTGCCTTCCCTGGTTGTACAAGGGATAGGAATCTGCTTGCCAAAGCAGGGGATATGGTTTTGATCCTTGGTCTGGGAAAATCACATATATTGTGGAACCACTAAGCCCGTGTTTCCCTAGAGAAAGCCTGCATAGCAATGAAGATTCAGCACAGCCAAAAATAAATAAATACATATTTTTTAAAAAAGCACATGTGTAAATGAATAAGATTATCTTATTTCATCACTTTAATGGATCATTGGAAATTGAAACAGAAACTAAAATGTAGTTTGTGGTTTACAGCGTATGGAAAACAAATGCATGAGAACATGGCAATATATTCAGAAGAGGAGAAACTGAAGTTAGTCACTCCCGGAGAAGAAAAGTAAAAATTTTCTAAAGTTCTTATACCGTCTATGAAGCAATGTAATATCACTTGAAAGTAAATTGTGACAGGCTAAAGACTTAAACTATAAAAACTAAGTCAATGATTAATAGAACAAGAAAAAGACTTAGAGCTAATGTGTTAAAAAAAAAAAAGAATTAGAGGTAATATGATGACAAATGGGACACAGTGGAAGGATAAGAATTATTCAGGCAATCCAAAAGGATGAGAAAAATGAGAGTAAATGGAACAAACAACAGATGGACAAATAGAAAAAAACATAAAAGCGATGGTGCATTTATTCCTGACTACAACCAATTTAGATGTAAAAGATTAACAAACTTCTCATTAAAAGATAGATTCTCAGAACATATAGAAAGCAAGACCTAACTTTGTTCTGTTTCCAAGAAACACATGGATTAGACACAAAGGTTAAGATAAAGTGATGAAACAATGTAACGAGCTAACAGTAATCAAAACTGCTTTGAGAAATCTATAATTAGCACGAGATAAAATAGGTTTTCAGGGAAAAAGCTATTGTCTTGACAAAAGAAGCTCCTTTTGTAATAATAAAGGGTTCAGTTCATCAAGAGAACATGTGTTCTCGGTCGTGTCTGACTCTTTGCAACCCCGTGGACTGCAGCCCGCCAGGCTCCTCTGTCCATGGGGTTATCCAGGCAAGAATACTGGAGTGGGTTGCCATTTCCTTCTCCGATGCATGAAAGTAAAAAGTGAAAGGAAAGTCGCTCAGCCCTGTCCAACTCTTTGCAACCCGTGGACTGCAGCCCGCCAGCCTCCTCTGTCCATGGGGTTATCCAGGCAAGAATACTGGAGTGGGTTGCCGTGCCCTCCTCCAGGGGATCTTTCGCACCCAGGGTGTGAGCCTGCAATTCTTGTGTCCCCTGCATTGGCAGGTGGGTGCTTTACCACTGAGCCATCTGGGAAACCCCCATACCACACTCGATCTTAGCCAGAAGGCTGAGGAACAAACATAAGACTCTTCAATCTTATGCATCTGATAAAAGAACTTCAAAACACACGAAGGGAAAAAAAAAAAAAAAAACAACAACGAACAGAATTGCAAAGAATTAGAGATTTCAATCGGAGAAGGAAATGGCAACCCACTCCAGTACTCTTGGCTGGAGAATCCCATGGGTGAAGGAGCCTGGTGGGCTGCAGTCCATGGGGTCGCTAAGAGTCAGACACGACTGAGAGGCTTCACTTTGACTTTTCACTTTCATGCATTGGAGAAGGAAATGGCATCCCACTCCAGTGTTCTTGCCTGGAGAATCCCAGGGACGGAGGAGCCTGGTGGGCTGCCGTCTATGGGGTCGCACAGAGTCAGACATGACTGACTTGACTTGGCAGCTGCAGCAGCACAGATTTCAATAGCCCTCATTAATAACTGATAGACTAGCTAGAAAGTCAGTAAGTAGCTAGAAGTAATTACATGGAAAATTTTCACAACACTGTTATATATCTTCAGTTCATTTTAATGATGGAGCCCCAGTTTCTGAAATGCATTAATTAAGGCATAACTGACATGTATTAAACTGCACATATTTAAGCCATACGATTTGATGCTTTGATGTATGTATATAACGGTGAAGTCAAACCCCCAAATTTACATAGAATTTTGGTGATTCCTTATTTATGTCCTACCCAACCCTTACCAGTCAATCCTAAAGCCTGAGAGCAAGAGGAGAAGGGGGCATCAGAGGATGAGATGGTTGCATAGCATCAAAGACTCAGGAGACATGAATCTGAGCAAACTTCAGGGGACAGCAAAAGACAGGGGAGTCTGGTGTTGCTGCAGTCCATGGGATCACAAAGAACTGGACATTACTTAATGATTGAACAACAACAACTCACCCCCTGCTAAATGACCTGTGATTCCAAAAAGGCCTTCAGAAGGAAAACTACGATTTCAAACCTAATCATAAAATGATGAGAGCATACTATTTATTTTGGAAGGACACAGGTGAGAATTGATTGGAAGGACACTGACATTTCTATATGCTCTTAGTAGAAAATGGAGAAGGAAATGGCAACCTGCTCAAGCATTCTTGCCTGGAGAATCCCATGGTCGGAGGAGCCTGGTGGGCTACAGTCCATGGGGTCACCAAGAGTGGGACACGCCCGAGTGACTAACTTTTACTAGAAGTTTGTTGCTATCTAAGGAACTTTCCATCTTATAAAGGTAGTCAAGTAAAAATATTTTGTATTAAAGAAAGGAAAGCATTAACAAAGAGGGAATTGACTATTTACTCATTGTCTACTGAGCCTTGGCAAATATAGCATAGAAACGCCAATGTATGTGGCAAGGTGTCTGCTTATAATTGCATGGCAGAATTATTGCAAAAATATAACACACACATACTAACCTACTGTGATACAAATAGCGTCCTATTATTCTAAGTGACCAAAACTGACTCATGAAAGAATGATAGTGAGCTGTTACTGTTAATCACTTCAGTCGTGTCCGACTCTGTGCAGCCCCAGAGACAGCAGCCCACCAGGCTCCCCCATCCCTGGGATTCTCCAGGCAAGAACATTGGAGTGGGTTGCCATTTCCTTCTCCAATGCAGGAAAGTGAAAAGTGAACGTGAAGTCGCTCAGTCGTGTCCGACTTAGCGACCCCATGCTACTACTACTACTAAGTTGCTTCAGTCGTGTCCAACTCTGTGCGACCCCAGAGACGGCAGCCCACCAGGCTCCCCCGTCCCTGGGACCCCATAGTTTCCCCTAAAAGCCTGAGTAGATGGTATGTGTTTTGAAAGCCATCAGGAGATGGGAAAATGAGTCAATAAAAATAGCTAGCGGCTCAGCGGTAAAGAATCCACCTGCAATGTAGGGGATGTGGGTGCGATCCTTGGATCAGGACGATGTCCTGGAGGAGGAAATGGCAAACCACTCCAGTTGGACACTTCAAGGGAGAGAGGAACCTGGAGGGCTACAGTCCATGGGGTCAAAAGCAATCAAACACAACTGAGCTCTCTCTCTCTCTCTCTCTCTCTCTCTCTCTCACACACACACACACACACACACACACACACACACAAATCAGAAATAAAGGGTCTTTTTGAACTCCTCAGACAGGTTCTCATTACTTTTATGGTACGTAAGTGGCGGACAGAAGCTGAAAATTCAGTGAGACAACAGAGAATAATACTGAAAGATACAAGGCTACATTCCTCACTTCCAAATCGACAAACTTTAACATTTCAACATAAGTTCAGTTCAGTTCAGTTCAGTCGCTCAGTCGTGTCAGACTCTTTGTGACCCCATGAATCGCAGCACGCCAGGCCTCCCTGTCCATCACCATCTCCCCAGAGTTTACTCAGATTCACGTCCATCGAGTCAGTGATGCCATCCAGCCATCTCATCTTCTGTCGTCCCCTTCTCCTCCTGCCCCCAATCCCTCCCGGCATCAGAGTCTTTTCCAATGAGTCAACTCTTTGCATGAGGTGGCCAAAGTACTGGAGCTTCAGCTTCAGCATCATTCCCTCCAAAGAAATCCCAGGGCATTTAGCAAAATCCAGCAGAAGGCATGTGTTACTTTTCAGATAAGTTGAGAGTTGGAGTTGTTAAATCAGTTAAACACACACACACACACAGAGTTCAGTGCAGCACTGGAAATTGCTTCTTAATGGAACTGCACCTAAAATGTATGAATCACGTAAGCATGCTACCATTTCTTCCTCTTTTTTTTTTTTTCCTCCCAAGTTGCATAGCATATGGGATCTTAGTTTCTTGACTAGGAATCAAATCCACACCCCTTGTAGTGGAAGCCTGGAGTTCTAACCACTTGACCAGTGGTCCCTTACAATTTTTTTTAAAATTCAGACTTATTCCTTTCAATGCTTAAGAATTTCTTTAGTTGTCCAAAGTGAAATGAAGTGAAAGTTGCTCAGTTGTGTCCTGCTCTTGGCAACCCCATGGAGTATACAGTCCAAGGAATTCTCCAGGGCAGAATACTGAAGCGGGTTCCCTTCTCCAGGGGAATCTTCCCAACCCAGGGATCGAACTCAGGTCTCTGGCATTGCAGGTGGATTCTTTGCCAGCTGAGCCACCAGGAAAGCTAGATGTCCAAGAATGTGTACAAATAATCAACAGATTTCAACTCTGCCTGTCAAGCAAAATAATACCATCCCGAATAATTGATGCTGTATCCACTTTTCAGTGTAACAACTGAAACGGCATTCAAGTCCCTTAATCCACAAAAACTCCCAAGACCTTAAGATGCTTTAAGGATAACTGTGGAAAAGAAACACACGTTCTGTTTGCTCTTGTTTACCTCGCTTTCTCTCCCTAATTTCTGGGCTTTTGCGCAATGTTGCTTCATCTAGTAATTCAATCTTTGTCAAACTGAATTGTGCTGATAACACGATTCTCCTCGCGTTGCATTAGAGGTCTGGGGCCAGCAATAATCTGGTTGAGGACACGCTACCCTCACAGCCTGGTGAGGGGGGTGTATCTACAAATCCATTCCTGTCTGAACACATGTATTCCTAGAAAACTGTCAGCAGAAAAAGAAGCCTGAGTGCATAATTTGTAACCTGTTTCTTGAGCTGTTTGTGACAACAAGCCTCATTCGAAAGGACCGCTTTCTACACAGTGTACCATCCAAAATGAACTTCCTGATCATTTTTTATGTTACTAGACAGGGCTTCTAATTTCTTGGCCATTTTCCTTCAACAGGACATTTTGGAAGCCGAGGTTTTCATGGCGATAGTGACTGGTGAGAAATCATGTAAAAATCATCTGTATATATTTCAAGATATATGGAATATCATATATGGAATATTATATGAAATATAATATTATCTGAAATATATACATTCCATATAAAAGAAACACACTAAAGGATATATACTATTTCCCAAACACTACTTATTTTGACCTTTTTTATTGTAAAAGTCAGATGGCTCAGATGGTAAAGAGTCTACCTGAAGTGTGGGAGACTTGGGGTTGGGAAGATCCCTTGGTGAAGGGAATGGCTACCCATGCCAGTATTCTTGCCTGGCAAACCCCCCAAGGACAGAGGAGCCTGGTAGGTTACCATCCATAGGGTCACAAAGAGTTGGACATGACTGAGCAACTAACACTCTCACAAGCTCAAAGGTACATTGCAAAAATCATATCCAATGAGGGGAAAAAAGATATCATTAAAAATGGACAACCACATGAGACATCAAGCCATTCAAAATACTATTTCCCAAACACTACTTATTTTGACCTTTTTTATTGTAAAAGTCAGATGGCTCAGATGGTAAAGAGTCTACCTGTAGTGTGGGAGACCTGGGGTTGGGAAGATCCCTTGGTGAAGGGAATGGCTACCCACGCCAGTATTCTTGCCTGGAGAATCCCCACGGACAGAGGAGCCTGGTAGGTTACCATCCATAGGGTCACAAAGAGTTGGACATGACTGAGCAACTAACACTCTCACAAAAGTCATATCCAATGAGAGGAAAAAAGATATCATTAAAAATGGACAACCACATGAGACATCAAGCCATTCAATGCCTCCAGAACATTGGTCCTCCAGTGCCTCGTGATTCAGAGAAGGCAATGGTACCCCACTCCAGTACTCTGGCCTGGAAAATCCCATGGATGGAGGAGCCTGGCGGGCTGCAGTCCATGGGGTTGCTAGGAGTCAGACACGACTTAGTGACTTCACTTTCACTTTTGACTTTCATGCATTGGAGAAGGAAATGGCAACCCACTCCAGTGTTCTTGCCTGGAGAATCCCAGGGACAGTGGAGCCTGGTGGGCTGCCGTCTGTGGGGTCGCACAAAGTCGGACATGACTGAAGTGACTTAGCAGCAGCAGCCGCCTCGTGCTTGATCAGTTGCTAAGTCGTGTCCAACTCTGTGACTACATGGACTGTAGCCCACCAGGCTCCTCTGTCCGTGGGATTCTCCAGGCAAGAATCCTGGAGTGGGTTGTCATTTCCTCCTGCAGGGGATCTTCCCCACCTGGGGATCAAATCTTGGTATCTTCCATTGCAGGCAGATTCTTTACCATCTGAGCTATGACACAGGAAAATTGAGGAACTTGAATCTCCTGCGTCTCCTGCACCAACAAGGCTCCTCCTGACCCAGGGATCGAACCCACGTCTCCTACGTTGCAGGCATATTCTTTACCCATCGAGCCATCAGGGAAGCCCATTTCTGGCTCCTAGAGGTAAATGCTTAGTAAAATGTTCTCATCTGTCCCTCCAAGAATATTTATAAGTGAGCGTCTCTGTGCTTGTCTTGACTGAGTTCTGCCATGCACAATGAGAAGCTACTTGATGGACCTGCTCTGACTGGGTAGGATGTTCCAGTTCTCCAAGTTTTGCTTCTGCCTGTCTCTTTCTTTCCCTGGGTCACTTCCTTGGCAACACCTGTAGCTCTCTGTCCATACCAGCCCAGTCATAGAGAGATACCAGAGAACACCCTTCCAGATTCGGGGCTGCCTGTTTGTACAGCTTCCTCACCCTGCTTGCCTGACCCCGCAGACTCCAGCCACCTGAGGTTCTAACAAATAAGACCAGCGCCTTCTCAGCTCAGAAGAGCCGCTTGACTATTCTAAGCCGCTTGCTCACCCACCCACCCGGGAATTCGCACTCAAGCTCACCACATCAATTCTCTCTTTTCTCAGAAGAGCAGTATCCTGTCTGTCTGCTGATCAGTATCAGAAGGTAGTTGTCCTAGATGGCCAAGAGACACATGAAGGGACGCTCCAGACCACTAATTAATAGAGAAATTTTAACAGAAACTGCAGTGAAGTATGACGTCGCAGCCATCGGAATGGCCTTCGAAAAGAAAACAGTCTACAAAAATGGATGCTGCAGAGGGTGACATCTCTTGCAGCATCGATCGGGATATGTAAATTGACACAGCCATTTATGGAGAACTGCATGAAGGTTTCTTAAGAAACGAAAAAGGGAGTTACCATGGCACCCACCAATCCCACTCCTGGGTGTTTATCTGTGGAAATCTTTTAAATTAATAAATTGTTGATTGCACTGGCTAAGTGTCTAATGATCTCTTTGCTGCTGCCTGAGCTTTTCTCTAGGTGGGTGGGGGATAGTTTTCATTGTGGTGTTGGAGAAGACGCTTGAGAGGCCCTTGGACTGCAAGGAGATCCAACCAGTCCATCCTGAAGGAAACCAGTCCTGAATGTTCACTGGAAGGACTGATGCTGAAGCTGCCAACCAGTCCATCATAAATGTTCATTGGAAGGACTGATGCTGAAGCTGAAGATGCAATCTTTTGGCCACCTGATGCAAAGAGCTGACTCCCTGGAAAAGACTCTGATGCTGGAAAGATTGAAGGCAGGAGGAGAAGGGGATGACAGAGGATGAGATGGTTGGATGGCATCACTGACTCAATGGACATGAGTTTGAACAAACTCTGAGTTCACAGGGTCACAAAGATTTGGACACGACTGAGTGAGTTAACAACAACGTGATTAGTGTCAGTAATGAACACAATTACTGTCTTTAGTCTCTCTTCTCCCCAGATTTAGAGTTGTTCCAATCCCTATAACTTTTACTTGGGTCATATTTCCTAATTTTCTAATCTAACAGGATGCGCTTGGTAACTACAGCTATTTTAATTATTTCTTTAGTAACTGTTTCCCCAAGTCTATGAGAAAAAACTTACTACTTTTCTTTATCTTTCCTCTCAGTGGCATCCCAAGGCTTGTGGGATCCTAGCTCCCCAGCGGGGGATTGAACCTGGGCCCTTTAGCAGTGAGAGTGAATAACTAGTGAAGTCTCAAGCTGTGTCCTTTCTGTCAGACCGGTCAAAGAAAAAGAAAGAAAGTGAAGTCACTCAGTCGTGTCCAACCCTTTGTGACCCCATGGACTGTAGCCCACCAGGCTCCTCCACCCATGGAATTTTCCAGGCAAGAGTCCTGGAGTGGATGGCCATTCCCTTCTCCAGGGGATCTTCCCAATCCAGGGATCGAACCCAGGTCTCCCGCACTGTGGGCAGACACTTTACCATCTGAGCCACCAGGGAATCCCACAAAGTATATAGGTCAGAGCTGTCAAAAGTCTATGCTGTACTATGCAGGGGCTTCCCTGGTGGGTAAGATGGTAAAGTGTCTGCCCACAACGCAGGAGACCCGGGTTTGATCCCTGGTTTGGGAGGATCCCCTGGAGAAGGGCATGGCAACCCACTCCAGTATTCTTGCCTGGAGAATTCCCATGGACAGAGGAGCCTGGAGGGGCTCAGTCCATGGGGTCGTGAAGAGTTGGACACGATCCAGTGACTAAGCACATCTATGCTATGTGTCATTTGTATGAACTACTTTATAAATCTTAACTAAGCTCTAAAACACAGCCCTCAATTTTTCTAGTCATCAACGTGCCATTCAAGGCCAACTTCAACTCTATCTGGGATTCTCTCACTGTGAGAGCCCCTCTCTCCTTGGCAAAAAGATCATACTTCCTTTCCCTTACCGGGGAGTTCTCTTCATACTTAATCGCCTGCCAACTCTACAGTCAGTTCAAAGCAGAGAGGGAAATTACTTCAGCAAAATAAAAGAACACAGATTTGGGTGACTCTGAAAGCGTCTAATAATCTCTTGGGTGGAGACTTGCTTGCTCATTCAAGAGCTAAATAGCTCACAAGAAAGGCTCTCTGGAGAGCTTTTCTTCTCCCTTGGCATGGGTTGTGGGATGTTAAATTTCCTGATCAGGGATCGAACCTGGGCCCCTTGCGTTGGAACTGCAGAGTCTTAACCACTGGACTACCAGGGAAGTCCCCCAGTGACAAGATCATTAGAGAAACGTCATGTGTGTTGCTAACTAACCAGTGGTCAAAGGTTTCAGCTGGACGTCCCTGGTGGCTCAGCTGGTAAAGAACCTGCCTGCCAACACAAGACATGCAGGAGGCTTCGGTTCGATCCCTGGGTGGGGCAGATCCCCTGGAGGAGGGAATGGCAACCCACTCCGTTGTTCTTGCCTGGAGAATCCCATGGACAGAGGAGCCTGGTGGGCTACAGTCCATGGGGTTGCAAAGAGTCGGCCACGTCTGAGTGACAAACACTTTCATTTTTCATGAAAGTGAAAGTTAGTTGCACAGTCATGTCTTGACTCTTTGGGATCCCATGGACTGTAGGATTCTCTGTCCTTGGCTCCTCTGTCCCTGGAATTCTCCAGGCAAGGGTACTGGAGTGGGTTGCCATTTCCTTTTTCCAGGGGATCTTGCTTCATTTTTCACAGCTGTATAATGTAAGTCTCAGCTGTTTATTTCCTAACTCGGGAAGCCAAAGCAACCACATATAGCATCCACCAGTAGACTTTTCCACGCCAAAATTAAAAATACAAAGTGATTAAGACCACTGGGCTTCCCAGGTGGCTCAGCGGTAAAGAACCCACCTGCCGATGCAGGAGACTCGAGAAATGTGGGTTTGACCCCTGCATCGGGAAGATGCCCTGGAGAAGGAAGTGGCAACCCGCTCCAGTATTCCTACCTGGGAAAAATTCACGGACAGGGGAGCCACGGAGTTGCAAAGAGTTGGACACGACTGAACTGGCATGCCGGAGAAGGCAATGGCACCCCACTCCAGTACTCTGGCCTGGAAAACCCCATGGACGGAGGAGCCTGGAAGGCTGCAGTCCATGAGGTCACTAAGAGTCGGACACGACTGAGCGACTTCACTTTCACTTTTCACTTTCATCCATTGGGGAAGGAAATGGCAACCCACTCCAGTGTTCTTGCCTGGAGAATCCCAGGGACAGAGGAGGCTGGTGGGCTGCCGTCTATGGGGTCCCACAGAGTCGGACACGACTGAAGCGACTTAGCAGCAGCGGCAGAATCAGTATGCACATGCAAAGAATTCAACTCAAGCCATTTCAGATCATTTCTGTGCTGCCTGAAGCAACCAGCAGCCCAAGTTAGGTCTGAAAGTAGAGCAAGCGGATTTATTCTTAGCACGAAGTCAGATATTTCTGTAACCCAGGATGGGCTGGAGGAGAGCGCGGGTGGTGTTGCTTAGAGAGACATCAGAGAGCTGATGAAAGCGTGAAGCCCCGGAAGGTGATGGTCACAGCCTTCCATACGCCGCTGAGAGGGCAGGTCTCAGGGACCGCCTTTAGGGCAGGAACCCCTGCAGAGGGTGTCTCTGCACTTTCAGCGCTTGACAATAAATTAGGCTGGGCACAACCCCCTCCTGGGCAAACCCCTCTCTTTATCTGCCTTGCTCTGCAGTTCTTTATCACAAGCTGAAGCTCAGGGCATCCTCGGAAAAACATGAGATGTCACCGCTGGAAGAAACAGCTGGGGAGGTCTGCGTGCTTTCCGCAATCCCCCGTACACGCTGTTCATCCTCAGTGAAACATTGCTTTCCCTTCTCCTTTCATCAAATGTCACCAAATAGACTATCACATTTAAAAGTCCTTCGTGCTATACAGGTACAAAATATTCTATTCCTGTGAACAGAAAGGGCTCTTGCTTTTTATCAGAGTGGAAAGGGCAGAAAGGGCTCCTGCTTTTTATCCGAGTGCACGGAGGACCTTCTGAATTTTAAATCAGTTCAGAATGGCTCGAAATAGTAGCTGAACGGGCAGTCGTCACGGCGACCAGGGCTCTTGGGGGAAATAAATGAGGCTCCTCAGTCAACAAGAAAGCAGAGAGTTTATAAATTCATTGCTAAGTAAAGTCTGGCAGTTATGAAAGCTGTTGATGAGTAAAGACGCTGAAGAACCTTCTAAGTGTTGTACAAAATTTCCTCCATGGCATCATGTACCAAACAGGCTTATAGAGTCACCATTCGGAACTAATGGAGCTGAAATGAAATTGTAAATCCGTGTGCTGTGGATTTGCTTGGCATAGAAGCTATTAGAGATCCTTGGAGAATGAAGGTCGAAGAGATACGCCAATATCATTTCCAAGTGGTAAACACAAAAGCCAGTAAAAAATAAAAACAAGTCAAGTTGCGTGTGTATTTATAATTGTCAGTGCTTGCCCATTGAAGGAATGTGAGCAGGTTTTGTTAGATTTTTTAAAATTTATTTTTAATTGAAGGATAATTGCTCTACAGTATTGTGTTGGTTTCTACGTGGACCATTTTCTTAGTCTTTTCAGAATTTGTCACAATAATATTTGTTTCTTTCTTTTTTTTTAATTTTACTTTTACTTTATTTTACTTTACAATACTGTATTGGTTTTGCCATACATTGACATGATTCGACCACGGGTGTATACAAGCTCCCAATCCTGAATCCCCCTCCCAAAGGGATATGGGATTTTAACTCACCTGAAAAGTGAAAAATGAAAGTGAAAGTCACTCAGTTGTGTCTGACTCTTTGCAACGCCATGGACTATACAGTCCGTGGAATTCTGCAGGCCAGAATACTGGAGTGGGTAGCCTTGCCCTTCTCCAGGGGATCTTCCCAACCCAGGTATCAAACCCAGGTCTCCCACATTGCAGGTGGATTCTTTACCAGCTGAGCCAGAAAGGAAGCCCAAGAATACTGGAGTGGGTAGCCTATCCCTTCTCCAGGAGATCTTCCAGACACAGGAATCGAACCGGAGTCTCCTGCATTGCAGGAGATTGATTCTTTACCAACTGAGCTATCAGGGAAGCCCTAACTCCCCTACCAGGGATTGAACTTTTATCCCCTGCACTGGAAGGTGACATCTTAACTACTGGACCATCAGCAAATCTGTTTGAAACAATATGCCTAGCCTATGTTTTGGAAGAAGAAGAAATATTTTGTTTTTATCAATCACTTTGGGAGGAAATGGAGAGTATTTTATTATAACATGTATCATATTCATTCTACCACATCTGAAATTTTCCTTATTTTGATACTTAATGAGTTATCAGAAATATTCACAGTTTGTCACTGCTTTGCTGCATAATCATAAATATAAGTACGTGAGCTTTACAGAAAATTGTAATGACTATGTAAAAATCTGTTGCACCTTAAGGTAGAGAAATTAAACAAGAATACTAACACAGTTCGAATGACATATGGGAATCAAATTGAAAAAGTGAAAAGTGGAAGTTAAGTCACATAGTCTGACTCTTCACGACCCCATGGATTGGAGACAGCCAGGCTCCTCTGTCCGTGGGATTCTCCAGGCAGGAATACTGGAGTGAGTGGCCATTTCCTCCTCCAGGGGATCTTCCCCACCCAGGGATCGAACCCGGGTCTCCTGCCTTGCAGACTCTCATTAGGAGTTTGGAATTAACATATACGTGCTACTTCATATAAAATAGATAAGCCACAGCGATATGCCATATAGCACAGTCGACTAAACTCAATATTCTGTAATAACCTATTAAGGGAAATGAATCTGAAAGAGAGCAGATACATGTATCTATTAGTATAATCGAATCACTTTGCTGTAAAGCAGAAAAACTAACACAATATTGTAAATCAACTATACTTCAATTAAAAAAAAGAATCAGGGATATCTCTGGTGGTCCAGTGGCTGAGACTCCACACTTCTCCTGCAGGGGCTGTGGTTTGATCCCTGGTCAGGGAAGCACATCCTGCATGTGCAACTAAGACCCAACAGAGCCAAATTATAAGAAAAAAGAATCCCATTGGAAGCAGAGTTAACTTACGTGTGTACCAAATACCAAAAAGGCTCAACTTCATTTCTTGGTATTAACTGAGCACCCATTAAACAGCAAAAGTCTAGGAATAAATGATAATAATAATAATAAAAAAAAGATGCTGTATAACATAGGCACTCAGCACGGCCTCAACTGTATTTGGCGGTCAGAGAATGGACAACGCAGTAACAAGATAAAGAATCGAAAAGAGCTCCAGCAGAAAGTGCCCAAAGAAAGATAGCCGATGTCTTCTCAGCTGCTGTCAATTCTAGAAAGTCTTGGACAACGGTTAAGAGTCTCAAGACACAGAATGAGAGTCTCCTGTTTGAAGCTCTGTCGTTTCATACAACATGGAGCGATGGAAAGAAAACTCTGCGTCCACTGGACGGAAGGAGATAGACAAGGTTTATCTTCACGTGGGGTTTCCTACTACGGGATTGTCGCGCATCACGGGCGATCCTGAACGCATTTCCAAGCGTATGTGCGTCCACATGGAATGGTTCCCATTGTTCCTTGACCTGAAAGACGTGAACAGCCGCAAAAACACAGACTGGTCTTGAACACGTTGAAACAAGTGTGGACGCATATCTGCATCTAAGTGAGGAAATCCACGAATTTGGAACGCATCCATGTATATTTTGTTTGGTCTCACTCACATTCCAGTTCTGTAATTTTCAACAAACGGTCATACTTATCACATGCTATTGATGTTGCTTAGTTGCTAAGTCATACGGTTGGTGCTTTTGAGACCCAATGGACTGCACTTCCACCAGGGTCCTCCGTCCATGGGATTCTCCAAGCAAGAACACTGGAGCCAGTTGCCATTTCCTTCTCCAGGGGATCTTCCCAACCCAGGGATCGAACCCACGTCTCCTGGATGGGCAGGTGGATTCTTTACCCCTGAGACAACAGAGAATCCCACTTTTCAGATCACGTCATCTCAAAATGGAACATGGATTCAACGTACTTTGCTTCTGTGATCAATAATTCCTACTAGAAAATCAAATCCTTTTCTGCCAAGAATTGAACTCTGAGCTCCACGTCTTTGTATTTGAAAAGGAGATTATTATAAATTGCATCTGACATGAATCTATGGGAAAATGGATATAGTCAGTCACATTTCATCCCAATTCATTAACGTATAGTGAAACAACTTATACTGGTGACAGGTATTTATATAAAGTGAATGAGATGGAAAAGATGTATTGGGTTGGCCAAAAAGTTCATTTGAGGTTTTTTTTTTTTTTTGTAATATGTTACAGGAAAAACCCAAACAAACTTCTTGGCCAACCCACTGTGATACATTTTCATCATTGTTTATTAACTCCTGATGGTTGTGATTCTTTCTCCAGACTTCATTTATTTTTAAAATTGGAGTATAGTTGTTTTTTGGGGGGCTTCCCTCGTAGCTCAGCTGGTAAAGAATCTGCTCTCAATGCAGGAGACCTGGGTTCGATCCCTGGTTCAGGAAGATTCCCTGGAGAGGGGAATAGCAACCCACTCCAGTATTCTTGCCTGGAGAATCCCATGGACAGAGGAGCCTGACGCTGCAATCCATGGGCATCGCAAAGAGTTGGACAGGACTTAGTGACAAGACAACAACTTTATATATGTCTATGTCAATGTTTAATTCCCACGTGAATCTTTTGAGCACCTCATCTTAGTAAGACAACCGCCTTCTCTGTTATTTCCCCAACAGCCATACTTAACTCCAGTATTCTTGCCTGGAGAATCCCATGGACAGAGGAGCCTGACGCTGCAATCCATGGGCATCGCAAAGAGTTGGACAGGACTTAGTGACAAGACAACAACTTTATATATGTCTATGTCAATGTTTAATTCCCATGTGAATCTTTTGAGCACCTCATCTTAGTAAGACAACCGCCTTCTCTGTTATTTCCCCAACAGCCATACTTTTTCTCAGGGAACCTATATTTCAATGTATAACTCAAATTCTAAGTAGGCTACTGAGACTCACACCATTCCCCCCCAACCTAAATTTATAGCAAGTCTCCTCAAAAAAACTGAGTAACCAAGAGGTGTAATGAGATTCATTTAAGGAGATTGAAATGGATGGACAGCTGTGCCTTCTGGCCAGCTGACTGATTATCAAAAACTCTCAGCACTGCCATTCATGATTCCATTCCTTCAAACCTGCCATTCCCAAACTTTCTTCTGGATTCAGCATTTGATTACAGTACGCATCAGGTTTTATATGGTGGTGAATCATTTTCAGCACATCACAGATCGGGGTATTTCTGCAGAAGCTCGAACGCCGGCACTTTTTTATTTTGACTGGCCAACAGTTAATTCTGTTATTTCACTAACACTTTGTGGGTTAGTACGCTCAATAACTGGAGAAGGAAACGGTAACCCACTCCGGTACTCTTGCCTGGAAACTGCCGTGGATGGAGAAACCTGATGCAGGCAACAGTCCATGGGGTCGCAAAGAGTCAGACACGACTGAGCGACTTCACTTTCTTTTCTTTTTTTTCTTTTTGTGTCCAGTAATTAACACCTGGGCTTCCCTGGTGGTTCAGTGGTGAAGAATCTGCCTGCGAATTCAGCGGACATGGGTTCCATCTCGGATCCGGGAAGATCCCATGTGGCGCGTGAACACAACTCTTCAGCCTCTGCTCTACAATCTGTTGTTGCTGTGTCCGACTCTTTGCGACCCTGTGGACGGCAGCAGGCAGGATTCTCTGTCCTTCCCCATCTCCTGGAGCTTGTCCAAACTCATGTCCCATGAGTCTACAGCCTGTGCTCCACAACAAGAGAAGCCAGAAGCCCACCCACCAGGACTGGAGAGTAGCCTCCACCCGCCACAACCAGACAAAGCCCAGGCATAGCTTTGTGATGACCCAGCACAACCAGGAAAAAAAAAAAAAACATTAAGAAAATATAATTACATCTCACACACCAACCACATCTTCTCCAGTATGGTGAGTTTCATTTTCATGTTTTGTATCAGAATCAATCACCAGGGTTTTCCTGTCTGTTTGTTGGTCTAACATTCACATCGTCTAAACCAGAACTATATTTTGAAGAACTACCATCCCCTGAGACACTAGTATACGTGTCACTCAGGCAGTCAGAGAATGTACCTGCATAAAATTCGCCGCAAAATTCTTCTTCACTCAAAATCTCACTTTTGAAAAAAATGTTCATTTTTTGAAAATCTTACACTAATAAACTTATGTTTATAACAGATGCAAGGGGGAAACAAAAGCTTAAGGGAGCCAAATGTGAATGGTAACAACAATCGTTCAGTAGCATAACGAACCCTTGATCAATGTTAAGCTCTAACATCTTTGCATGGTGATGTTAATTAATTGCATCAGTTTCTAAAAGCATATTGATAAGTCTCTGGTGAATAATGTGTTAACTATAGCAATTTTCAAAGTATTCATGGGAAACACAAAGGTGGTACAGCTAATCCCATTTTTGATCAAAAGATATTACAGCACAGAGGTGGGAAAAGCCATTGAAAATACAAGTTTTCCTTAGATAGCATCTCAAATAATTTATTTCTATGAAGTTAAAACTTTAATAGATTTAGAATAAAGGTATTTCCCCTAATTTAGACCCCATGGACTATAGCCTGCCAGGCTCCTCTGTTCATGGAATTCTACAGGCAAGAATACTGGAGTGTGTTGTCATTTCCTTCTCCAGGGGATCTTCCTCACTCAGGGATCAACCCAGGGTCTCCTGCATTGCAGGCGAATTCTTTACCATCTGAGGCACCAGGGAAGTCATTAGTCAACGATGAACAGGCTCAAAATGTCCAAAATCCTTATTATCCTGTAAAAGGAATCATAAGATTTGCTGAAGTTTCGCTATGTTTTCTTTTTTAAAAAAACTGTCAGTTGCCATAAGTTGTTTATCATTTTTGGCATAACAGCAATAATCAGTAAATGCTGAATTTGCTCTAATAATTTGTTTTTGCTTTCCATAACTATTAACGTTCTTCCGAGTAAAATGGAAGACAGCATGCAATACAGAGATAGCAATTAAATTGTGCTAACTATTAATCACTTCTAAATAACTGCAAACAATTCACTCTTGGGGGTATGAATGTATTTGCGGCCATACAAAATAAACGGTCAAAATATGTTTTAAAAAAGTCAGTGAGTGAATTGTGTGTGAAATCCTTACTGTGCCACCTGCAATCAAAGTTTTGGATATAACGCTTTCTAACCCAGGTGGAAAAGTTTGGGATTTTCATTTTCATAAAATCCCAGTAGAGAATTCTACAAACTTTACTCCAAAAGGGAAAATAGTGTGCATTTTACTAAATATACACATTTAATACAATTGGTAACATGTAAGTAATATTTTTCCAGTTAACACCTCTGTCTTTTTAAATTACAGATGCATTGTTGAAAATAGACTTCTAATAAAAATAGTTAATTATGTGTGGTAATGTGCTTAGGTCACGTGTGACACTTTATGACCCCATGGACTACAGCCTGCCAGGTTCCTCTGCCCATGGGATTCTCTCGGAAGAATATTGGAGTGGGTTGCCATTCTCTTCTCTGGGGCACCTTCCCGACCCAGGGAAGCAAATTAAAATAACGTGTCATGCATTTCCTATACTGGCAGGTTGGATTACCTACCACTAGGGCCACCTTGGAAACCCCAAGAATAGTTTACAGCCTTATACATTTTGAATCTTAAATATCATCAGTCTTAGATTTAATAGTCTATTTTAAAACTTGAACATTCCCCTCCTTTATGTTGTACTTAGGGAAATATAATGATTTGCACGTTATTTTATGTTCTTTCAATTCTCTGTAAAGATTTACATAATTTTAACTTGGGATCCATTTCAAATAAGGTTAATTATTTTAATATTCCATTCATCCATGAAAATATCAATTCAGTTCAGTGACTCAGTTATGTCCAACTCTGCAACCCCAACCCCATGGACAGCAGCATGCCGGGATTCCCTGTCCATGAAAACACACTGAGGTATTAATTGAATATGGACAATCATAATTTGGCAATGTAAAACTGCATACTTGTAAAGATTTATCTTATGAAAATACTATCCATATATAAACCATATATTTATATTAATTTTTTAGATTAATTAACTATTTTGACTGCATCTCACAGGATGTGGGATCTTAAATCCCGACCAGGGATTGAACTTGGGGCCCCTATATTGGAAGGCAAAGTTCTAACCACTGGACCACCAGGAAAGTAAGTGCTGCAAATTGCCATTATTTTAATTTGCTAATCGTATGCATCCTCCTCCTATTAAAATTATATTAAAATCTATACAATTTTATGAACAAGAACATATTTCATATGAGACAAAATGAGGAAAGTATTGTATTAATGGCTATGTAGATAAGGAATTTAAAAAAAAAAAAAAAGAAAACAAGCTGTCAACTTCTAGTTGAAAATATCTTTTCCAAAGCAGTTGTACACTTTATGTTAATGCCAAAGCCATCTTTTAAAAACGTGAGCCACACAGCACATCTGATGGGCTTCTCAGATAGACAAGCATCTGGAACACTAATTAAAATACCTGCGTGGAAACCTGAGCTGCTGCTTTATGCTCCTTCCACTGAGATAGTGACCAAAAGTAAACTGGTTGGATGGCGTCACTGACTCGAGGGACGTGACTTTGAGCAAGCTCCGGGAGTCGGTGATGGACAGGGAGGCCTGGCGTGCTGCGGTCCATGGGGTTGCAAAGACTCGGACACGAGTGAGCGACCGAACTGAACTGAACAGGGTTTCCCTGGTGGCTCAGTGGTAAAGAGTCTGTCTGCCAGTGCAGGAGACGTGGGTTCGATTCCTCGTCCGGGAGGCTCCCACACGCTGTGAATGAAGCTGGTGAATCAGAACTCCTGAGCCTGGGTTCTAGAGCTGGGGAGCTGCAACCACTGAGCCTGTGTCTCACAATTACTGAAGCCAGGGCACCCTAGAGCCTGTGCTCCACAACGAGAGAAGCTACCGCAGCAAGCAGTTGTCACACCGTGACTAGAGAAAACCTTCGCAGCAGGGAAGACGCAGCACAGCCAAAGACAAAGAAGGTTTTAAAAAGCAAACTCAGAGGAAGGGCATGATTTCCAGTGACTTGGTGCTGTTGAGGACGCCTGGCCAGTCTCAAAGTACACTTGGCTTGTGACTCTCAGTGAGAAGATGTGCCTGAGCTATTAGTGTGTTTTAGCCGCAACCGTCAGGGTTTTTCAATAATTTTTTGGTTAGCTTCACGGTTATAATGCTAAATTAGTGTTAATATGAATGTTAAATTAATCAAATGTTAAAATCCGCATTAAATGTTATATGGGGAACACCAGAGTATTTCTCAATGAAAGAAAACAGTTAAACATCACGATTCGAGCTGTGTTGTTCTATTGCTAAGGGATTATAGTGTTGAAAGTGTTGGTTGTTCAGTCGTGTCCGACTCTTCATGACCCCATGGACTGTAGCCCACCAGGCTCCCCTGTCCATGGGATTCTCCAGGCAAGAATACCGGAGTGGGTTGCCGTTTCCTCCTCCAGAGGATCTTCCCCACCCAGGGATCGAACCATTAACACCACCTGGGAAGCCCGCTATAAGGTGGTGGTTCTTTTTATGGATTTTTAAGAGTTTTTAAAGGGTATGTAAGTTACCAAATCATGAATGACATACGCATACAACTAGGATTTGGCTGTCTTGGTGTTTGTAGTGGACTGCTGCATATTAGACTGAGAAAAACACATTAATTTTCAATACTGACAGTAGGTGATTTCTTTATATCCCAAATTCACAAATGTAATTAGATATTTTAAAAAATTTAAGCTCACTGGATAGTAAGTTGAAGATCTGTATAAAATGCATAAAGGTTTGAGAATGTTTATTTCAGGAGCAAACATACAGTCTATAATCATTAAATAACATGAGTTTCAGTGGGCATGAATGACATGAGCATCTATTCTATACTCCAAACTCCATAAATTATGCAACATTTTACAAAGAGTTATTTTAAGAGAAGAAAGCACAAAGGCTTCCCTGGTGGTTCAGCTGGTAAAGAATCCACCTGCAATGTGGGCAACCTGGGTTTAATCCCTGGGTTGGGAAGATCCCCTGGAGAAGGGAACGGCTACCCACTCCAGTATTCTGACCTGGGGAATCCCAGGAACTGTATTGTCCTTGGGGATCACAAAGAGTCGTACACAAGTGAGCCACTCTCACTTTCAATCTTTCAAAGCACTTAATAAATGTTTCTTTTTTGGAACTTTTTTTTTCTAATATATAAAAATATCCCACCCAGGAAGGGCCTGCCATGGCCTGTCATTCATAGGATGTCGAATCAGTCAGTACAAGTGGTGTGCTTCTGAAAGTGTTTGTAGAATCTGCTTCTGTAGTAAAAGTTCAGATGAAAATTCACAGCTGGTAGAAGTGCTGGCATCCTTATGAATTATAGTCATTGAATCCCACACTAATTATTATGATTAAATCCCCATAATCAGTGTGGATTGAATGTCATTGCCCATAGATTGCTGCTGTTGCTGCTAAGTCGCTTCAGTCGTGTCTGACTCTGTGCGATCCCATAGATGGCAGCCCACCAGGCGCTGCCATCCCTGGGATTCTCCAGGCAAGAACTCTGGAGTGGGTTGCCATCTCCTTCTCCATAGGTTAAGTTAGTATCATTTTACTGGGTTTAGTGAAACCGTCAGAAAAATGTGAGAGAAAGTTAAAACTTCCTAAACAGAAACCTTCCCTACTCCTCCTAGTAGTGTGTAATAATTCATGACATGTAATTTCCTATATTAAAACATGTCATGGTGGGATGTCCCTGGCGGTCTAGTGGTTAGGAATTCACCATCCAACGTAGGGGATGTGTGTTGGGTCCCTGGTCAGGGAACTAAAATCCCACGTGCCTCATGGCCAAAAACTCAAAAAACATAAAACAGAAGGAATATTGTAATAAATTTAATAAAGAGTTAAAAAAATGGCACACAGTAAAAAAAAAAAATCTTAAAAAAAAAAACCGAAAAGATATGTTGTGGTGTTTTTCTGGCTCGAGGGGAAACTGTGATATTGTTGGAGGCTTCCCTCCTATAAGGACACTGATTCTGATTTAAGGCTTATTGTTGTTCAGTCAGCCAGTTCTGTCAGAATCTTTGCGACCCCATGGAGTACAGCACGGCAGGCTTCCCTGTCCTTCAGTACCTCCCGGAGCTTGCTCAAACTCATGTCCATTGAGTCGGTGATGCCATCCAACCATCTCATCCTCTGTCGTCCCCTTCTCCTTTCGCCTCCGATCTTTCCCAGCAGCAGGGTCTTTTCCAGTGAGATGCCTCTTTGCATCAGGTGGCCAAAGCACTGGAGCTTCAGCTTCAGCATCAGTCCTTCCAGTGAATATTCTGGGCTCATTTTCTTTAGGATGGACTGGCTTCATCTCCTTGGTGTCCACAGGACTCTTTTCTAGATTCTCCCACACTACAGGCAGATTCTTTACCATCTGAGCCACAAAGGCCCTTCTCTCCTAGATGACCACAAACTTAATTCTGAAAGTATCAAATGTTATGCTATATAAGGGCTTCCCAGGAGGCACCGTGGTAAAGAATCCGCTTGCCAGTATAGGAGACACAGGAGACCTGGGTTCAATCCCTGAGTCAGGAAGATCCCCTGGAGAAGGGAAAGGCTACCCACTCCGGTATCCTTGCCTGCAGAATCCCAGGGACAGAGGAGCCTGGTGGACTATAGTCCATGGGGTCACAAAGAGTCAGACTTAACAGATTGCACGCACACAGTAACATAAACATATACAACACACATACTATATTCACAATGCATACACATTACAACACATATATGATATTCACAGTGCATACACATATAAAACACACATACTATATTCACAATGCATAAACATATAAAACACACATACTATATTCACAATGCATACACATTACAACACATATATGATATTCACAGTGCATAAACATATAAAACACACATACTATATTCACAATGCATACACATTACAACACATATATGATATTCACAGTGCATAAACATATAAAACACACATACTATATTCACAATGCATAAACATATAAAACACACATACTATATGCACAATGCATAAACATATAAAACACACATACTATATTCACAATGCATACACATTACAACACATATATGATATTCACAGTGCATAAACATATAAAACACATACTATATTCACAATGCATAAACATATAAAACACACATACTATATGCACAATGCATAAACATATAAAACACACATACTATATGCACAACACAAAACAAGCTATTAGATAACCTAAAATTATTAATTTATTTGTTTCTGTGTTTAAGTTAAATATTTAAATTTCTAGTTTAACTGGAATATAGTTGATAGACAATGTTCTGTTAGTTTCTCCTGTATAATAAAGGGAATCAGTACACATATACATGCCTCCACTTTTTTTCAGATTCTTTTCTCATATACGTCATGACAGAGTACTGAGCAGACTTCTCTGTGCTGTACAATTGGTCCACGTTAGTTACCTGTTTTACATACAGAAGTGTGTATACATCAGTCTCAATCTCCTAATTGATCCCTCCCTACTTCCTGGCTTGCTGCTGCTGCTGCTGCTAAGTCACTTCAGTCGTGTCCGACTCTGTGCGACCCCATAGACGGCAGCCCGCCAGGCTCCCCCGTCCCTGGGATTCTCCAGGCAAGAACACTGGAGTGGGTTGCCATTTCCTTCTCCAATGCATGAAAGTGAAAAGTGAAAGTGAAGTTATCCGTTGTGTCTGACTCTTTGCGACCCCATGGACTGCAGCCCACCAGGCTCCTCTGTCCACGGGATTCTCCAGGCAAGAGTACTGGAGTGGGGTGCCATTGCCTTCTCCACTTCCTGGCTTAGTGACTGTTTATTTTTTGGTAAAAGAAGATTAACAGAACTTTAATATTTTAATGGTATCATAACTATTGGAAAAACGGGAGCTTCCTACAGAAACACACTTCATGATACTTAGGTGATCTGATGAAAATGACTTTTGCGGCATGAGTTGCCACTTTCTTGAAGTCTTTTAAGAACTTAGATGCTTAAAATCTCCCAGATAGCTCTTCTAAAAAGGTTATCCCACACATTCCATTATCCTAAAAGAACTGTAAATCTTCTTTTATGTGAGTAACCTTGGGAAACGAGATACAAGGAGATTCAGAGTGATCCTTACGTGCACAGGCATATACAGACAGTGATCTGAACACTATTAGTATAAATAGCGAGGATTGTTAATATCACGTGCTTGGTGATTCGCGTGCAACTTTCAATAGAGATATTTTATTTTTTTATTTTATTTTTTTCAATAGAGATATTTTAAAAGCAAACGATGAGTTCAAGTTAAAGTGTCACCTGGAGAAACTCTCCATGGTAACAGAAAACCAAACGTCAAGGCATGCTTAGAACAGAGAGTAAGGAAGATAATTTCATGGGAGAGGTTTTTTTTGTTTGTTTGTTTGTTTTAAGCTTTTTAAAAATTGAACTGTAATGGGTTTATAATGTTGTGGGAATGTCTGCTGTACAGCAGCAAAGTGACTCAGTTAGACACATATAGACATCGTTTTTTAAATATTCTTTTCCATTACGGTTTATCACAGGGTATTGAGTACAGTTCCTTGTTTATCCGCCCTATGTATAAGAGTTTGCATCCGCTAATCCCAAACACTCAGTCTGTCTTTCGCCCACTCCCATCCCCCTTGGAGGCTGCAAGTCTGCTCTCTGACTCTGAGTTGCTCTCTGTTTTGTACCTTTAATTATTTGTATCACTGTTTCAGATTACATATACAAGTGATATAATGTGCTATTTGTCTTTCTCTTTCTGACTTAGATCACTCAGGAGGACAATCTAGTTGCTTCCATGTTGCTGTAAATGGCATTACTTCCTTCTTTTTAATGGCCAAGTAATATTCCATTTTATATATATATATATATATATATATTCCATTATATATATATATATATATATTCCATTATATATATATATATATCATGCCTTCTTGATCCATTCCTCTGCTACCCACTCCAGGATTCTTGGGCTTCCTTTGTGGCTCAGCTGGTAAAGAATCCACCTGCAGAGGGGGGAGACCTGGGTTTGATCCCTGGGTTGGGAAGATCCCCTGGAGAAGGGAAAGGCTACCCACTCCAGTGTTCCAGCCTGGAGAATCCCGTGGACGGTATAGCCCATGGGGTCGCAAAGAGTCAGACACGACTGAGTGACATTTATATATATATATATATATATATATATATATATTCCATTATATATATATATATATATATTCCATTATATATATATATATATCATGCCTTCTTGATCCATTCCTCTGCTACCCACTCCAGGATTCTTGGGCTTCCTTTGTGGCTCAGCTGGTAAAGAATCCACCTGCAGAGGGGGGAGACCTGGGTTTGATCCCTGGGTTGGGAAGATCCCCTGGAGAAGGGAAAGGCTACCCACTCCAGTGTTCCAGCCTGGAGAATCCCGTGGACGGTATAGCCCATGGGGTCGCAAAGAGTCAGACACGACTGAGTGACTTTCACTTCACTGTTGATAGACACATTGAGATTGTTTCCATGTCTTAGCTGTTGTGAACATGGCTAATATGTAGAGATGCCTGTATCTTTTTTATTTTTTCATTTATTTATTTGGCTGTGCCGAGTCTTAGTTGCAGCGTGTGAGATCCAGTTCCTTGACCAGGGACCCCTGTGTGGAGAACATTGAGTCTTAGCCACTGTACTCCTGGGGATAGCCTGTATCTTTTTGAATTATTGTTTTATGGTCCAACAACCCCACTCCTGGGAATATATCCAGGGAAAACTATAATACATGGAAGAGTTTAAGATGAGAAAGCATGTAAGGTTTTCTTTCAGTACGTTGGGAAAACATAACCCTATCCCACGCAACCTAAGGTGAACCAAGTACTAAGATGTGTTTCTCACATGTGGAAATAATATAAATAAACAACAGATGTTAGGAGCACAAGCTCCCTGATTGAATAATGGCTCTTTCCGTTAGGAACTTTATCATTTATGTTTATCTTTTGTCTCTGTAAATGAGGAATCTTAAAGGAGGGGAGGGAGGCATAGGATGAGATGGTTGGAGGGTATCACCAACTCCATGGACGTGAGTCTGAGCAAACTCTGGGAGACAGTGAAGGACAGGGGAAGCCTGGTGTGCTGCAGTCCACAGGGTTGGAAAGACCAGACATGAGTTAGTGACTGAACAACAGATATGACCTCATGGCTGGTTCGGTGGCCTAGAAGACTTAATATACCTAAATTCTGGATGAAGACACAAGTTGATAGAGTATAGCATATATAGGGAGAAGGCAATGGCACCCCACTCCAGTACTCTTGCCTGGAAAATCCCATGGACGGAGGAGCCTGGTGGGCTGCAGTCCATGGGGACGCCAAGAGTCGGACACGACTGAGTGACTTCACTTTCACTTTTCAGTTTCATGCATTGGAGAAGGAAATGGCAACCCACTCCAGTGTTCTCGCCTGGAGACTCCCAGGGACGGTGGAGCCTGGTGGGCTGCTGTCTATGGGGTCGCACAGAGTCGGACACGACTGAAGCGACTTAGCAGCAGCAGCAGCATATATAGCTCTCTTTGCTTCATCCCTCATCTGCACAGAATCAGAGGCTGAAGGAGTGACATGGAATTTTGGTACCTACCTTGTTCTTTCACTGTATGACCTCACGTAGTTCGTTCAACACTCATGAACATATAAAACCTTTCACCACCCTTGTAAGCACTTGTGTGTAGAAGCACCATATCAGTGCTATCTATGACAAAATAAGGAAACAGTGGCTGCATCTGCCTCAATAGGAAGAGTTCTCTGTGCCTGGAGGAATTTCACAGGAGGTTCATCCGCAACATTCAGCCCCCCAATCATACACCATGCGTGAGCCGCCATATTGGGTGTTAGGAAGCAAAAGTGTATGCGGAATAAAGCCCTGGTTGAAGCTGGAAATGTTGTTTAGTTACTAAGTTGTGTCCGACTCCTTTGCAACCCCATTAACTGTAGCCCGCCATGCTCCTCTGTCCGTGGGACTTTCCAGGTAACGATGCTGGAGTGCATTACCATATCCTTCTCCAGGATGGGATCTTCCCAACGCAGAGATTGAACCCATATCTCTGGTACTGCAGGCAGATTCTTTCCCGTCTGAGCCACCTGGGAAGTGAGGCATCTCTTAAGTCTTTCTCTCACGGACTTTACCTAGTGGTCAAGTGGCTAAGACTCCACGTTCCCAATACAGGAGACGTGGGTTCAATTCCTGGTTGGGGAGCTAAGATCCGACATGCCAAAAAAAAGGAAAACCTAAAACAGAAGCAACAGTGTAACATATTCAATAAAGACCTTTTTTTTAAGGAAAAAAATAAATCTTTCACTCTTTATGGATTTCCAGCCTAGTAAATAAAGATCAAACGTAATTATAAGGATAATGATCAAATGTAGTTATAAGGATAATGATCACATGTAGTTATAAGGATAATGATCACATGTAATTATAAGGATGCCTACCTTGTAATGAATCCCCAGAAGAATAGGAAGAGACTAGAAGACACTCAAAGAATAAAGAGGTTCTGCTTCCATACTTGATGAACACCAAGTGTCCCCTTGAGGCAAATAACCAGGAAAAGCTAACCACAGTGAGAAAAATATTTTACCTGTATCCACCAGGGAGCAGAACAGAAAACTACAATGGAACACACGAACCCTTACCAATATCACACACCTAGACAGCAGATTATGAAAAGCAGAGGCAATACTTTGCCAACAAAAGTCCATCTAGTCAAAGCTATGGTTTTTCCAGCACTCATGTAAGGATGTGAGAGATGGACCATAAAGAAGGCTGAGCACTGAAGAGCTGATGCTTTCAAATTGTGGTGCTGGAGAAGACTCTCGAGAGTCCCTTGAACAGCAAGGAGATCAAATTAGTCAGTCCTCTAGGAAATCAACCCTGAAGATTCTTTGAAAGTACTCACGGTAGCCAGCTCATTGGAAAAGACTCTGATGCTGGGAAAGATTGAGGGCAGGAGGAGAAAGGGGTGACAGAGGATGAGAGGGTTAGACAGCATCACCAATTCAGTGGGTATGAATTTGAGCAAACCCTGGGAGAGAGCAAAGAACGGGGAAGCCTGGTATGCTGCAGTCTATTGGGTCGCAGAGTGAGATGCAACTTAGCGACTGAAAACAACAACCACAGCAAGATGTTAGTATTAAGTTTTTATGACACAAAGTACAGCATCATACTTGTACCAGCTTTAAACAATTATTGTTCAGTTTTAAACGATTATCGTTCAGTTTCTTTGGTACAGGAATCTGAGCACACCATACCTGGGTCATAAGCAAGTTTGCAATCCAGGGGCCTGGTCATAGCTGCTTCTCTTTGGAAGCTTCTGCCAATCCACTTCTGTAATAACACTCAGTTTTCTGCAAGAACTCCTTTTCTTACAGGCCCAGCTTGATTCTTCATAGCTGGCAATGGGGAGAAACAGTCAGAAGTTGGGTGAGAGGAAGAGAGTAAGGGAGAGACTAACAAAAAATACTTATAATCAGTAGAAAACACAAACTGTAAAGGGATGTGCCAATTTCTGAGAAGCAAGTTCCACAATTCAGGTAGATTAAAAAAAAAATAAGTTAGAATGAACAGAATGATGAATCAACTTCAAGCATTGTAATAAAACCTTGATAGAGGTAAATATCTGATTACTCCAACTGAAAAGCAGGAGTTATCAGGTTGGATTAATGTTAAATATAAAGACGCATAATGTTTCATAGTTTGAAAATATTTTGTCCTGCAGATGCCAAAACAAAGCTGGACTGGCTACAGAGCAAGCAGAAAATGTGTACTTCAGAGCAAGAAGTAATGCCAGGGATAAAGAAGGGTATTATGGGATGAGAAAAGAATCAACTTGCCCAAAATACTAAAATCCTTCAATGTTTATGTATCAAAGAACTGGGGCTCCAATGCACACAGCAAAATCTGACAGATCGCAAAGAAGAAGTAAACAAATCCAAAATTATAATTGCAGTTTTTAATACCGCTCTCTTAGAACGAGTCAGGAAAAGCAGAGAAAAATCTCAGTATTAATATGGCAGACCTAAATACTGTGTACCCATGTGACATAATCGACACGTACAGGCCCAAGAGTCAACACGAGAATACACGCTGTTTTTGCATGCCTGCTCAGTTATGTCTGACTCTTTGGAACCCACGGTCTGTAGCTTGCCGGGCTCCTCTGTCCATGAGGTTTTTCAGGCAAGAATACTGGAGTGGGTTGCCATTCCCTTCTCCGACACACTGTTTTGGAATACAACTAAGAAAGATATTCAAATATAATTGATATTCTGGACCATGAGACATCTGTAGATGTAAACAGTGGAAAATCAAACAAGTTGTTTCCTGATATAAGGAAGGGAAATTTTTTTTTTCCCTTTTGCTTTCTAGGTTTGTTGGCTAATCTAAGAATTAAATTGGCATAAGAGGAGTTACTAGGAGAAACAAATTTAATAATGTATATAATTATGCATGTTAAGTTGGTTCAGTGGTGTCTGACTCTTTGTGACCCCATGGACTGTAGCCCACCAGGCTCCTCTGCCCATGTGATTCTCCAGGTAAGAATACTGGAGTGGGTTGCCCTGCCTTCCTCCAGGGGATCTTCCCAACCCAGGGATCGAATCTGAAGCTTCTGCAAGGAGGGTGGGGTCTCAACCCCTGAGCCACCTGGGAAGCCCCATGTACATCAGAGAGCTCCACAGTGACATAAGACCCCCCACCCTACAAGGTACAAGTCAGTCAGTTGAAGCATAATCATTCTCCTGAGTTTAGAAATGGGAAAGGGACTTGGGGCTTCAAAGTGGGCAGGGTGGGGGCGGCGGGGAGTAATTCTCAGGATGAGACACACAGACGTTTTGTTAAATTGTAAGTTTGACCTGCCGGGGAGATAGAACTTTCAGACAAAACAGTGTCTTCTAGCATGGGACTTCCCTGGTGGTTCAGAGGTTAAGAATCTGCCTTGCAATGCAAGGGACATGGGTTGGATCCCACATGCCACGGGGCAATGAAGCCCGTGTGCCCTAGAACCCTTGAGTCACATCAAGAAAACCGTTGCAGGGATAATCCTGCACAATGCCACTCTGCAGTAGCCCCTGGTCTCCGCAACTGGAGAAATCCCACGTCCAGCAACAAAGACCCAGGACAGGCAAACAGAAATAAATAAAAATTAAAAAAAAAATGTTTTTTAAGGTTCTCCCAGGTAATAACTCTTTTTCAGGGACAGTCTTCCTATCTAAAATCTAAATTCTTTTAGGCAGTGAAGGCAGAGAGAAAAGTTTTTTTTTCCTGAGTCTGCCGTGTCTCAATCGCCTTCAACCCATACGCCAAAGTGGCACATTGAGAATGGGAGAGTCTGATCCCCTTCAGTGATTACAACAGTATTTAATTAGAATAAAGCTGCAAAGAAAATGCAATTACAAACTTTAAAAAAAATATATGTCTGGAAAAACTCTTAATTACTTCGACATTAAGGAGCGCATTTCAGAGTCACCCATCAGTCAAGCATGAGTTGAGGACGTAGTCACAATGGAAGATAGAAGATGTTTTTAATTGAATGAGGATGGAAACGAAGTACATAAAAATTGGTGGGATGCATCCAAGGCGGTGCTTGCAGGGAAATTCAAAGCATTAAATGGTTACATCGGAAAACAATAAAGATTGTGGATGGGTAATTGAAACGTCCACCAAAATAGGCAGAAAAGAGAAATAAAATGCACTGGAAGGGGAAATTAGAAAAAAAAAATCATTAGGCTTAAAAACTCAACATTCAAAAAACGAAGACAATGGCATCCAGTCCCATCACTTCATGGCAAATACATGGGAAATAGAAAATTGGGGGCTCCAAAGTCAATGAGGACGGTGACTGCAGACACAAAAGACGCTTGCTCCTTGGAAGAAAAGCTATGATAAACCTGGACTGCATATTAAAAAGCAGAGACATCACTCTGCTGACAAACGTGTGTAAAGTCAAAGCTACGGTTTTTCCAGTAGTCATGTATGGATATGAAATTTCGACCGTAAAGAAAGCTGAGTGATGAACAACTGATGCTTTTGAATTGTGGTGTTGGAGAAGAGTCTTGAGAGTCCCTCGGACTGCAAGGAGATCCGACCAGTCCATCCTAGAGATCAGTCCTGAATATTCACGGCAAGGACTGATGCTGAGGCTAAGCTTCAGTCCTTTGTCCATGTGATGCAAAGAACTGACCCTTTAGAAAAGACCCTTATGCTGGGAAAGATTGAAGGTGGGAGGAGAAGGGGATGACAGAGGATGAGATGGTTGGATGGCATCACTGACTCGATGGACATGAGTTTGAGCAACCTTCAGGAGATGGTGAAGGACGGGGAAGCCTGGCATGGTTGCAGTCCATGGGGTCACAAAGAGTTGGACACAACTTAGCGATTAAACAAGAACAAAATGTTAAAAAAAAAAAAAAAACTTAAATACCTTCATTAAAAAATACTTTATTGCTAGCAAATGTTAACCATCATCTTATATGGCAGGGTCGCCACAAATCTTCATCTTATACAAAGAAAAAATAAATTACAGTATCTGCAAAGCACAGTAAAGTGAAATACAAGAAAAGGAGGAATGTCTATTCTGTAAGTTCTATTCAGCGCAATGATCAAGAAAACAAATCTGAATCCAAGGCTGACAGATTGAAAAGGAAGAACCCTAAATGCCTCGCTTGGCATCTGACATCGCCTGCTTTATCTGCGCTGTGCCTAGTCACTCAGTCTTTGCGACCCCATGGACTGTAGCCCGCCAGGCTCCTCCATCCCTGGGATTCTCCAGGCAAGAATACTGGAGTGGGTTGCTGCGCCCTCCTCCAGGGGATCTTCCCGACCCAGGGATCAAACCCATGTCTCTTGAACTGCAGGTGGACTGTTTACAGTCTGAGCCACCAGGAAAACCCATAGATAATGCTAACTGGCCTCACACCAAACCTTCTAAAACTAATGAGTTTATCAATTACATTGGCTAAAAAGCTTAATACATTAAAAACCCAGCTGCCTTTGCAGGGGAGGAAGACTTCCTTTTCCTTCCAGGCTTTTTGGCTGGCCTAATTATTTTGACATAAGACAGATTAAGAGGAGAAAAGCGAATTTGATTTTGTACATCCAGGAGCTCATAAAAATATAAGACTTCAGTAAGCAACCCAAGCAGCAGCTCTTACATCGTGTGGACAAAGAAACAATAAATCTGTGAGGAACCGATAAGAGAAAGAAAACTAGGCATGAGGTAATAAATTCGTAAAGAAGTAACAGAGTTTGTTTATACAGCCCGCTTGGCCATCAATTCCCTGCTGATAAAAATGTCTCTTTCTCCTGGTGCAAGGCAGGCACCTTTCACGGGGGGGAGATTTATTTCCTGCTTTCAGGGGGACAAGGAAGGTCAGTGTATCCTTTTTGCATCAGCCTTTTCTTAAGTAACTTTAACTGAAAATAATCAGGATGTTAGGGAATACATTTATGGAAACCTTCAGGCCTGGCTCAGCACTTAGCGACCACATGGCTGAGTTGTCTTATAACAGGCGGTCCTGGCAAGGAACGCTGAACAAGCTACCACCGACTGGAAGAATTTGGGAAAGGTCGCAAGGAGAGAACAGACGCCACGCTTTTGAGCTGTGGTGTCGGAGAAGACTCTTGAGTCCCTTGGACTGCAAGGAGATCAAACCAGTCCATCCTAAAGGAGATTAGTCCTGCATATTCACTGGAAGGACTGATGCTGAAGCTGAAGCCCCAATACTTTCGCCACCTGATGTGAGGAGCTGACTCACTGGAAAAGACTCTGATGGTGGGAGGGATTGGGGGCAGGAGGAGAAGGGGACAACAGAGGATGAGATGGTTGGATGGCATCACCGACTCGGAGGACACGAGTGTGGGTTAATTCCGGGAGTTGGTAATGGACAGGGAGGCCTGGTGTGCTGCAATTCATGGGGATGTGAAGAGTTGGACATGACTGAGCAACTGAACTGAACTGAAGTCATACCAACCTCCCACGATCCTCCTTGCTAGAATCCATCTTGCCTGAGTGATGCATGGGCCACCGGGAAGGACCCTGAGTCAGAATGATTGGCCAAAGACACCAAGGAAGCTAATCCCATCACCACAAAATCCTGCTCTCCACCTGGGCGCCCCCTGCCCAATAAGATCTCTTGCTTTGTTAGCTCTTGTGTCTCCTTGGACAAGTCATTTCCAAGCATCAGACAAGAGCCCGCTCTCAGGCCCTGGAGGGAGTCCCCCTTCCTGGACCACTTGCAGTAACACTGATGGGCCTGGAGACGACCGTACTAAGGGAAGTCAGTCAGACAGGGACAAATATCATAAAGTATTGCTTACACGTGGAACCTCACAAATAATGCAAATGGATTTACAAAGCAGTCAAGACATGGAAACGACCCATCGACAGATAAATGGGTAAAGAAGATGTGCTAATATACGTCCAGTGGAATGCTACACAAGCATAAAAAAAGAGTGAATTGATGCCATTTGCAGCCACACGGGTGGCCCGTCTCACTAAGTCAGTTGGACAGAGAAAGACAAACATCGTACGATACCACTTTTGACATCACCTACATGGCAGATTTGGGGGGCAGCCTGCCCCGAACCCCAGGACATTTAAATACATTCACCATGAATGATGGCAAATTAAAATTTAAAGGAAAGCATTCATAATAGCACAGAGCCATCAGAGAAGGTGATGGCACCCCGCTCCAGTACTCTTGCCTGGAAAATCCCATGGATGGAGGAGCCTGGAAGGCTGCAGTCCATGGGGTCGCTGAGGGTCGGACATGACTGAGCGACTTCACTTTCACTTTTCACTTTCATGCATTGGAGAAGGAAATGGCAGCCCACTCCACTGTTCTTGCCTGGAGAATCCCAGGGCCAGGGGAGTCTGGTGGGCTGCCGTCTCTGGGGTCGCACAGAGTCGGACACGACTGAAGTGACTTAGCAGTAGCAGTATAAATGATTCAGGCATAGAGCTGACAAAAATACGTGCAAGGTTTGTAGGCTGAAGATGAAATACTGATGAGAGAAATCAGAGAGGAATATTGGCCAGAGGTTAGTTCTCAAACTGATCTCTGGATTTCACATGCTGCTGCTGCTGCTAAGTTGCTTCAGTCGTGTCTGACTCTGTGCGACCCCAGAGATGGCGGCCCACCAGGCTCCGCCGTCCCTGGGATTCTCCAGGCAAGAACATTGGAGTGGGTTGCCATTGCCTTCTCCAGGGATTTCACATAATCCCTGACAATTCACAGCAAAAGATTTAGAGAAACTGACAGCTGCTCCTAAAATTTCCATGTGGAAGCAGTGAACTCAGAGTAATCAAAACAATGTAGAGAAACTCGAACACAGAAGCTGGAAAACTCCTACAACTTAATTCCACAATTTATTTTAAAAGCTTAGGATTCAAGAGATGGAATTTGGCAAACGCATAGGCACAGGTTTTCAAAACAGATTCATTCGATCATCAGGAGATGGGTTCACATAGATAAATTATTTCTGATACCAGTGTAAAGGCAGTAAATTATTTTTGATACAAACATCAAGGCTAATTCAATAGAGATGACAGTTTTTCAACAATTAGAACTGAAATAATTGTACATCCTTGTGCCAAAAAAAAAAAAAAAAAAAAAATACCCCTCAGAGATGGAATTTGGCAAACGCATAGGCACAGGTTTTCAAAACAGATTCATTCGATCATCAGGAGATGGGTTCACATAGATAAATTATTTCTGATACCAGTGTAAAGGCAGTAAATTATTTTTGATACAAACATCAAGGCTAATTCAATAGAGATGACAGTTTTTCAACAATTAGAACTGAAATAATTGTACATCCTTGTGCCAAAAAAAAAAAAAAAAAAAAAATACCCCTCCAAACTTAATGGGTTTCTCAGAGTGTACTATAAAGTTAAGTTGATACGTATCACATTAAAATGGAAACCTTAAAAGAAACTTCTCAAAAAATTTTCAGGAGAAAATTGCTAAGACTTGTGCTAAGCAGGGGCTTCCGTGGTGGCTCAGACAGTAAAGAATCCGCCTGCAATGCAGAAGACCGGGTTCGATCCCTGGGTTGAGAAGATCCTCTCAAGAAGGGAATGGCTACCCACTCTAGTATTCTTGCCTGGAGAATTCCATGGACAGAGGACCCTGGCGGGTCATGGGGTCACAAAGAGTTGGACTCAAGTGAGCAACTAAACACATGCTAAGCAAATATTTTTTTAGAACACACACAAAATGATGAATTGTAGAAGAAAAAAATGGAAATGTATCAAAAAAGATCAACTTTTTAAAAGAAACTGCCAATACAAAGGCAAAGAAAAGTCACAGGCCTGGAGTAACTCTTAATATTGGCAAACAGTTCGTTAATAAAGGACTCATTATACAGAGTATAGTAAGAACTCTCACAATACAATAGTAAGGAAACAGAAAGTGAAAGTCAGTATTGTGTGAGTCTTTGCGACCTCATGGACTGTACAGTCCATGGAATTCTCTGGAAAAGAATACTGTAGTGGATAGCCTTTCCCTTCTCCAGGGGATCTTCCCAACCCAGGCATTGAACCCAGGTCTCCCCCACTGTAGGCAGATTCTTTACCAGCTGAGCCACAAAGGAAACCCAAGGAAGCACGACTCCAAGTCAGACAACCCTTCTGAACACACACGCCACCAGGAAGATATACACAAGAGAAATAATTTAAAGAAACTCAACAGTAGAGATTTAGAAGGTAACATCCCATTAGCTTAAAATGCACGTCTATTAGCATAGCAGCAGGGTAAGAAAAACATGCTGACCATGTGTTGGTGAGGACAGGGAGCCTCTGGAATCCTCTCACTCGGCTGGTAGGGCTGCAAACTGTCACAGCTACTTTGCAAAGCAATTTGGTCATTTCTTCCACCATTTAACGTAACACTCACCATCAAGCCAGCCATCCCACTTCAGAAATTCAACCAAGAGAAAAGAAGACATCTGTACACAGAGGCTTGATTTCCATCAAGTCCATCTATGATCAGAAAAAGCTGCAGACCACGCAAAAGTTCCTCAGTGTGCCAACTGATAATCAACTGGTGGTGAGGGGCAACAGAGCATGCCACCCCAAAGTATGTCTTGTTGGCAAAAGAACTGTCTTTAGCTGGTTACTTTTAGAAAACAGCAGGGGAACTTCCCTGGTACTCCAGTGGCTAAGCCTTCAAGCTCCCAAGGCAGGGGGCCCAGGCTACATCCCCAGTCAGAGAATTAGATCCTATGAAGGTGACAGCGAAAGTCGCTCAATCGTGTTCAACTCTTTTGTGACCTCATAGACTGTAGCCCACCAGGCTTCTCTGTCCGTGGGATTCTCCAGGCAAGAATACTGGAGTGGGTTGCCATTTCCTTCTCCAGGGGATCTTGCCGACCAGGGACTGAACCCAGGTCTCCCACACTGCAAGCAGATTCTTTACCATCTGAGCCACCTGGGAAGCCTAGATCCTGTGTGAGTCAACTAAAGAGTCTGCATGCTACAAAAAAAAAAAAAAAAAAAAAAAAACAACCCACAGGCCACAGTGAAGATTGAAGACACCAGGTGTTGCAATTAAGACTTGGTGCAGCCAGGTTAAAACAAACAAACAAACAAAAAAGGGGGGTGGAAATAGCAGATACAGCAGGAGCTTTGAAAACTGAATATAAGTTGTTTAGTCACTCAATTGTGTCCAGCTATTTCTGACCCCGTGGACTGCAGCACACCAGGCTTCCCTGTCCATCACCACCTCCCAGAGCTCGCTCAAACTCATGTCCATCAAGTCTGTGATGCCATCCAACCATCTCATCCTGTCGCCCCCTTCTCCTTCTGCCCTCAGTCTTTCCCAGAACCAGAGTAGACGTTGCTCTGTTGTAAAAATGTTGCAAAGGGAAACCTCCATTCGTAAGATTGCTTCCTTCTCTGGACCAGAAAGAGAAGATTGACTCTAAATCTCTAGAAATTCTTATCAATAGAGAAGGCAGAATTGAAATGTGCATAAAAACCATACCCTGCTTTTCCTGATAACTTTCTTGAACTGACACCCTTTTCCGCCAACAGCTCTCATCTTTAAGCTAAAGATAGTGTTGAAGGCGATACCTTGGACAGTTTTGGAGATGTAGTGAGCTTGCCCGGGTATCTCCTATGTATACAAGAGATATACATGTTACTAAGCCTCTGTTTTCAGGCTGCTTTCTGTTATATTTTTGAGAATTAAGACAAGCAATTTCTTTTACACTGATTAAATTGAGTTTGTTTACAAATTAATTTTGATAATACCAGCCAGAGGTAAACACATATCTACAATGACCATATCCACCCATCCATCCATCAATCCATCTATCCATCCATCCACACAGAGATCTCATAGTTTTCCTGCTCAAGTTTAAAAAAGGCCTCTTTTCTTTAGTCGCAGAAATCACAGAGGATTTGATAAAAGTCCCTGAGAACCCTGAGAGATAATTTACATCTTAAAAGAAGAATTGCAAGCTCCTTCTAGAAAACTACCTTTCTTTAACCACACGTGCAAAAATCAGCTATAAAACGTCCGAGCAGTTTCATCGAGGCTATTTTCAGGGTAAGACTTTCTTCAGTTCAGTTATAATTGATAGCAGTAATAGACAATAATACATATCATTCACGTCCACATCCCTCACTTCTGGAGGAATGGAAATAAGTGTTCAGGTTACCAAGACCCCTAAGGAGAGTCAAAAGCACGAGGAGAGAATAAGATTTAGACTCATGTACCAGGTTGGGAAGGTCCCCTGGAGGAGGGCATGGCAACTCACTCCAGGATTCTTGCCTGGAGAATCCCATGAACAGACGAGTCTGGTGGGCTACAGACCACAGAGTCGCAGAGTCAGATACAACCGAGCAACAAGCACTTTAACTTTTCACTTCAGCAGGACACTCACACATGCTCCTGAGATAAATACCACTCCAATTACAAAAGATTCACTTGGATACAATACCATCAAAGCCTATACATTAAAAAGTCCATCCCATTTCTCTTTTCCTTTAGAAAACAGTGGTAGCTGAAGGATGGTGTTGTAATTCAGAACCCTTAGAGTCCATTGTTCTCTAGATCCCAAGGAAACTAAGGCTCAGCAGTGTGATAACAAAGTATCATTTTCTGTCATTCATGAGAGCCTAGCTGAAGATCGCCCTGTTTTGCAACAGTCACTTGGGGGACTACAAGATGGGATAGACCTCTGAATACCCACCGCTGGTTATTTACAGCTTGTGTTGCCATGTATCAGGCAAACAGCAAACAAATGCATAGCAAAACGCTCCCTCAGGGTCACAGTTCCTGAGCCCCAGAATGGGAGGTTCCCAGCCGATACTCTATCAGAGATGGAGCCAAGTGACCAAGCTTGGGTCTAAAGGAGACAATCCCAACCAGTGTCCCATCAGATATGGAGCCAAACGACCAGGTTTGGGTCTAAAGGACAGAATCCAACTAGTGACCCATCAGAGATGAAGCCAAATGACTAAGCTTGGGTCTAAAGGTGAGAACCCCAACCAATAAGCCATCAGAGATGGAGCCAAGCAACCAAGCTTGGTCCTAAAGGGACAGCCCCGACCAGTGACCCATCAGAGACAAAGCCAAGTGACCAAGCTTGGGACTAAAGGACAGAACCCAACCAATATCTCATCAGAGGTGAAGCCAAGTGATCAAGCTTGGGTCTAAAGGAGAGAACCCCAACCAGTGACCCATCAGAGACAAAGCCAAATGACCAAGCCTTAGTCCAAAAGGGAAAATCTCAATGAGAGCTCTGCCATATGCAAGACCAACCCAATAGGGAAGATTACCCAAGTACCATCACTATCTCCATTACACACCAAAGATGTCTCAACCAGCTAATGTATGTGCCAATACACAGGTAAGAGGAAATGATAAACACGGCCCCACAAACAGCAGATCAGATGAAGTGTAGTCCAAAACTTTCCCACCACCCTGCCCCTTTCCCAGATGGAGGCTTCCAAACAGATTGGCCTGGCTCCGTAAAAAATGATGAGCCCAGATCGACTCACCTCCCAAAGAGAAAGAATCGAAAGAGCAGAACTGTCAGCTTGCCCTTGCTGGAATTAACTCACCCCAGAACAAAACCGCAGGTGGACCCCGATTCAGTTTCGTCAGTCCTCATGGGGAACGTGCCCAGCGCCATCAGGAAGAGTCCCTCCAGCTTCCTGGGAGCAAAACAAGCTCCAGTAGCTGCTGGGAATCCAGGATGGGGGTCAACCTGCCCTGGGCACGGACTGCCGGCTGCCTCGCCAAAACGGCTGCTGAATCCGAGTGTGTGTGCTTGACGCACACCATGAGAGCAAACAGCCTGCCATTTCCAGAGTTTGGAGCAACGTTCATTACAAACGCTGAGCAGAGAGAACAAGGAGCTTGTGCTCAAATAAGCCTGAACTCCCTGATGGTTTTCAGGGAAGGGTTTTTATAGGCAACTTTTGAAGGAAGGCCGAAGGGTATGTGACCTTTCGTTGCTTGGTAGCGAGGTTATGGGAGGGCTTCCCAGGTGGAGACGCTAGTGGTAAAGAACCCTCCTGCCAACGCAGGAGACATAGGAGACGCAAGTTCAATCCCTGGGTCGGGAAGACCCCCTGGAGGAGGGCATGGCAACCCACTCCAGTATTCTTGCCTGGAGAATCCCATGGACAGAGGAGCCTGGCGGGCTACGGTCCATGGAGTCGCAGAGAGTCGGACATGACTGCAGAGACTTGGGATGCACAAATGAGGTAATGGGGTCGTGTTCCATGAAATCTCCATCCCTCTTCTGCTTCCAACCAGTCTGGGGTCCCTGTGCTTGTGCTCAGCCTGAAGTTACCATCCTCCACCCTGGGGGAGAGGGGAGTGGCAAGTTCCTGCAGACATGCTCAGGGATACATTTTTCTGTCTAATTCGTTGAGCAGGAACCAGGACCTTGCCCCAAGGCTGCGCTATTGTTTCCCAGCAGCTCCTCCCTTGTTCCTGCCTCCGCTCCCTTCTCTGATCAGCACCAGTTGGAACCTGCCTTTTGGAATGCAATTCTTTGGCGATCAGCCTTCTTTATGGTCCAACTCCCACAAACGTTGGGCTTCCCTGATAGCTCAGTTGGTAAGGAATCTGCCTGCAATGCAGGAGGCCTGGGGCTCGATTGCCTGAGAAGGGATAAGCTACCCACTCCAGTATTCTTGGGCTTCCCTCGTGGCTCCCGCCCGCAATGCGGGAGACCTGGGTTTGATTCTTGGGTTGGGAAGATCCTCTGGAGAAGGAAAAGGCTACCCACTCCACTATTCTGGCCTGGAGAATCCCACGGACAGTATAGTCCGTGGGGTCATAAAGAGTCGGCACAACTGAGTGACTGTCACTCCCACCATCTATATGACACAATGCATGGAACACGGGTTCAATCCCTGGTCCAGGAAGATGTGGAATCCTCCACGGAGCAATTAAGCATGAGTCCCACAACCACTGGGCCCGTGTTCCAAAACCAGAGAGTGACCCCTGCTCGACACACCGAGAGAACGCCATGCCCAGCACTGCAGACCCAGCACAGTCAAAAATATATGAAATAAAAAATTTTAAAACACTTTCTAGAAGCTGCAGACATGAAATGTGCCGTCTTCTCTCTTTCCTGCCTATGTTGGCATAGCGCTGACGTGGTGTTTATACAGCTCATTACCCTGAATGCACCGAATAGCAATGATTTACACATGAAAAGTGGCAGAGGTTGCATAAGACAGGTACGATTTGCTGTTTTCATATGAAAAGGTGAGCGGCAGGCTGTGTTTATTCAATTCAATGTCTTTCACCTGAAGAAATATGGAAGGAAACAGCCTATGGTGAGGAGAATGAGCAGAGATGCATACGTGCTGTGAATATGAAGACTATTCAAATGCTGTTGAAATCAGTGACGGGGCAGGACAAATGTCGTAACATATGGGATGCTACAGATGTCAGAATAAAGCGGGAAACTACTGACTATTATATACTGTGATTATCTACGCAATTTTCTGCATCATGCGTACATTCCTTGAGGCAAGGTCTTTAGTTTTTCAATCCTTATGCTGGTGCATATAGTCAATGTTTCATGAAGTCTGGTAAGAAATCAAGAATGAATGAAGAATGAGAAGGAGAGAGGGAGGAAGAAATAAAAGGAAGAAAGGAGGTTTAGAAGGACAGGCGTGCTAAGTTGATTCAGTTGCGTCTGACTCTTTGGGACCCCATGGACCGTAGCCCGCCAGGCTCCTCTGTCCACGGGATTCTCCAGGCAAGAATCCTGGAGTGGGTTTGCCATTCCTTTCTCCAGGGGATCTTTCCAACCCAGGGATTGAACCCAGGTCTCCTGCGTTGCAGGCGGATTCTTTACCAGCTGAACCAACACAGAAGCTCCATAGCCTAAGTCACTCAGCCACCAGGGCACGGGATTTTAATTTACATCATCAAATGAGTCAACAGGGAGGCAATTTGGTGATGGATGCTATTCCGTGGGCTGTAATCAACAGTCCTGAGGCGCCCCCAGTGTGTTCTCTCCAGAAAAAAAAAAAAAAAAAAAAACAACCCACAGGCCACAGTGAAGATTGAAGACACCAGGTGTTGCAATTAAGACTTGGTGCAGCCAGGTTAAAACAAACAAACAAACAAAAAAGGGGGGTGGAAATAGCAGATACAGCAGGAGCTTTGAAAACTGAATATAAGTTGTTTAGTCACTCAATTGTGTCCAGCTATTTCTGACCCCGTGGACTGCAGCACACCAGGCTTCCCTGTCCATCACCACCTCCCAGAGCTCGCTCAAACTCATGTCCATCAAGTCTGTGATGCCATCCAACCATCTCATCCTGTCGCCCCCTTCTCCTTCTGCCCTCAGTCTTTCCCAGAACCAGAGTAGACGTTGCTCTGTTGTAAAAATGTTGCAAAGGGAAACCTCCATTCGTAAGATTGCTTCCTTCTCTGGACCAGAAAGAGAAGATTGACTCTAAATCTCTAGAAATTCTTATCAATAGAGAAGGCAGAATTGAAATGTGCATAAAAACCATACCCTGCTTTTCCTGATAACTTTCTTGAACTGACACCCTTTTCCGCCAACAGCTCTCATCTTTAAGCTAAAGATAGTGTTGAAGGCGATACCTTGGACAGTTTTGGAGATGTAGTGAGCTTGCCCGGGTATCTCCTATGTATACAAGAGATATACATGTTACTAAGCCTCTGTTTTCAGGCTGCTTTCTGTTATATTTTTGAGAATTAAGACAAGCAATTTCTTTTACACTGATTAAATTGAGTTTGTTTACAAATTAATTTTGATAATACCAGCCAGAGGTAAACACATATCTACAATGACCATATCCACCCATCCATCCATCAATCCATCTATCCATCCATCCACACAGAGATCTCATAGTTTTCCTGCTCAAGTTTAAAAAAGGCCTCTTTTCTTTAGTCGCAGAAATCACAGAGGATTTGATAAAAGTCCCTGAGAACCCTGAGAGATAATTTACATCTTAAAAGAAGAATTGCAAGCTCCTTCTAGAAAACTACCTTTCTTTAACCACACGTGCAAAAATCAGCTATAAAACGTCCGAGCAGTTTCATCGAGGCTATTTTCAGGGTAAGACTTTCTTCAGTTCAGTTATAATTGATAGCAGTAATAGACAATAATACATATCATTCACGTCCACATCCCTCACTTCTGGAGGAATGGAAATAAGTGTTCAGGTTACCAAGACCCCTAAGGAGAGTCAAAAGCACGAGGAGAGAATAAGATTTAGACTCATGTACCAGGTTGGGAAGGTCCCCTGGAGGAGGGCATGGCAACTCACTCCAGGATTCTTGCCTGGAGAATCCCATGAACAGACGAGTCTGGTGGGCTACAGACCACAGAGTCGCAGAGTCAGATACAACCGAGCAACAAGCACTTTAACTTTTCACTTCAGCAGGACACTCACACATGCTCCTGAGATAAATACCACTCCAATTACAAAAGATTCACTTGGATACAATACCATCAAAGCCTATACATTAAAAAGTCCATCCCATTTCTCTTTTCCTTTAGAAAACAGTGGTAGCTGAAGGATGGTGTTGTAATTCAGAACCCTTAGAGTCCATTGTTCTCTAGATCCCAAGGAAACTAAGGCTCAGCAGTGTGATAACAAAGTATCATTTTCTGTCATTCATGAGAGCCTAGCTGAAGATCGCCCTGTTTTGCAACAGTCACTTGGGGGACTACAAGATGGGATAGACCTCTGAATACCCACCGCTGGTTATTTACAGCTTGTGTTGCCATGTATCAGGCAAACAGCAAACAAATGCATAGCAAAACGCTCCCTCAGGGTCACAGTTCCTGAGCCCCAGAATGGGAGGTTCCCAGCCGATACTCTATCAGAGATGGAGCCAAGTGACCAAGCTTGGGTCTAAAGGAGACAATCCCAACCAGTGTCCCATCAGATATGGAGCCAAACGACCAGGTTTGGGTCTAAAGGACAGAATCCAACTAGTGACCCATCAGAGATGAAGCCAAATGACTAAGCTTGGGTCTAAAGGTGAGAACCCCAACCAATAAGCCATCAGAGATGGAGCCAAGCAACCAAGCTTGGTCCTAAAGGGACAGCCCCGACCAGTGACCCATCAGAGACAAAGCCAAGTGACCAAGCTTGGGACTAAAGGACAGAACCCAACCAATATCTCATCAGAGGTGAAGCCAAGTGATCAAGCTTGGGTCTAAAGGAGAGAACCCCAACCAGTGACCCATCAGAGACAAAGCCAAATGACCAAGCCTTAGTCCAAAAGGGAAAATCTCAATGAGAGCTCTGCCATATGCAAGACCAACCCAATAGGGAAGATTACCCAAGTACCATCACTATCTCCATTACACACCAAAGATGTCTCAACCAGCTAATGTATGTGCCAATACACAGGTAAGAGGAAATGATAAACACGGCCCCACAAACAGCAGATCAGATGAAGTGTAGTCCAAAACTTTCCCACCACCCTGCCCCTTTCCCAGATGGAGGCTTCCAAACAGATTGGCCTGGCTCCGTAAAAAATGATGAGCCCAGATCGACTCACCTCCCAAAGAGAAAGAATCGAAAGAGCAGAACTGTCAGCTTGCCCTTGCTGGAATTAACTCACCCCAGAACAAAACCGCAGGTGGACCCCGATTCAGTTTCGTCAGTCCTCATGGGGAACGTGCCCAGCGCCATCAGGAAGAGTCCCTCCAGCTTCCTGGGAGCAAAACAAGCTCCAGTAGCTGCTGGGAATCCAGGATGGGGGTCAACCTGCCCTGGGCACGGACTGCCGGCTGCCTCGCCAAAACGGCTGCTGAATCCGAGTGTGTGTGCTTGACGCACACCATGAGAGCAAACAGCCTGCCATTTCCAGAGTTTGGAGCAACGTTCATTACAAACGCTGAGCAGAGAGAACAAGGAGCTTGTGCTCAAATAAGCCTGAACTCCCTGATGGTTTTCAGGGAAGGGTTTTTATAGGCAACTTTTGAAGGAAGGCCGAAGGGTATGTGACCTTTCGTTGCTTGGTAGCGAGGTTATGGGAGGGCTTCCCAGGTGGAGACGCTAGTGGTAAAGAACCCTCCTGCCAACGCAGGAGACATAGGAGACGCAAGTTCAATCCCTGGGTCGGGAAGACCCCCTGGAGGAGGGCATGGCAACCCACTCCAGTATTCTTGCCTGGAGAATCCCATGGACAGAGGAGCCTGGCGGGCTACGGTCCATGGAGTCGCAGAGAGTCGGACATGACTGCAGAGACTTGGGATGCACAAATGAGGTAATGGGGTCGTGTTCCATGAAATCTCCATCCCTCTTCTGCTTCCAACCAGTCTGGGGTCCCTGTGCTTGTGCTCAGCCTGAAGTTACCATCCTCCACCCTGGGGGAGAGGGGAGTGGCAAGTTCCTGCAGACATGCTCAGGGATACATTTTTCTGTCTAATTCGTTGAGCAGGAACCAGGACCTTGCCCCAAGGCTGCGCTATTGTTTCCCAGCAGCTCCTCCCTTGTTCCTGCCTCCGCTCCCTTCTCTGATCAGCACCAGTTGGAACCTGCCTTTTGGAATGCAATTCTTTGGCGATCAGCCTTCTTTATGGTCCAACTCCCACAAACGTTGGGCTTCCCTGATAGCTCAGTTGGTAAGGAATCTGCCTGCAATGCAGGAGGCCTGGGGCTCGATTGCCTGAGAAGGGATAAGCTACCCACTCCAGTATTCTTGGGCTTCCCTCGTGGCTCCCGCCCGCAATGCGGGAGACCTGGGTTTGATTCTTGGGTTGGGAAGATCCTCTGGAGAAGGAAAAGGCTACCCACTCCACTATTCTGGCCTGGAGAATCCCACGGACAGTATAGTCCGTGGGGTCATAAAGAGTCGGCACAACTGAGTGACTGTCACTCCCACCATCTATATGACACAATGCATGGAACACGGGTTCAATCCCTGGTCCAGGAAGATGTGGAATCCTCCACGGAGCAATTAAGCATGAGTCCCACAACCACTGGGCCCGTGTTCCAAAACCAGAGAGTGACCCCTGCTCGACACACCGAGAGAACGCCATGCCCAGCACTGCAGACCCAGCACAGTCAAAAATATATGAAATAAAAAATTTTAAAACACTTTCTAGAAGCTGCAGACATGAAATGTGCCGTCTTCTCTCTTTCCTGCCTATGTTGGCATAGCGCTGACGTGGTGTTTATACAGCTCATTACCCTGAATGCACCGAATAGCAATGATTTACACATGAAAAGTGGCAGAGGTTGCATAAGACAGGTACGATTTGCTGTTTTCATATGAAAAGGTGAGCGGCAGGCTGTGTTTATTCAATTCAATGTCTTTCACCTGAAGAAATATGGAAGGAAACAGCCTATGGTGAGGAGAATGAGCAGAGATGCATACGTGCTGTGAATATGAAGACTATTCAAATGCTGTTGAAATCAGTGATGGGGCAGGACAAATGTCGTAACATATGGGATGCTACAGATGTCACAATAAAGCGGGAAACTACTGACTATTATATACTGTGATTATCTACGCAATTTTCTGCATCATGCGTACATTCCTTGAGGCAAGGTCTTTAGTTTTTCAATCCTTATGCTGGTGCATATAGTCAATGTTTCATGAAGTCTGGTAAGAAATCAAGAATGAATGAAGAATGAGAAGGAGAGAGGGAGGAAGAAATAAAAGGAAGAAAGGAGGTTTAGAAGGACAGGCGTGCTAAGTTGATTCAGTTGCGTCTGACTCTTTGGGACCCCATGGACCGTAGCCCGCCAGGCTCCTCTGTCCATGGGATTCTCCGGGCAAGAATCCTGGAGTGGGTTTGCCATTCCTTTCTCCAGGGGATCTTTCCAACCCAGGGATTGAACCCAGGTCTCCTGCGTTGCAGGCTGATTCTTTACCAGCTGAACCAACACAGAAGCTCCATAGCCTAAGTCACTCAGCCACCAGGGCACGGGATTTTAATTTACATCATCAAATGAGTCAACAGGGAGGCAATTTGGTGATGGATGCTATTCCGTGGGCTGTAATCAACAGTCCTGAGGCGCCCCCAGTGTGTTCTCTCCAGGCATCTTCCTCGGTCTGGCATGTCAAGACAGGCCTCTGGGGGACTTTGTGGCTTGAGCAAAATATGCTCTCTCTTTTTTAAGCTTCTTATTTTATACTGCAGTGTAGTTGATAAACAATGCTGAATTAGTTTCAAGTGTACAGCACAGTAGAGTTATACATGGACATGTATCTTTTCTTTGTCAAATTCTTTCCCCTTTTAAATTCTTGCATCATACTCACCAGAGTTGTCTCTGCTACACAGAAGGTCCCTATTCGTTATCGATTTTTTAAAAATATTTATTTTTGGCTGTGCTAGGCTTTCATTACTCGATGGACGTGAGTCTGAGTGAACTCTGGGAGTTGGTGATGGACAGGGAGGCCTGGCGTGCTGCGATTCATGGGGTCGCGAAGAGTCGGACACGACTGAGTGACTGAACGGACTGAGGCTTTCATCGTTGCCCGGGCTTCCTCTAGTTCCATGAGTGGGGGCTACTCTCTAGTTGTGGTGAGCGGGCTTCTCACTTGGATGGCGCATGGGCTTAGCGGCCCCACAGCACATGGAATCTTCCCAGTCCAGGGATCGAACCCACGTCCCCTGCATTGGCAGCTGGATTCTTATCCAGTGGACCACCAGGGAACCTCCCATGCTAAACTGTTGGCAATGATGACTGTGATACCTCAAGGCTACCCTTGTTTATCTGAGAACCAATCTCTGGAAGTTTAATATCAGTCTGGACAGTATGATATCAGTTTTTGCAACATTTCAGGAAGGTTTGCAAACTCATTGTCATTGTAGAGCATGGACTCCTTGATTCACGCTTGCTCAATATAATACCCATGGTGGCTGAACTGCTTAAGAACTGTGTATATCAGGATTCAGGTATGCCCAGGGTGTAGCGGTGTTGTTTTGTAAGATGAGTTGATAGAGACACAGGGTAACACTGGGTTAATACCCATGTTTAGCAAGCTTTCCTGTGTACCACTTTTCAACAGAAACCGCTATTACCCACTTAGCAGAAAACACTCCTGATGACAATTAGTTTGGACAAAACCAGAGCCCACGGCTCAGCTGAGCCTAAAGCTATTCTACCCACAGTTTAAAATATCGCTTTACCTGACGGTCGGCATTATCTTTCTAGCAGCACAGGCTGTCCATTCCTCTGGTTTAAATGTGAGGGAAGATGCCTGCATAATGAAAGAAAACATACCACAAAAATATAAAAGTGGGAAATACAGATGCTAATTCTACTACAGTTTATACGTATGGTTATGAATGAGCTGTGCTTCCCAGCTGGCTCAGTGGTAAAGAAAATGCCTGCCGATGCAGGAGAGGCAGGTTCAATCCCTGGGTCGGGAAGATCCCCTGGAGGAGGAAATGGCAACCCACTCCAGTATTTTTGCCGGGAGAATCCCACGGACAGAGAGAGGAGCACTGTGGGCTACAGTCCATGGTATCGCAAAGGCTCGGACACAACTTAGCAACTAAACAACAGCAACAAGGGATGAGTTTTTGAACTTTTCTTTGGCATTGATGTCCTGGAAAAGGAAAAGGGAAATTCTTAGGCTGAAAGTGCTTCTTGAAAAACTTTTTCATTTTTGATGTGAACCATTTTTTTAAGAAGTCTTTATTGAATTTGTTACAATACTGCTTCTGCTGTTTTATGTTCTGGTTTTTCGGCCCCGAGGCATGTAGGATCTTACCTCCCCAAAAATAGATTGAACACGTACCCCATTCATTGGAAGGCGAAGCGTTAACTAGTGGACTGCCAGGGAAGTCCCAGGAAACGTACATCTTAAGGAAACTGCTGCATGAGTTCTTCACACCCAACTTGAGAGTCTGACTCAGCACATAGGAGAGGGGGCCACTATGCCTCAAATTGGGTTCTGTTTTCTCTAGAAAACCTGAATTTTAAATTTTCTGTCCTAACACTACCCCCATGTATGTCCTGCTTTGGGCTATTACTGTTTTCCATAAGAAGCTGGAATTTTGAAAACTTTTCATATCTCAAGACAGGAATCTAGGCCCATTTCCTTATTCGCTCTGAGGAATCTAATGGTGTGGATCTGGCAGGACTGGTTTAACAATTTTCACAGTGACGGACACTTTGCTGGCTTCACATTTTTAACCATAACAAGTGATTAAGGTAAAATCTGAATTCAATGACAATAAAAGCTTTTGTAATAAAATCTGAGTATCTATCCTGTATCTCAGCTCAGAATTTGACCCAGATACACATAAGGTCAGATTTTCAAGTAATCACATGGAAAAAAAAAAGAATAAATTAGTTTTTAAACTATATTTGATTGAACCCAATACCCTGATATGAAGAACCTACTCACTGGAAAAAGACCCTGATGCTGGGAAAGACTGAGGGCAGGAGGAGAAGGGGACGACAGAAATGGTTGGATGGCATCACCGACTTGATGGACATGAGTTTGGGCAAACTCTGGGAGATGGTGATGGACAGGGAGGCCTGGCGTGCTGTGGTCCATGGGGTCAAAGAGGTGGACACGACTGAGCGACTGAACAACAAGTATATGTAATGTATGGTTTGATACCCTTGTATATATTGTGGAGTTTTTACCAAGATCAAGATAATTAACATATCCATCACCTAACTTTACATATATAATATGTATTTTTGCATACATTTTACACCTAACTATATACGTATTACATGTACATATATTTAACATATATATATATATTTGTTTACACTTATATTTACATGTGTGTGTATATATATATTTTTTAACAGGTATTTTACACCTGTGCTTAGTGCTTAGTCACTTCAGTCATGTCCAACACTTTGTGACCCCATGGACTGTAAGCCCTCCAGGCTCCTCTGTTCATGGGGATTCTCCAGGCAAGAATACTGGAGTGGGTTGCCATGCCCTCTTCCAGGGGATCTTCCCAACACAGGGATCGAACCCAAGCCTTGCACCTAGCAGGTAGATTCTTTACTGTCTGAGCTACACAGGAAGGCCATCTAGACCCTTAGTGTAATTCAAATATCTGCATGTTTGTAGCCATGTTCCCATCTAGACCCTTAGTGTAATTCAAATATCTACATGTTTCTAGCCACGTTCCCATGAGAAGCTGGGCCTCAGCCTCAGCTCCCATGAAGGAAACGTGATTGTTTCAGCTAATGATAAAGGTACATTTCTGCAGTAGTGATTAGGACACTGGCATGGGATGCAATTTTGACCAATGAGACATTGAAGAGAAGTTAGGAGAGTCTGTTTGGGAAGGATTTTTTTCTCTTAAAAAAAAAAAAAAAGAAAAGAAAGGAATTTTTTTTTTTTTTAACTAGTCATGGATATCTGCCTTTGATACCTAGACTTCTGATAGACATTATGGAGGAAGAAGTCAGAAAAAACACCAACACTTGAGGAAGGCACAAAATACAGATGGAAAAGATTCTCGGGCCTTTGATTACCTCAGAGTCACTGAGTTTTCTCTCCCACGTACAAGCACTCTAACTTACACACTTGTCTATTTTCCTCACTGTACTGATACTACTGAGAGTTTATGCCTGTAAGTAGGATCAGCAAAAGGACTAAGAAATTAAAAATAAATCTTAGAAGGCTGCAATTGCTCTATGATAATTGATAAGAAAAAACTATCATTGATGTGATACTATATAGAGAATCAGAATAAGCTTTAGAAGAAAAGGCTGTGGAAGTCTACGGATTAGTCTCTGGGCCACTGAATAAAATGAACCTGGAATAGTTATTTAAAAAGCTGGGTATGAAGTGATCACAGGGATGGTACTACACGAAATTCAGAAGCCTCCAGAAGTGTGACCTAATTTAATTTCTTTTGTGTTCAGCCCCTTGCCTTTCCCCCTTTCTTCCTCATGCCAGCCCTGGTTTTAGTTCAAGAGCTGAAGAACTGACACCTAACTATATATATATGTGTGTGTATATATGTGTATATATATGGCTTTTTTTTTTTTTGGTGGTGTTAACAGGTAAGATCTACTCTCAACCACTTTCAAGAAAAACTTCTCTGAGCATTGAATGCTCAGCATGGTGACTATAGTTAATAATAAGGGATTATATATGCAACCATTTCATTTTGTAAGAACGAAAGTAGTATTTCATAAAATACCTACAAATGCATTCCTAATATGAAAATATAACTGGGTTAACCAAAAAGTTCATTTGGATTTTTCTGTAAGATGTTATGGAAAAATCCGAATGAACTTTTTGACCAACCCAATACTTTTATACCAGGAGAAAAAAAAAAAAAGCCTCTCAAAGATAAGGATGCTAATGTCCATCAATTAAAAAAAAATATATATATATATATATTAACCTATTTACAAAGCAGAAATACAGACACAGACATAGAGAGTGAACATATGGACTCCAAGAGGGGAAAGAAAGGAGGGGTGGGATGGATTGGGAGATAGGAATTGACATATAAACACTTGATACTACGTATGAAATAAGTAACTAATGAGAATCTGCTGTGCAGGGCAGGGAATGCTTCTCAGAGCTCTGTGGTGACCTCAATAGGAAAGAAATAAAAAAAAAAAAGAGGGGATGTATGTGTAAGGTGTTGCAGAAGGAAATGGCAACCCAGTCCAGTATTCTTGCCTAGACAATCCCATGGACAGAGCAACCTGGCGGGCTACAGTCCACAGGGTTCCAAGAGTCGGACACAACTGAGTGGCTAAACCAACCACCGGTGTCTAAGGGATAGCTGACTCACTTTGCTGTACAACAGAAACTAACACTGCGTTGTAAAGCAGCTACACTTCAATTAGAAAAAAAAAAAAATGTTTTTAGTAAAGCAACTGAAAACTGTAAATGCATATGGCTCACGCATCATAAAAGCATTACATATGTTCACACATCAGTGTTGCAAATCTGAGGAGCTTTTTAAGAGAAATCAAGAGAAAATAAACTCTTTTGCTTAGATAGCTCTAGCAGATGCCTGAGATTTAAAAAAAAAAAAAATTAAAAGATGGATTGCTACTCTGAAAAAAAAATTCAAAGATGGAAAGTCACATCCCAGCTCAATTAAATAAGCCCTGAGCAACGTACAAAAAGGAGACAGGCAAATAAATCATTCATTAGTAATACCTAAGTCAAACAACTAGTTAACTTCAATTTCATCAGTGATGCATTTGGAAAAAATTAAAGAGCATTTGGGCTGATGTTTATACACTTTTTTTTTAATAAATAGCATAAAAATTTATAGAGTCAGACACGACAGAGTGACTAAGCACATTAGGAAGAATGAAGCGAAAATGAAGGTGGCTCGGTCGTGTCCGATTCCTTGGGACACCATCGACTTGCACAGCCCATGGAATTCTTCAGGCCAGAAAACTGGAGTGGGTCGTCTTGCCCTTCTCCAGGGGATCTTCCCAACCCAGGGATCGAACCCAGGTCTCCCACATTGCAGGTGGATTCTTTACCAGCTGAGCCACCAGGGAAACCCAACAAGAAGAAAAGTTAAACTCTATGAAGAACAAAAAGAAATGCTAATTCAGTTTCCAGTGGTGACCGATTTCCTAACATTTAATTGTCTTTTACATTCATTAAAGGCTTTGTAAGTGAACGGACTAAGAAATCTTTTAATTGTTTACCCCTGCTTACTCTCTGCCCTTGAAAATAACTCCGTAACAAGGAAACTCTTTATGTATCAGGGATCTCGATAATTTGTAACATTCTCTCTTCCATCCTGTCCAGAGGACATAAAATTTACTATTTTAAGTATCAACATTCAAGTGTTTTAAATTTTTATAGAGCATAATTCCTGTATTAGTGGATAATTTAGGAAGATTTTAAACACACTTGCCTTTTTCAAGATGTTGGAAAAAGGATAAAGTCACGTTTGAACTTCAGAAAAAGCATGCAAGGTTTTTCCCTCCATTTCATACCTTTAGATTACAGGCTGTTTTTTGTTTTTGTTTTTGTTTTTAATTACCATTATAAGTGTGAATGATGTATTTTTAATTTGCCTGCTGGGCTTTAGCAAAAGGAATTATTGAAGCCAGATCGTGGCCCCAATTTTGCATTTTCAAAGGTACAGCGTCTTGTTTTCGCCTTTACAGAGGGTGTTGTTTCAGATGGTTCCAGCTGAGCTTTGTCAGTGTCTGGTCTGTGATGAATCCTGCCTGCATTCCAGTCATAGGAGGGTGTCAACTGATGAGGAGGAGAAAAAAAAAAAAAAAAGACATTGCCCAATGTCAGCCGGGTTTGTGTCCTACACACAATAGAGAGAGAAAGGAAAGGCAAGTCGGTTTTTTATAAATAAGACATGATTTTCCTATGCGTGTGCCTGCTCAGACACTCAGTTGTGTCCAACTCTGGGTATTTTTAACATGCACGACACCAACGTAAGGTAGGTTGTTGCTTTTTACTTGGTAAGTCATGCCCAACTCTGCGACCCCATGGACAGTAGCCCACCAGGCTCCTCTGTCTATGGGATTCTCCAGGCAAGAATCCTGGAGTGGATTGCCACATCCTCCTCCAGGGGTTTTTCCCGACCCAGGGATCGAACCCTGAATATTTGGCATGGAATATATTTTATGCTTATCATCTCCATATACTCAAGCTTATGGATATCTTTATTTTCAACATATTGTTCTTTGTCTGATCTTCACTATCTTTGTGAGCAAGAGAGTAAATGCACTAACAATAATCAAATGATTTAAAAATTTCTAATTTATCCAAAGATTTTTTTTTTTTTACTGTACTTATTTTTCAATGGTACTAAGAATGTCTGAGTTCCCTTGTTTATTTACTTGTATGTGGCCCATTTTTAAAGTGTTTATTGAATCTGTTAACATATCACTTCTGTTTTATGTTTTTTTTTTTTTTTTTTTGCCCTCAAGGCTTGTGGGATCTTAACTTTCTAATCAGGGATCAAACCTGCACACCCTGCATTGGACGGTGAAGTCTCAATCACTGGATGGTCCATGAGGGAAGTCCCAAGTTCCCTTTGAAAAGTATATCCATGAGAACAGGAAGGAATTAACAAGGACCATACAGGGTAAAAGAGGGTATAAGGGTATCTTATTTGCTGGATAAAGCGATCCATTCATAGATGAGAGGTACCTGACAAAAGCCAGAATTACTCTTTAAAAATAGCACTGAAAACTTGCCTGTTGCGTCTATATAGCTTAGATCTAACATCATTATCCATGAAAATGATTTTCTTTACAAGTGATTTTAGAAACTTCACACTTTTTAGATGATTTTGCTAGAGCTAAGAGATTCTGAATTTATAGTAGCTTTCAACTGCAATATTTAAATGAGTTCCACCGGGAAATTTTCATTATACCTTTTTTTTTTTTGCCTTGCTTATACTTGACTGGGTTTCTCTGGTGGCTCAGTGGTAAAGAATGTGCCTGCAATGTGGGAGACTCGGGTTTGATCCCTGGGTCAGGAAGATCCCCTGGAGGAGGAAACAGCAACCCACTCCAGGATTCTTGCCTGGAGAATCCCATGGACAGAGGAGCCTGGCGGGCTACACTCCAGGGAGCCCAAAGAGTCAGACACGACTGAAGTGACTTAGCACGTATGCACATACATGACTACTTATTCTGTGTATTGTGACCAATAACTAATTCCCATTAGCTTTAATCAAAAGGTTATTGAGTGCCTGAGAGTATTATTCAAATTGTCCTTATATTTATTCAACCATTATAGATTTAATCTGTATGTTCTGAATGCATCATTTTTTTTTGCCCTTCATGCAGATAAATTTTAGTACATTTTAATTCAAGTAATATGCAGAAAAATAAGAGCAGGGTGACCCATATTTTTGGCATGATATGAGATGTTCAAACTCTCTTATCTAATTGACTGATTTTTTTTTTTTAATGCAGACAGTAATTTTAGGAGCAGAAGCGCAATTTCTCCCAAGCTGTCAATGTGCATGGATTCCTGGGAGACGGATACATTGCTTACATCTATGAAAATTAATTTCATAAAAAATTAATTAAAACAATTTTAATCTGACAGTATATTATACATTTATTTTCTTACTATGTGTTTGCTATTAATTTTTATTGGAGGATAGTAGCTTTAAAATGTATTAGTTTCTACTGTATGGCAAAGTGAATCAGCTCTATTTGTAGATATATTCCCCTTTCTCTGGATTTCCTTCCCAGTTAGGTCATCACAGGGCACTGAGTCCCCTGTGCTATGCAGGAGGTTTTCATTGGTTATCTGTTTTATACATAGTATTAAACTAGTGTATATGTGTCAATGGTAACCTCCCAATTCCTTCCACCGCACCCTTTTGCCCTTGGTATCCATTTGTAGAGACGTGTACAGACCTAGAGGGTATAATACAGAGCCAAGTTAGAAAGAAAAACAAGTTTTGCATATTAACATATATATATATATATATATATATATATATATGGAATCTAGGAAAAATGGTACAGATGATCTTATTTGCAAACTAGAAATAGGGACACGTGCTTAGATTCTATAAATTAAGAAACATGCCCTCATTACATGTTTAATATACAATTTGATACATATGTATTACGTTCTAAATATGTGTCCCAGTTCCTACAGGACACTGCGTATGCAGGGGAACCTTGCCTTCTCATATGAAAAAGAGATCCCTGTTTCTGCCTTTGACTTACTGCTATGAATCCATGTTCATTTGCTTCTATAAACAGTTTCCAGTACTGACGATCACGTATTGAAGCCTCCTTCAAATAGAAAAAAACGAATGAAGAGTCAAGAGAATTTTCAGGGTTTTATTTATTTATGTATTTTTTTGCTTGCATTGTCCACATGAATTAGTTTTCTTTTGCTCTTAGTGATTTGCTGTTGGTTAAAATAATTTGTTTTTTCAAAGGTACCAGGGAACAATTAAAAAAAAAAAAATCTATCCCGGGGGCTTCCTGGCGGCTCAGTGGTAAAGAATCCGCCTGCAAACGCAAGAGACTGGGGTTCAGTCCGTGACCCGGGAAGACCCCCACATGCCCTGGAATAGCTAAGCTCGTGTGCTACCGGTGCTGTGTTCTAGAGCACATGTTTCACAACAAGAGAAGCCACTACAAGCAGCAGCTCGCGAACCACACCCAGACAAAAGTCTCTGCAGTGACAGAAGACCCAGGGCGGCCCCAGATAAATAAAATTTAGAAAAATCCACCCCCACCCCCCGCCACGTCTGTGAGGCTGTTTCCTTTAACTCGTGCTGTTTAACCTAAGTTTGCGCTGCTGCTGCTGCTGCTGCTGGCTTTGGCTGGCCCATCTCTCCCCAGTAGTTTTGCAATATGTGTTTGCCTTTACCTTTTGCCCTACCAAAGTTCTTTCATCAATAACACTGAGAGAGTTAAAAATTATGCGATGTTAGAAATTTTCTTGATATACTTCCCCCCCCCCACTGCTAAATTCTTTATTGTTTAAAAAAAAAATTGGAGTATAATTGCTTTATAGTGTTCTGTGTCTGCTGTGCAACAAAGTGAATCGGCTGTAAGCATACGTATATCTCCTCCCTCTGGAGCCTCCCTCCCACTCCCTTGATACGATTTTAAATAGAAATGGCAGTTTTTAAAATAGGAAACCAACACAGCAATGATACTAAAACATTTTTTTTTTCAGAACCATGCATCTTCATACTTTCGAGTATTAGTAAAAAGCCCATTTGCCTCTCAGATACCACAAATACACATTTAAATTTCCCTTGAGAACCTCTCACTATTGTTCTGTTTCCCTTTAATCAGATAGCAAGGCAGCACTGATTGCATGAATATCAAAGCTCTCTATAGTACACTTGGAAGACAATTTTTTAAAGTGAGGGTAATCCAGAAATGCAGGGTGGGATGTCATTATGCTTTAAAGTGAAATCCACTAAAACACAAAACAAAACTGAATAACAAAAATTTCAATGACACCTGTGATTCAGCCACTAATACTTAACACCAATAACATTCCTTCCTATTTCAAAACAATGGATTTCAAATAGATCCCCATTCAGAGGGTTATGGAAGTGCGGGCTTTGAATTTAGCTGTTTGCTCTTGAAGCTGAGTGGTTCACAAGTTTCTAAAACTGTGGCCAGCCTTCTCTCTACTGTTTGATATTCTACATCTCTCTAGTCCGTTAGACGGATCCTTTTGGCCCAACCTTTGACGTATACCGAGAATCGAGTACCACTTGTGACTAAACTCAACAGCATCGCCGTGCAGCCTGTCTCTGTTTTCCTCCCGTGAATCCACAGCATTGCCCTGAAAGCTCTGCTCATTATTTTCCCCCATGAATTTCTGCATCCCTGGTCTCCACCACGGGGGCACACCTCCGAGATGTTTCCTAAACACGCGTAAGGAGATAATAATGGCCTTGCCCGATGCTTTGCAACAGAAACCCAAGGTAGTCAGTGTAGCAGACTTCAACACGGGGTAACCTGTCTCACAAGGAATTGTCCTAAAGTCCTTACCTTGTATTTCTCCTGCATTCTCTTTCTTCAGGCCGGAGGTCACCTGGCAGACACCTGCTCACTCCTGCCGTGGGGTCTCTGCCCTGGTTGAACCCCAAGTCTGTATAAGCTTCCTCACTTACTCCTTTCAAATCTTACTCATATCTTAAATGTTCATTAAGCAGCTACAGTATATGCAACACCCGAGCTATAGTGAATAAAACTACAGGTCCCCTAAAGCTAGGTCCTCTGGTGGCTCACACGGTAAAGCATCTGTCTATCAACGTGGGAGACTTGGGTTCGATTCCTGGGTCGGTAAGATTCGCTGGAGAAGCAAATGGCAACCCACTCCAGTACTCTTGCCTAGAAAATCCTATGGATGGAGGAGCCTGGTGCAGGCCTCTGTCCATGGGGTCGCAAAGAGTCCGACACTACTGAGCGATTTCACTTCACTTTACTTCAGTGAATAAAAGAGGCATGTGCTGTGTTTCGTCTTCTTAAACACCCCTGACAGTGAACGTGCACACCAGGAGCTCAGAAACACGTCTGACTCCTGCAAGTATGCACATCCTTCTGTGTGATAAACGTCCCTTATTTGCAGAGTCCTGGAGGCAGCCAGAAAGGTAGATGGATGAAGGAGACACGATTTAGCCCATATTTACTCAAATACCTCATTGCAAAAAAAGCACAGCATACCTGCAGTAAGGCGGGGACTTCTTTGCAGTAGTTTCTTGATAACTATTGTTTGTTTCTCTCTCCCCTCCTCCCTGAGACAGTTGTATACTTCGGAGTTGGCCGACAAGGAAAAACCTGTGGGCTTCTTCTATCATTTTGATAACTTACACAACTAATTTGTTACTGACTTTAGAGAAAGGCTCAGATCATTAACTCTCTGGCAATATGTTTGTAAACAATATTCTTTGCCAAGGAATTCCACAGGGCAAACTCCTTCTCTTATTATGGATTTGTGTATCCCCTCTATGTTATGACCTTAGGATGCTAACTCTCATTTGTGCCACTAAATTAAAATAGTTATTGTGATGACAAAGAAAGGTCAATGCTCACAGGCTGGGTGGATGAGTGTTAAATCAATTGTGTGTGTGTGTGTGTGTGTGTGTGTTAGTCGCTCAGTCCTGTCTGACTCTTTGGGACCCCATGGACTGCAGCCCACCAGGCTCCTCTGTCCACGGGATTTTCCAGGCAAGACTAGTGGAGTGGGTTGCTGTTTCCTCCTCCAGGGGATCTTTCTGACCCAGTGATCGAATCAGGGTCTCTTGCATTGGAGGCAGATTCTTTACTGTCTGAGCCACCAGGGAAGCCCTTCTATCAATTGTTGAAAGCTCTAAATGTTACAGAAAATGAATAACTAATGCCTAAGAGCTGCATAAAGGCACTCACAGAAATGAGTAAGAAAGCAGAAGAGAAAATGGAAACTGTTTAAAGAAAAAAGCTATTATTAAGGTGGAACAAAATCACACTCTATGAAGGTGATATTTGAAACTTTAAATGTTACAGTTTCAGGTGGCAACCCACTCCAGTACCTTTGCCTGGAAAATCCCATGGACAAAGGAGCCTGGTAGGCTACAGTTCATGGGGTCGCAAAGAGTCGGACTTGACTAAGCGACTTCACTTTTTCTTTTCTTTCTTTGGGTGATTGTGGAGATTAATTATTATTAGGGTAATGACTAAATAATTTAGTAATTATCATCTATTTTGTGCTCTAACATGTCTTCATCTTATTCTTTATTTATAACTGTCCTGGAATAAAAAATACTATATGATGTTATAGAAAGCGTGTTACAATGAAAGGCATTCAACTCTGTCCTTCATTTCCTTAAAAAGGATGCAGATTTACAAACAGCCCTTGATTTGAATCAGAAAAGATTAAAATGTGTTTCAGAGGGGACTCCCCTGGTGGTCCAGAGGTTCAACGCTTACCTTCCAAGGCAGAGCATCCTGGGTTTGACCCCTGGTCTGGGAGTTGAGATCCCACTTGCCTGGAGGCCAAAAAGCTGAAACAGAAAACAAAAGCCGTCTGGTCACAAATGCAATCAAGACTTTAAAAATGGTCCACATAAAAAATATATTTTGGGAGATAATAAAAGAAATTCAATTGGGTATTCAATATTACAGAACTGTTCATAGTTATTGATTCTCATAAATAAAGCTACAGCCATTATGTTGCTTTGAAAGGATAGTGAAGCGTCTACCTATTAAAAAACCATGTCCTGTTTGACATCCTTTACCAAACAAATATAAGTAAAGCAAACATAACAAGATATGAAACATTGTTAAATACAGAGAAAGAATATTTAGTGTTCCTTACACATTATGCTCTATGTTTCTGCATATTTGAGTGCTTTGAAAAAATTTTAAATTATTTCAAGTCAAAATATTCATCATTGAATATGCATTTAATGAAATACAAAGCCACTGATTTATGCACATTTTATGTCTCTAAAACATGTCTAAAATGTGGAGTAATGGTTGAAGACCCTTTACCAAATCAAGAGGGTTGGCTGTCCTCCTAAAATACATTTTTACTCATCCGCACGGGAGACAAAATAAGGGGCCCAGTGCAATCACACTTGCCCAGCCACATCTAAGCCTTTGACGCGAATGTTTCAATTTGCATTTTTCAGAGGTTGGTGCCAACAGAGAAGTAAAGACACCTGCTAACACAATACCAATTCTTCTAAGTAAGTAAGTAAAGGTGCTCAGTCATGTCCGACTCTTTGCGACCCCATGGACTGTAGCCCACCAGGCTCCTCTGTCCATGGGATTCTCCTGGCAAGCATACTGGAGTGGATTGCCATTCCCTTCTCCAGGGGATCTTCCCGAGCCAGGGATCAAACCCGTATCTCTTGCATTGGCAGACAAATTCTTTATAGTCTGAGCTAACAGGGAAGCACCCCCCAAACCGTAAGTCCTTTTCAGAGGGAAGCATATTTGTTCAGTAGAGATGCATTACTATGTCCAGAGGGTTGCACCTTCCAGAAACATAAGTTGGCTCAAAATATGTTTGTGTTTAAAGAATGTGCTATTCAGGGACTTCACTTGTAGTCCAGGGGTTAAAAAGTTCAGTTGCTAGTCGTGTCTGACTCTTTGTGACTCTATGAAATGCAACACACCAGGCTTCCCTGTCCATCACCAACTCCCGGAGCTTGCTCAGACTCATGTTCATCAAGTCGCTGAAACCATCCAACCATCTCATCCTCTGTCATCCCCTTCTCCTCCTGCCCTCAATCTTTACCAGCATCAGGGTCTTTTCCATTGAGTCAGTTCTTCACATCAGGAGGCCAAGTACTGGAGTTTCAGCTTCAGCATCAGTCTTTCCAATGAACATCCAGGACTGATCTCCTTTAGGATGGACTGGTTTGATCTCCTTGCAGTCCAAGGGACTCTCAAGAGTCTTCTCCAGCAACACAGTTCAAAAGCATCAATTCTTCTGTGCTATGTGTGTGTGTGTGTGTGTGTGTGTGTTAGTCGCTCAGTCCTGTCTGACTCTTTGGGACCCCATGGACTGCAGCCCACCAGGCTCCTCTGTCCACGGGATTTTCCAGGCAAGACTAGTGGAGTGGGTTGCTGTTTCCTCCTCCAGGGGATCTTTCTGACCCAGTGATCGAATCAGGATCTCTTGCATTGGAGGCAGATTCTTTACTGTCTGAGCCACCAGGGAAGCCCTTCAATCAATTGTTGAAAGCTCTAAATGTTACAGAAAATGAATAACTAATGCCTAAGAGCTGCATAAAGGCACTCACAGAAATGAGTAAGAAAGCAGAAGAGAAAATGGAAACTGTTTAAAGAAAAAAGCTATTATTAAGGTGGAACAAAATCACACTCTATGAAGGTGATATTTGAAACTTTAAATGTTACAATTTCAGGTGGCAACCCACTCCAGTACCTTTGCCTGGAAAATCCCATGGACAAAGGAGCCTGGTAGGCCACAGTTCATGGGGTCGCAAAGAGTCGGACTTGACTAAGCGACTTCACTTTTTCTTTTCTTTCTTTGGGTGATTGTGGAGATTAATTATTATTAGGGTAATGACTAAATAATTTAGTAATTATCATCTATTTTGTGCTCTAACATGTCTTCATCTTATTCTTTATTTATAACTGTCCTGGAATAAAAAATACTATATGATGTTATAGAAAGCGTGTTACAATGAAAGGCATTCAACTCTGTCCTTCATTTCCTTAAAAGGATGCAGATTTACAAACAGCCCTTGATTTGAATCAGAAAAGATTAAAATGTGTTTCAGAGGGGACTCCCCTGGTGGTCCAGAGGTTCAAAGCTTACCTTCCAAGGCAGAGCATCATGGGTTTGACCCCTGGTCTGGGAGTTGAGATCCCACTTGCCTAGAGGCCAAAAAGCTGAAACAGAAAACAAAAGCCGTCTGGTCACAAATGCAATCAAGACGTTAAAAATGGTCCACATAAAAAATATATTTTGGGAGATAATAAAAGAAATTCAATTGGGTATTCAATATTACAGAACTGTTCATAGTTATTGATTCTCATAAATAAAGCTAGAGCCATTATGTTGCTTTGAAAGGATATTGAAACATCTACCTATTAAAAAACCATGTCCTGTTTGACATCCTTTACCAAACAAATATAAGTAAAGCAAACATAACAAGATATGAAACATTGTTAAATACAGAGAAAGAATAGTGTTCCTTACACATTATGCTCTATGTTTCTGCATATTTGAGTGCTTTGAAAAAATTTTTAAATTATTTCAAGTCAAAATATTCATCATTGAATATGCATTTAATGAAATACAAAGCCACTGATTTATGCACATTTTATGTCTCTAAAACATGTCTAAAATGTGGAGTAATGGTTGAAGACCCTTTACCAAATCAAGAGGGTTGGCTGTCCTCCTAAAATACATTTTTACTCATCCGCACGGGAGACAAAATAAGGGGCCCAGTGCAATCACACTTGCCCAGCCACATCTAAGCCTTTGACGCGAATGTTTCAATTTGCATTTTTCAGAGGTTGGTGCCAACAGAGAAGTAAAGACACCTGCTAACACAATACCAATTCTTCTAAGTAAGTAAGTAAAGGTGCTCAGTCATGTCCGACTCTTTGCGACCCCATGGACTGTAGCCCACCAGGCTCCTCTGTCCATGGGATTCTCCTGGCAAGCATACTGGAGTGGATTGCCATTCCCTTCTCCAGGGGATCTTCCCGAGCCAGGGATCAAACCCGTATCTCTTGCATTGGCAGACAAATTCTTTATAGTCTGAGCTAACAGGGAAGCACCCCCCAAACCGTAAGTCCTTTTCAGAGGGAAGCATATTTGTTCAGTAGAGATGCATTACTATGTCCAGAGGGTTGCACCTTCCAGAAACATAAGTTGGCTCAAAATATGTTTGTGTTTAAAGAATGTGCTATTCAGGGACTTCACTTGTAGTCCAGGGGTTAAAAAGTTCAGTTGCTAGTCGTGTCTGACTCTTTGTGACTCTATGAAATGCAACACACCAGGCTTCCCTGTCCATCACCAACTCCCGGAGCTTGCTCAGACTCATGTTCATCAAGTCGCTGAAACCATCCAACCATCTCATCCTCTGTCATCCCCTTCTCCTCCTGCCCTCAATCTTTACCAGCATCAGGGTCTTTTCCATTGAGTCAGTTCTTCACATCAGGAGGCCAAGTACTGGAGTTTCAGCTTCAGCATCAGTCTTTCCAATGAACATCCAGGACTGATCTCCTTTAGGATGGACTGGTTTGATCTCCTTGCAGTCCAAGGGACTCTCAAGAGTCTTCTCCAGCAACACAGTTCAAAAGCATCAATTCTTCTGTGCTCAGCTTTATTTATAGTCCAACTCTCACATCCATGCATGACTACTGGAAAAACCATAGTTTTGGCTAGATGGACCTTTGTCGGCAAAGTCATGTCTCTGCTTTTTAACATGCTGTCTAGGTTGGTCATAACTTTTTTTTCCAAGGAGCAAGCGTCTTTTAATTTCATGGCTGCAGTCACCATCTGCAATGATTTTGGAGCCAAATAAAATAAAGTCTATCAGTGTTTCCACTGTTTCCGCATATATTTGCCATGACGGGTTAAGACTCCGCTTTCCTGTTCAGGGTTTGATCTCCAGTCCAGGGGCAAGTAAGCCCATATGTCACAAATACTGAGCCTGTGAGCTTCAACTACTGCAGCTGGCTTGGCTAGAGCCCGTGCTCCATCGCAGGAGAAATCCATGCCCTGCAACTAGAGAAAGCCNGGGTTAAGACTCCGCTTTCCTGTTCAGGGTTTGATCTCCAGTCCAGGGGCAAGTAAGCCCATATGTCACAAATACTGAGCCTGTGAGCTTCAACTACTGCAGCTGGCTTGGCTAGAGCCCGTGCTCCATCGCAGGAGAAATCCATGCCCTGCAACTAGAGAAAGCCCATGTGCAGCAACAAAGATGCAGTGCCACCAAAAATAATTAATTAAAATAAAATAAAACAAAAAATGTAAACACATGATTTGGATTGCACACGCGCCTGAATTTCTAGTACAATAAACAGTCGATTTCTTGGTAGCCTGATGGTAAAGAATCTGCAATGCAAAAGAGGCGGGTTTGATTCCTGGGTCAGGGAAGATCCCCTGGAGAAGGGAATGGCGATCCCCTGGAGAAGGGAATGGAGACCCCCTGCAGTGTTCTTGCCTAAGAATCCTGTGGACAGAGGAGCCTGGCAGACTACAGTCCATGGGGGTCGCAAAGAGTCAGACAGGATTGAGCAACTAACACCCTTACTTCATTTCAACAGACCCATATCCTGGCTTACTAGGTGAAGAAGGAAACATATTTTCTATCTACTTTGCATCACATAGACTTTAAACATGGACAAAATTCAGCAAAACCTAAGATTCAAAAGCATCTCCCAGTTTTTTATTATGTTACAGACTATATCGACCCTTGTGATCAATGTTTTTATGGGAAAGCAATCTGAAGGATTAATAGCATATGGTCATAAACACAATAAAATAAATAATTATGACATACATAACCGCACATGATAGACGCCCCAAGAGGATAAACTAAACTTATTCTGTTTATTCAAAGAGAAAAAGTGAAAGGGAAAGCCGCTCAGTTGTGCCTGACTCTTTGCGACCCCATGGACTACACAGTCCATGGAATTCTCCCGGCCAGAATACTGCAGTGCGTAGCCAATCCCTTCTCCAGGGGATCTTCCCAACCCAGGGATGGAACCCAGGTCTCCCACATTGCAGGCGGATTCTTTACCAGCTGAGCCACAAGAGAAGCCATTTATTCAAAGTATAAAATAAATTTACAAGAGTCTGAGTTGCATTGTGATATGAAAGTGTTGACTATAAATAATGGAAGGCAATAATGTCCTTAGTTTTGAGGAACTTTGATCCCAGTACAAAATTTTTTTCAGAGAAGTTTTTGCAAAGAATTCTCTTAGGAGAAGTGTTGTTTCTCGTGGGGAGAAACCACAGGTGTCTGACATAAAACAGGTATGATTTTGACAAGCCCGGTTCATTTTAAAACACTTTCAGGTAGTATTACTTTTGGAAATGTTAAAAAAAAAAAAAAAAGGCAGAATTGCTTTTATGTTTTTTCTTTTTTTAAAATTTATTTATTTAATTGGAAGCTAATTACTTTACAATATTGTAGTGGTTTTGCCATACATTCACATGAATCAGCCATGGGTGTACATGTGTTCCCCATCCTGAATCCCCCCTCCCACCTCCCTCCTCATCCCATCCCTCAGAATTACTTTTAAAGTAGACACAGAACATATATGGGACTTTCCATGTGGCTCAGCAGTATTCTTTCCATGCAGCCGATGTAGGAGACCAGGGCAGGAGACTCAGGTTCACTCCTTGGGTCAAGAAGATCCCCTGGAGGAGGAAATGACAACCCACTCCAGAATTCTTTCCTGGAGAATCCCAGGGACGGAGGAGCCTGGCGGGCTGCAGTCCACGGACTCTCAAGGGTCAGACACGAGTTAGCGGTGAAGCCGTCACCACCACCTTCCTTCTATCCAGTCCTCACATTAATAAAATAGTCTCTCTTTCTAATAAAATAGTCTGTTTCTCTAACGCCTCCACCAGAGAGAGGCGGCCATGAATGCGGTCTCAACATTTTAAATTCATCTTTATACTCTCAAAGCGTTCCATAGTCCCTGGCCTACCAGGGGCATCACTGAATTCATCCCTCCATCCTGAATTCAGAGAGATGTTTAATCTTTCTAATGAGAGAGGTTTAAAAATAAATGTATGTCATTTGAATATATAAATATTTAGAGAATTAGATGAAATGATCAAATCCCTAATGAAGTTGCATGCATTTTAATTTAATAGGGAATAATACCTTAGTTTAGAAACACGACTTTATCTCCTCCTCACTTCATGACAGACTTTTATGCACTTTCCCACACACTTTTGAAACCGTCTTCTTTAAAGCAATCGCGACCAAATGCAACTGTTCATAAACATCAAATTCATCTCCAACTAATGAATACTTGGAGTCAATCAGGTTTTTCATGCTGCGTTGCTGCCACTGGAAATGTTCTCGTAAGGCACGAGTGCTGATTTTTATAACGTCATGAGTTTATTTTTCCATTCTATTTTCATCTACAGAATTCTTCATTCTACAAAGAAAGCTTTTACTCTATGGCTTTTTAAGTGGGTTTAACATATTTAAAAGTCTCTTGGAATTTTCCATGCTTTCAGCAAAAAAAAAATAATAATAATGTTAAAGTAGTTATTAACATGCAACAAACACATATACTATAATATATTCCTATATATTGTATAGTATTTATATACATGCATATTCATATTTTATTATAGATTAGTAGCAGGTATATATCAGTTATTAGTAATGACATATGTTCTTGCTCTTGGTCAAACTTGTCTGATTTTTGAAGAAGCCACTGAAACGTAGGAAAAGAGAGATACTTTCAGACCTTCAGCTTCACGGGGTGGAAGACTCAGTGCCACAGATACGAGGCTTACTCCTGCGGAGTTTTGTGTCTAGGCAACTGGAGATTGTCTCCTGAGGGCCTTGCTGCTCTGCGTCTGGAAAAAAAGTGGGTCAGTAATGCTGGGCTTTCTCTTCTCAAGGCCTCGGTAAGATCTACTCGTTTTTATGTATGTCATCACACAATCTCTCCGTGGATTAAGGGGAGGAAGATGTGAACACTGTGTATGTTAATATTAAAATACAGTTTACCCATTTGGAAGATGCCAGAAATGCCTTTGGATGGATGACAGCAGAAAGTGATCCACTTTGGACTGTTCTGATTATCTACGTTCCTCATGGCACACCGAGGTGGTTTCAGACACATTTTTATAAACTGTGCTTTGCGTTTCTGTTCAAGCCATCTGAAGGCACTAAAAATAAAACCAAGAAAGGTCTCCCGTGTATCCTGGCTCAGTTAATCAACTAGTTATGACTGGATGGCTTGCTGACCATCAAGGTTACATCATTCGTGTCTGAAGGATTACTCACCACCATGTACATACTTGTTGTTATTCAATCGCCCAGTCATGACCGACTCTTAGCGACCCCACGGCAGCACGCCAGGCTTCCCTGCCCTTCAGCATCTCCTGGAGCTTGCTCAAACCCATGTCCAGTGAGTCGGTGATGCCATCCAACCATCTCATCCTCTGTCGCCCCCTTCTCCTCCTGCCCTAATCTTTCCCAAAATCACAGGCTTTACCGTATATACCTATTTTTTTGTTCTTTAGTAAATGTCTACATGCTCTCCGCTCCCTGGATTAATCATCTATTCAGGCAACTTACTTTTCTCTGTGGCTGGAGTACTGCCTTTCATTCTTTCCAACTTTTTGTTTTTTAGAATTTATTTATTTGGCTGACCCGGATCTTTGCTGTCACATGTGGGATCTTAGTTCCCTGACCAGGGATTGTTCCTGGGCCCCTTGTATTGGGAGCATGGAGTCTTAGCCACTGGACTTCCCAGTTCTTTTCTTTTTAACTTTTTAACATTGTTTTTAACTTTTAATTTGCAAATGTTTAGAACTCATAAGGTCATGTGTCCCAAACAGGCTTTAAGTGAGGAAAAGAGTTAGGATTTTGTGTGGACAAGAGGAAGGCTTAACTGGTAGGTCAGATGGGTGAAAAAAAAAAAAAAATCAATAATGCATGCCGATGCAGGAGATGCGGGTTCAGTCTCTGCGTCGAGAAGATCCCCTGGAGGAGGCAATGGCTACCCACTCCACGATTCTTGCCTGGAGAATCCCCATGGAAAGAGGAGCCTGGTGAGCTACAGTCCATGGAGTCGAAAAGAGTCAGACATGACTGACCGACTAAACCACAACAATAACAAGATTAGCAAATCCAATTAAGTAGCTCCTATCAGAACTGCCAGCCTGGAAGATAATTTTTAACTCAACGGTCCAGATTCTTATTTGCCTGCATTGTGTTGGATATAACTTCAAACCCCATAGGTGACATCACATTAGTTGCCCATATATACTGGTCCCAAATGATGCTTGTCAATTAAGAAGGAAAAGCATACATTTGAAATTATTGGAAAAGACCTTGTTGCTGGGGAAGATTAAGGGCAGGAGAAGAAGGGGATGACAGAGGATGAGATGGTTGGATGGCATCACCGACTCAATGGACATGAGTTTGAGCAAGCTCCGAGAGTTGGTGATGGACAGGGAGGCCTGGCGTGCTGCAGTCCATGGGGATGGGGATCGCAAGAAGTCAGACACGACTGAGCCACTAAACAACAGAAGCACGCTAATAACCTGTTTTAAATAATTTTCAAGAGAACACAGCAAAAGCTTATTCCCAAGTAAATTCTATGTCTAAAGTAAAGTTGCTCAGTCGTGTCCAACTCTTTGCAACCCCATGGACTGTAGCCCACCAGGCTTCTCCGTCCATGGGGTTTTCCAGGCAAGAATACTGGAGTGGGTTGCCATTTCCTTCTCCAGGGGATCTTCCCTACCCAAGGATTGAACCCAGGTCTCCCGCTTTGCAGGCAGATGCTTTACCCTCTGAGCCACCAGGGAAGCAAAAATCTATCTCCAGTCAGTGTCTAATGTATTTTCACTGCAAAGGCTTTCCCTTCCTTTTCATGATACATAAAAACCCATCAATGATGAAAAGAAATGACAAACTGCCCCAAAAGAGCAATGTTTGGCCAAAGATACACTATCCACTTTAGGACAGATGTGTGAACGCCTTATGTAACACGATCACAGTTGCTCCTCTTTGTCCTAAATCTGCAACATTCTAAAAATAGACAAAGTAGGCTGTCCTGTTGAGCCCAAATTCTTTGTTTCCTTTTAGACTGAATATTCTCCTTGGCTACCTGCCACCCAGGCAAAGAGCCTGTGCTCACAAAGAGGAGGAGGATTAAACATAATTATCACAAAAGCGCCTTTCAATAAATTATTTCTTTATTTGCCCCTTAAAATTTACATTTAAGTAGCAAAATTAATCACAGTACTTATACAAAAGCTCAGCAGTGTAGAACCCGCCTGCCCATGCAGGAGATGCAAGAGACGCAGGTTTCATCCCTGGGTCAGGAAGATCCCTTGGAGGAGGAAATGGCAACCCACTCCACTATTCCTGCCTGGAGAATCCCACGGACAGAGGAGCCTGGTGGGCTACAGTCCATGGGGGTTGCAAAGAGTCAGACATGGCTGAGCATGCAACCATCATATAAATATGTGATGATTTAGACTTGAATGACTCATGACACACCCCAGTTCTTATCTTCATGATGCTAGTGTAGATATAAAGAGAACAGGTACATACTGCAGAGGACTGGACATTGAACTGACCACTGGGATTTTTTTTTTTGCTCCATGTCTTAATGCAATGAAAGTGCCCATGTATATAACTCAGGAAAGTCTACTCAGGGCTCTGTGGTGACCTAAATGGGAAAAAAAGTCCAAAGAAGAGGGGATATTTGTATGCACACATAGCTGATTTCTATACGCAGGAGGAGGAGGTGACAGAGCATGAGAGAGTTGGATGGTATCACCGACTCAATGGACATGAGTTTGAGCAAGCTCCGCGAGTTGGTGATGGACAGGGAGGGCTGGCGGGCTGCAGTTCCATGGGGTCGCAAAGAGTCAGACATGAGTTAGCAAGGAAAGGATAGCAACGTGGCTGATTAACTCTGCTATACAGCAGAAATTAACGCAACACTGTAAGGCTGTGTTAGAACCATAAAAATAAAAATTAATTCAAAAACAAAAAAGAAAATAAAATCCTCCAATAGAAATTAATTTAAAAAGAGACAGGGTGGGGTGAATTGAGAGAGTAGCACTGATATGTATACTCGACCGTGTGTAAAATAGACGGCGAGTGGGAAGGTGCTCTACAGCACCGAGAACACAGTGTGGCTCTGTGACGACCTGCAGGGCTGGATGGGGGTGGGAGGGAAGCTCAGGAGGCAGGGGACGTATGTATACTTACAGCTGATTCACCTTGCTCCGCAGCAGAAACGAACACAGCGTGGTAAAAGCAAGTATACGCCAATAAAAAGTACTTTTATTTTTAATGATCTGTATCTGTAGGGACTGCAGTTTAGCTACTGATTTCACCACAACCTCTGATGGGGACAGAGCCTGTGACAACTGCATCCAGGATTTTAACAACTTTGTGATTCAACAACAATAAATACATGACAAAAATTGCATCCACAGATTGCCTACTAATTTAAAAAAAAATCTCTCTATTTTGTTGAACTATATTTTTAAAAGCTGATGCTTCCCTTGGATAACTATCCAATGTCTAGAAGACAAAACTTTTATCTTTAAGTATTACTTTTCTTTTAACCAGTGTGAGTAGAAACTTATAACTCCTTTTCTTATAATCAGTGTGAGTTCAGTTCAGTTCAGTTCAGTCCCTCAGTCATGTCTGACTCTTTGCGACCCCATGGACTGCAGCATGCCAAGCTTCCCTGTCCATCACCAACTCCCAGAGTTTACTCATACTCATGCCCATTAAGTCGGTGATGCCATCTAACCATCTCATCCTTTGTCATCCCCTTCTCCTCCTGCTCTCAATCTTTCCCAACATCAGGGTCTTTTCCAATGAGTCCGTTCTTCACATCAGGTGGCCAAAGGATTGGACTTTCAGCTTCAGCATCAGTCCTTCCAATGAATATTCAGGGTGGATCTCCTTAACGATTGACTGGTTTAATCTCTTTGCTATCAGCAGGACTCTCAAGAGTCTTCTCCAGCACCACAGCTCAAGAGCATCAATTCTTTGGTGCTCCACCCTTCGAGCAAGCCTCATGACAACATATCTGGAAGAAGAAGGGCCTTTCCTGATAAGAGCATTGCCTACGGGGAAAATCTGGGCCAGCTGATCTTCTCAGGAAAAAAAAAAATCTTTCCCAAATGCAACCACGGTTCATTATTCCTTGTTGTCAAAACACACCGAAAATATCTCACAAGTTGTCAGCCCGCCACTGCAGAGAAGTGACACGTTTTGACAACCACCTATTTGTTGATTTTGGAATTTACATCGTGTGTGACAAGTACCCAGTAAGATATGAGATCTTCCTGTTCCTTCTTTTCCACATGAAGTTAGTTTTCTGGCTCAGGTACTGATGCCACATACTGGCTTAGTTCTCACCAGACGTCTTTGGTCTCATACAGAAAGCCACCAATGGACACTGGGCAAGGGGCGGGGTTTCTACCCACGTTCCCAGTTGCAGAGAAGAGATGTGTAGATGTGGAGTCCACGGACATCATGCACTTTGCTCATAAGCATTCTTTAGAATTTAGAATTTTATAAAGAATTTAAACAATTCTTTAGAATTTCTAAATTTAAAAATTTAGAATTTATCTGTTCTTTAGAATTGATGATTTTATCATTGATAAGTGTAGACCATCCTGCTTGCCATAGAGTTAGGAAATTTCTCTCGAAAGCGCAAAGCAAAGATGGCATAATAAATCGTATACATGGGAGCTAGAATAAAGCTACAGGCAAACTTATTTGCAGGCGGGAACAGAGACGCAGACGTAGAGGATGGAGCTGTAGATACAGTAGGGGAAGGGACAGGTGGGACAAACGGAGAGAATGGCAGTGAGATATATACGCAGCCGCATGTGAAACAGACAGCTAGTGGGAAGCTGCTGCACGGCACAGGGAGCTCAGCTCCATGCTCTGTGATGATGCAGAGGGCTGGCATGGGGGAGGGAGGCAGGCTCAGGAGGCAGGGGGCATCCGTATACTGATGACTGACTCACACCATTGTCAGAGCAGAAACTAACACAGCATCATAAAGGAACGATACGGCAATTAAAAAAAAAAAGCCCCATTACATTCTCTAATAGCTTCCTCAAAAATAAAGCTGCTATTCTGATGTGAAACAAAAAGAAAATTTCCCTCTGCCAATCCTCATACAACGGTCTCACTTTTCTTAAAATATGCCCTATCATTAAATTATACATGTAACGCTTCTCCGGGGTCGTTAAAAAACCAAATTGCTCACACGTTGGATTTAAATATGACCCAACAGGACATATTTGGGCTTCCCTTGTGGTTCAGCTGGTAAAGAATTGGCCTGCAATGCAGGAGACCCCGGTTCAATTCCTGAGTTGACAAGATCCGCTGGAGAAGGGAAAGGGAAAGAGACCTGAACAAGATTATTGAGGCATGGTTATTTAGCTGATTAAAAATTCGCCAAAGGGTTAAGGAGTTACATTTTAGAAATTTTACTACAGGAGGTAAATATGGCAAAAGAAAATCCAAATTCAAGGGGGGAATATATGGCTTAGGAACATGAAATCACTGTAAACAATGAGCAATCAACATTGTTAACTAACAATGAACACTTTTTAATCAATACTTGGTTTGAAACTGGATTTAAGGACGTGAAAAAGAGTGGAAATGAAAAGGAGTAGAATTATTATTTTTGAATGAAATGCCTTCTGAAGGAAGATTGGAGATGTCTCCTTGATTTCCTTGCTTTATAAAAAGCTTCACCTTTCATTTGTGATAATTAATCACCAACGTTTATTACCTCCGATCCCCACTCCACCTTCCACCGCCTTTTCCAAGTTTTTCTCACATCTGCAAATGAATCCTTCTTGTTAGGACTTGTAATGACGATCAGTAGTTTAGACACTTCTTATACAGTCTTTGAAAACGGACAGAACAAAGTTTTACGAGTAACAGTTCAAAAAGTTCATCATGTTCTCTCTTAAGCCAACATCCCAATCATATTTCTTGCTTTTATGCAAACGTCTAAGTATTACAAAGGAACTCAGAATGAAACGCAGCAAAGATTCAACATGTTTTATTCAGTGAAAGCACGGCTGAGACGGTTCAAGGAAAAGCTCAATAAAAGTTCACGTATAGCCCCTAGTTGTGGCATGTAGGATTGAACTAGTTCCTTAACTAGGGATTGAACCCGGTCCCCCTGCATTGGGAGCCTGGAGACTTAGCCACTGGACCACCAAGTATGAAAGTGAAAACATCAAGTCTCCATCATTAAGGAAGACCTGGTCTGAATAATATTAGACTCAAGTTTAGAATAAGGGATCTAATTGGCTCAGTAGGTTTCAAAGAATCCTAGATCAATCTCATCAAAGAATCATCAGTTCTAAGACATCCACTTATGGCAAAAAATAAAGAAGTCTCCAGAAAGTGGGCATAAAGGGAACCTACCTCAATAATCAGTGTGATACACCACATCAACAAATTACAGAGTAAAAAACCACAGGACCATCTCAGTAGATGCAGAAAAAGCGTTTGACAAACTTCAGTGCCCAGTGGAGAAAAAAACTCTGCAGAAAGTGGCCACTGAGGTGATATACCACAACATAAGAAAGGTCACATACGACAAACCCACAGCTAACATCATATTCAAGGGTAGAAAGGTGACGGCATTTCCTCTAAGATCAGAAACAAGACAAGGATGCCCACTTTTACTCAAAATTGTTTTGGAAGTCCTAGATACAGCAGTGGTTAAAATAAAAAGCACTCAAATTTGAAAGGAAGAAGTAAAATGGTCCCTGTTTGAGATGACATGATACTGTACATGGAAAATACTGAGGATGCTACCATAAAACTATTGTAACTGTGAAAATTGCTCAATTGTGTCTGTGTCTTTGCAACCTTATGGACTATACACTTCTTGGGGTTCTCCAAACCAGAATACTGTAATGGGCAGCCTTTCCCTTCTCCAGGGCATCTTCCCAACCCAGGGATTGAACCCAGGTCTCCTGCACTGCAGGCAGATTCTTTACTCAGCTGAGCCACCAGGAAAGCCCATCAATGAATCTAGTAAAGTTGCAGTTTACAAAATTAATATGTACATAAATCTATTGCATTTTCTATACAGTAATAATAAACAGAAAGAGAAATTATGGAAACAATCCCACTTACCATTCCATCAAGAAGAATATAACTTTCCTAAGGAGGAAAGTGATGACCAACCTAGATAGCATATTCAAAAGCAGAGACATTACTTTGCCAACTAAGGTCCGTCTAGTCAAGGCTATGGTTTTTCCTGTGGTCATGTATGATGTCAGAGTTGGATTGTGAAGAAAGCTGAGTGTCGAAGAATTGATGCTCTTGAACTGTGGTGTTGGAGAAGACTCTTGAGAGTCCCTTGGACTGCAAGGAGATCCAACCAGTCCATTCTGAAGGAGGTCAGTCCTGGGATTTCTTTGGAAGGAATGATGCTAAAGCTGAAACTCCAGTACTTTGGCCACCTCATGCGAGGAGTTGACTCATTGGAAAAGACTCTGATGCTGGGAGGGATTGGGGGCAGGAGGAGAAGGGGACGACAGAGGATGAGATGGCTGGATGGCATCACTGACTCAATGGACGTGAGTCTGAGTGAACTGCAGGAGTTGGTGATGGACAGGGAGGCCTGGTGTGCTGCGATTCATGGGGTTGCAAAGAGTTGGACATGACTGAGCAACTGAACTGAACTGAACTGATGGGGCTTCCATCATGGTTCAGACCATGAAGAACCCAGCTGCAATGCAGGAGACCTAGGTTCCATCTCTGGGTTGGGAATATCCCCTGGAGGAGGGCATGGCAGCCCACTCCAGCAATCCTGCCTGGAAAATTCCAGGGACAGAGGAGCCTGGTAGGGCTACAGTCCATGGGGTCTTAGACACGACTGAGTAAACCAACACTTTTCACACTGCCGATTGACTTTGTTGTACGGCAGAAATCAATACAATATTGTAAAGCAATTATCCTTCAATAAAAATTAGTAAAAAAAAAAAAAAAAAACCAAACAGTTAAGCCAGAATGATGGATTAAGAGCATGTCTCACTTCCTCTCATGTGAATAATGCTTTCTTTGGGTTACGACTAGAAAATGTATTCCAGGTCACTGGCACCAAGACCTTTCTTTGGAATAAAAATGGTGGGTCTAACAATTGAGAAACCCCAGTCCCAACAGCATGATGCGGCGGCCTTTGCGTCCTCATGTTTGTGAGTCAGAAGCCCCTCAGCACCCTCACAGCTTCCACAGACAAATGTTTGAGTGAAAAAAAAATGAGTCCCTGCAGAGCGTGTGACGTCTCCTCGAATCGTCTGGACTTGGTTTTGCAGGTAACACAGTGTGACAAGGTAAGGAACTGCCAGAACAAATCAAGTCAACTCAAAACTTAAAGACAAGGGGTTTATAAGCTGGTCTAGGGTCGGAAGGGAGACAAATTATCTCTTTAGGAACTTGTGGCATTCACTATTAATGTCCTTGTGATAGATTTCAAATGAAAAATTAAAATTATAAATATATCCAAGCAGTTTAGTAATAAATACTAAATCTCTGTTGTTAATACATGTTATATATTACTCTCTCCCCAAGTCATCTCTCTGTCTATTACCTCTTTATAAAGAAACCTCCATATATCTCTATATATTACTCTCTCCCCAAGTCATCTCTCTGTCTATTACCTCTTTATAAAGAAACCTCCATATATCTCTATATATTACTCTCTCTCCTTAGTTGCTAAGTTTTGTCCCACGCTTGCGACTCCATGGACTGTATAGCCCACCAGGCTCTTCTGTCCTTGGAATTCTCCAGGCAAGAATACTGGAGTGGGTTATACTGGGCTTCCCTGATGGCTGAGTGATAAACAATCCACCTGCCAAGCAGGAGGTGCAGGTTCCATCCCTGGGTTGGGAAGATCCCTTGGAGGAGGAAATAGCAACCCACTCCAGTATTCTTGCCTGGAGAATCCCATGGACAGAGGAGCCTGGCGGGCTACAGTCCACGGGGTCGGAAACAGTCAGACATGACTGAGCAATGAAAAACATCCACAACAATATTATTACTCTTACTAAGTTAGTCCAGTTCAGTTCAGTCGCTAAATCGTGTCCAACTTTTTGTGACCCAAACTAAGTTAGTAAGATATGCTAAATTAGTAATATAAACAGATATACTTGGGCTACCCTAATGGCTCAGCTGGTAAAGAATCTCCTTGCAATGCAGGAGACCCTGGTTCGATTCCTGAGTTGAGAAGACCCCCTGGAGAAGGGAAAGGCTATCCACTCCAGTATTCTGTCCTGGAGAATTCCATGGACTACAGTCCATGGGGTCACAAAGGGCTGGACACGACTGAGCGACTTTCACTTTCACTGATATAGTTGAGAAAGGCATTTCTAAACTGCACAAACCTTATATATGCATGAGTATATGTATATATATAGATGAGTATTACATACATGTACATATCCATATATACAACAGTGGATACATAATATACCCATACTGTATATGAAATATATATATGTATATATATGAGTACACAGATAGCTATATTAGATTGCATTATTAGGATCCCTAGCTATATAGCCCACAAGAGTTTACTGATTCCAGGACAGAAAGATAAAGGCAAGGAAGAAAGTAAGCAGTCAATGTATGGCAAAACCAACACAGTATTGTAAAGTAAAATAAAGTAAACATAAAAATTAAAAAAAAAATTAAAAAGGAATAAAAGTTTAAATTACCTTTGACACATAAAAAAAAAAAAGAATATATACATTACAGATGGATGCTAAACATTCCCATTACTGAAGATAAAAGCCAGGTTGTATCATTCTTACTAAGAATACACACATAACACTATGCATACATGTGGGTATGTAATATGTACATATTTGTAATAAATGTGCAGAACAGAATTAAGGGTACAAATACCTATGTTAGACAGTAGAATTGGAAGATGTGATTTTCCCTGTTGTTAAAGCATGGAATTAAAAGACAGCTTCTTAAATGTGTTGCAAGATGTCACAGGAATTGTCAAGAATGCAGAAAAATCTTGCTTCTGGACAGGAAGCAAAATCTTGCTTCTGAAACAAGGGTCTGTGCAAAAGAGCAGTTCAGTTCAGTCACTCAGTCGTGTCCAACTCTTTGCGACCCCATGAATTACAGCATGCCAGGCCTCCCTGTCCATCACCAACTCCCAGAGTACTCAGACTCGCATCCATCGAGTCCGTGATGCCATCCAGCCATCTCATCCTCTGTCGCCCCCTTCTCCTCCTGCCCCCAATCCCTCCCAGCATTAGAGTCTTTTCCAGTGAGTCAACTCTTCACATGAGGTGGCCAAAGTACTGGAGTTTCAGCTTCAGCATCATTCCTTCCAAAGAAATCCCAGGGCTGATGTCCTTCAGAACAGACTGGTTGGATCTCCTTGCAGTCCAAGGGACTCTCAAGAGTTTTCTCCAACACCAAAGTTCAAAAGCATCAATTCTTCAGCACTCAGCCTTCTTCACAGTCCAACTCTCACATCCATACATGACCACAGGAAAAACCATAGCCTTGACTAGACGGACCTTAGTCGGCAAAGTAATGTCTGTTTTTGAATATACTATCTAGGTTGGTCATAAGTTTTCTTCCAAGGAGTAAGTGTCTTTTAATTTCATGGCTGCAATCACCATCTGCAGTGATTTTGGAGCCCCCCAAAATAAAGTCTGACACTGTTTCCACTTAATGCTCCCCAAAACCCCAGATATATTTCAAGCACCTTTAGCATAAAAATCCTACACAGGAAGCTCTTACGGTAAACAGTGTAATCGATTCATCCCACCTTCCGCTTCCCCCTCGGTGTCTGCACACCTGTGGGCTACGTGCCTGACTCTACTTCGGCTTTGCAAATAGGCTCATCTGGATAGCTCAGAGAACTCAATGTTCCCTGGTGATCTAAATGGGAAGGAAATCCAGAAGAGAGGGGACCTATGCCCACGTATAGCTGATTCACTTTTCTGTACAGCAGAAACCAACACAACATTGTAAAGCAACTTGTTTCTTTTTTTTTTTTTTTAAATTTATGTTTCCAGAGACATTAACATAAACGATAAGCATGTGAAAATAAATTTAAAAAGATAAAGAGTGTATACGTGAAGGATGTCAGAAGTGACAATCGGCCCTCGAGACTGAATGATGCTGGGTTCCCACACAGAGTCGAGGTGAATCGTAAAGGCGTGAATGAATACACTACGCGTTAAAATGGGAAGTCTGGATCCTGTGATAAAAAGCAAGAATCCAGCAGTGTCCTATTTCTTCAGTGTTCTCATCCACCTTGGTCAAGCGCTTCAGATATATTCCTACTGTGTCTCCATACCAGGGAAAACGATGCAAAATGTATCCAGGATAGTGAGAAAGTACATTTAGGGTCATTCATGCCAACAGAGACAAACGCTGACATTTTCCCCAGGGACTTCCCACCAACTGAAGATGGTAGATTTAAGGGTCTTAAATCTAAGACAAAACCCTTTCTTGTCCTCACTCACAACAAATTTATGAGTCATCACAATGGGCTGCAGGTCACAATGGTAAGGGGTGGCTTTTAAATTGTATGTTTCCTACAAGCTGGTATACTTAACATGGAGTTTTAAATGGTCCTTATTTAACCAACAAGGACCTGCTGGACAGCACAGGGAACTCTGCTCAATACTCTGTAATAACCTTATGGTCAGCAGGGGTAAGGATGGGGAAAGGGATAGTCAGGGAGTCTGGGATGGACATGGACACATTGCTGTATTTAACATGGAGAACCAGCACGGACCTGCTGTCCAGAACAGGGAACTCTGCTCCATGTCATGCAGCAGCCTGGACGGGAGGGGAGTTTGGGGGAGAATGGATACATGTACATGTACGGCTGAGTCCCTTCACTGTCCCCCTGAAACTAAGACAACATTGTTAACTGGCTATAGCTCAATACAAAATACAAAGTTTTAGAAAAAGACAGAAGAGCTACCTTGAGACATTCCCAGGGTCAGGTATCTAGAGGTGCCTGTGTGCCTGCGTGTATACTAAGTTGACAAAGTCATGTCTGACTGAATGGGTATCTTTACCAAGGTGGATGGATGGGAGTCTTTAGCATAGCACTTCAAAAGCATACTAAACAAACAAACAAAGGTATTGGCTTGCAAAACAGTAAATAGCTCAAAAGTGTGTGTGCTCAGTCAGTAAGTCATGTCCTACTCTTTGCAAACTCATGGACTGTAGCCCACCAGGCTCCTCTGTCCATGGGATTCTCCAGGCAAGAATACTGGAGTGGGTTGCCATGCCCTTCTCCAGAGGATCTTCCTGAGCCAGGAATCAAACCTGTGTCTCCTGAATTGCAGGCGGATTTTTTTTTTAAGTCATTAGGTCACTGCAGAAGCCCAAAGCTTGTGATAAAAGCACCTTACTTATACACCGAAGGTAAGATTCTCAGAATCACATTGTTTTCTTGGATTATTTTGAAGACATAGAAGCCATATAATATTCTGATGATGTGGTGATGGTTGAGTCCCTAAGTCCTGTCTGACTCTTTGCAATCCCATGGACTGTAGCCCGCCAGGCTCCTCTGTCCATGGGATTCTCCATGCAAGAAGACTGGAGTGGGTATCACGTCCTTCTCCAGGGGATTTTACCCACCTAGGGGCTGAACTCGCATCTCTCAGATCGCCTGCATTGACAAGTGCATTCTTTATTACTAGCACTGTGTGGGAACCATACTGCCCCATATGTATATATGTATTATTAGCTCAGTCATGTTGGACTCTTTGCAACCCCACGGCCTGTAGCCCACCAGGCTCCTCTGTCCATGGGATTTCCCATGCAGGAATACTGGAGTAGGTTGCCATTCCCTTCTCCAGCGGATCTTCTCAACCCAGGGATGGAACCCAGACCTCCTGCATCATTGCAGGTGGATCCTTCAACAATTGAGCTACCAGGGAAGCCCAATTCTGATGATACGTGGCCTCATCAGGGAAGTTGGGTTTTACATGGGCTGGTTTCTGTGAGGCCGAAAGCCGTTAAAATTTAGTAACTGATCTTACAAGTAGAGAACATTGTGCATTAATAGACTTCTGCAGGCTTTTCATCTCAGCTCTGTCAGTTGGAAACAGCTGGTGTAGCAGCTGGCCGACTAGGACACATGAGACCGTGGAAAACATCAACTCAATTTTTTCCGAAATAAAATAAATAGTCGTCGATGTCACAGATCCCAGCTACTGTGGTGTAGAGAAACCGCTTGCAGTTATTAACCAGGTGTGCTATGCTGTGGGCTTCCCAGGTGGTGCTAGTGATAAAGAACCCACCTGCCAATGCAGGAGAGGTAAGAGACACGGGTTTGATCCCTGGGACGGGAAGATCCCCTGGAGAAGGGCAACGCAACCCACTCCAGTCTTCTTGCCTGGGGAATCCCATGGCCAGAAGAGCCTGGTGGGCTACAGTCCACGGGTCTCTGGATGTTTTTTTTTTTTTTTTTTTTCCTCATCTAGTACACTGTTACTGTCACTGGAAACAAAAAAAAGTGAGTGTATAGAGGGTGAATATTTAAATAAAACAACAATATTTAGGCAACAGTGTGGTTTTCATCTAAAGGAAGGACTTCCTCCACTTCTAGAAAACTAGTCTATTTGGTGAGTTTGAGCTTCCCCTGGTGGCTCAGATGATAAAGAATCTGCCTGCCGATGCAGGAGACCCAGGTTCAATCCTTGGGTCACGAAGGTCTTCTGGAGTCGAAATGGCTACCCAGTCTAGCATTCTTAGCTGGAGAATTCCATGGGCAGAGGAGCCTGGTGACGGTACAGTCTGGGATCACAAAGAGTCACACACGACTGAGTGACTAACACTTCTCACTCTGAAAGGTAATTATTTATGGTCCTCACATTAATATATATATATATATATATATATCCATGAAGTCAACACACACACACACACACACACACACACACACACACACGAAGGAAGCTCAAAATTACATTGGCAATCTTCCAAAATGATCTTTCCAAATTGAGTATTTCGGTCCCAGGTATTAATAACCTTGTCAATGGTTAAGCATCATTCTGATCAAGAGATGGTTAACAAAACGAAGTAGGTCAGAAAGAGGAAAACAAATACGCATGTGAACATATATTAGTGGAATCTGAAAAAAAACTGATATAGACTAACTTATTTGCGAAGCAGAAAGAGAGACACAGTTAGAGAGAAAAACCATTTGCATACCAAGGGACCAAGGGCGTTTGGGATCAATTAGAAGATGGGGAATGACATATATACACTCTTTTTTTTTTTTTTTTTTAACTTTTCATTTCGTATTGGAGTATAGCCGATTAACAATGTTGTGATAGTTTCAGGTGAACAGCAAAGGGATCCAGTCATACATATATATGCATCCATTCTCCCCCAGTCCATGCCCACACATACATTACTGACACCATGCACAAAACACAAAAATAATCAGAACCTACTGTATAGCACATGGAACTCAGGGCCGCGGTCACCCAAGTGGGAAGGAAATCCAAAAACGAGGGGATATATGTTGTTGCTGTTTAGTGGCCAAGTCGTGTCCAACCCTTTGCGACCCCATGGACTATAGCCCACCAGGCTCTTCTGTCCACAGGGCTTTCCAGGCAAGAACACTAGAGTGGGTTGCCATTTACATAGAGCTAATGCACTCTGCGAGCCTGGTAGGTTGCAGTCCATGGGGTCACTAAGAGTCTGACACGACTGAGCAACTTCCCTTTCACTTTTCACTTCCATGCGTTGGAGAAGGAAACGGCAACCCTCTCCAGTGTTCTTGCCTGGAGAATCCCAGGGACGGGGGAGCCTGGTGGGCTGCCGTCTATGGGGTCGCACAGAGTCAGACACGACTGAAACGACTTGGCAGCAGCAGCAGTAATGCAGTCTGCAGAACAGCAGAAACCAACCCAACATTGTAAAGCAACCCTACTCCAATAAAAATGTAAAAAGAGAGAGAGATAGTTAAAGAGTTATCTTCTGCCTCTTTATTTGCCAAAGCTCGCCTTCCAGATGTTGAAATAAAGATGGTGGGGAGATGGACATCCTTGGTGGTCCAGTGGTCAAGAATCCGCCTGCCNGGCAGCAGCAGCAGTAATGCAGTCTGCAGAACAGCAGAAACCAACCCAACATTGTAAAGCAACCCTACTCCAATAAAAATGTAAAAAGAGAGAGAGATAGTTAAAGAGTTATCTTCTGCCTCTTTATTTGCCAAAGCTCGCCTTCCAGATGTTGAAATAAAGATGGTGGGGAGATGGACATCCTTGGTGGTCCAGTGGTCAAGAATCCGCCTGCCGATGTAGGAGACATGTGTTCCATTTGTGGTCCAGGAGGATTCCACATGCAGCACAGCCGCTAAGCCCAGGAGCTGCAACTACCATTTCCTGGGATCGTAACATTGACATGATTCTCTAGGTGTACTCTTTAGCAAGACCATAGTCCACAAGAAGAGAAGCCGCCACAATGAGAAGCCCTCACGTCCCCACTAGAGAGGAGACCCTGCTAGCTGCAAATAGAGGAAAGCCTGCACAGCAATGATGACCCATCACAGTCAAAATTGTTTTTTTAAAAAAAAGATGGTCAGGAGACAGGAAACTCAATTTGTGGATAATTTAAAAATAGAGCAAAATGTAAGTGAAATTAAACTTTCTAATAACTACTAACAACTCTCAAATAATGGAGGAACAAACATCTTCTGCGTTTTCATCACTGACTGAGCTCGCAATGACTTCAGCGACCACGTAGCTGGGCTGTTCTTGGATGGTCCTTGTCTCTAAGGATATCCGAGTCCTGTTTGCTGTAATATCACCGCATCACTCATAGGCTAGCTATGCACATATTTACCTTCCAGAGCCAATCAGAAAGCCAACTGTGCTTTCTGTGCGCTAGAAGAAGACACTCAAGCTACCGGTGGGAATGATGAGCCTGGTCTTACTCCATCGTCATGGTAACAACAATGCCAGCTCCTTCCTTCTCTAAGCATTCCCACACACGTCTTTCATTTTCCTTCCGTATCCTCTAATTCCCATTTTGTATCCCATTGTCACTGTAGGTGCTATTTTGGGACGGTGACATTTGTGTATTTATTTTCTCTGTCCGTGGAATTCTCCAGGCAAGAATACCGGAGCAGGTCACCATTCCCTTCTCCAGGAGATCTTCCCAACTCGGGGATCGAACCCACACGTCTGGCGTGTCCTGCATTGGCAGGCAGATTCTCTACCAGAGCCCCCTCCCACCTCCCTCCCCATCCCATCCCTCTAGGGTGTCACAGAGCCCCAGGTTGAGCTCCCTGAGTCATACAGCCAATTCCCACTGGCTATTTTATACTTCATATAGTGATGTATGTTTCCAAGCTCCTCTCCATTCATCCCACTCTCTCCTTCCCCTACTGTGACCACAAGTCTGTTCTCTATGACTGTGTCTCTGTTGCTGCTCTGCCAAGAGGTTCATCGATACCAGGGGGATGCTAACATTTATTTTACTCTCTAGGCCTTTTTGTTTGTTTGCAAGCTTGACCTACATCTCAATTGAAGGATTCTCCCAGATAATTAGGACTGACCTGCTTTTCCTGAATTTCAGAATGATTCAGTAACAGTGCAGAGAAAGTCCCTGTGCTGAAGGAATGGCTCATTATTATCCAAATGCTTCTGAAATCGAAGGAGACGGCATGGTCTGGAAGTGACCTCCTTTCTTCTCCAGATTCATTTCAGAGACCGTCTGAACCTCACTTGGAGGGAACACCTGCAGTGAAACCCTCCGGGCAGCCTGGACACCCCCTCTTGCAGTGCTCTGGAGTCCTGCCCAACCCTGGGCTGTGAATTTCCCCAGCACCGGCTAGGACAGCTGCGACCCAGAAATAAGAGCTCATCTCAATCAAAACGGGCTTTGAAGCCCGCCTGTGGATAAACACTCTTCATTTATTAACGACTTAATCCTTTGATAAAACTCACTTTGTTAAGTGGCTTGGCTTTGAGAAAACAGCCTGCACGGATATTTGCATGAGCCTTGGAAAGACTACTGGACAACAAGAGACGGCTGAAAATATTGCCCCAGGCTTCTGGTAAACCTAAGCCATCTATCCCAACCAGGGGTTGGGAGAAAGCGACTCACCTTTGGGAGAAGGTGACCCTAAATTAGCTTGGGTTGAAATCGAATTCTTCCTTTTGGATCTGTTGAAATTTCACTGTATAGTTTTTTTGTGTGTTTTTTTGTTACTGTTATCTTTGTGTTTTTAATTTATTCCTTAGTTGGGGGATAATTGTTTTATAACCTTGTGTGGTTTGTGCCACACAATAACACAGATCAGCTATAATTATATATTTCCCCTCCCTCTTGAGCCAACCCACCCCTCTAGGTCATCACAGAGCACCAAGCTGAGCTCCCTGCCTATTCAGCAGCGTTCCACAAGCTATTTTACACACAGTAATGTATATGTGTTGATGCTATTAATGTTTGACGTATGTTGCTATTTCATTGCTAAGTCATGTCTGACTCTTTGCGACCTCATAGACTATACAGTCCATGGGATTCCCCAGGCTAGAATACTGGAGTGGGCAGCCTTTCCCTTCTTCAGGGGATCTTCATAACCCAGGGATCGAACCCAGGTCTCCCAAACTACAGGCCAATTTTTTACCATCTGAGCCACCGGGGAAAACCAAGAATACTGAAGTGGGTAGCCTATCCCTTCTCCAGGGGATCTTCCCAACCCAGGAATCGAACCGGGGTCTCCTGCATGGCAGATGGATCCTGTATCAGCTGAGCCATCAGAGAAGCCCCCGTTCTCTATATCTGCTCTGCATTCTTGCCCGACAAAGAGGGAATAGTTCCTTCACAATGCTGTGTTGGCTTACTGCTGTACGAAGAAATGAATCAGCTCTGTGTATACGAATATCCCCTCCGTCTTGAGCCTCAAGCCCTCCCAATGCCACCCAGTCCAGATGAAGCTAAGTGCAAGGCTGGAGTAGCGATGCAAATTAAGAAAGTAGATGTGTGCACACGGGGTAGAGAGCTAGGAGGGGTGGGCGGGAGGATCTGGGAGATGGGGACTAACACAGCTACACCGCCTCGAGACGGTCTTCTTCACTTTTTTAATGACTCATCCACACGGAGGATCTGGTTTAAATTCTGAGTTGAAACCAGGAGACTAGCAAGAATACATAACCAGAGGGGTCAGCGAGGGTAGACATCTGGTAAACCGCATTGCCTCATTGAAATACCGCTTCACTGGAAATTCCGGCTTCTTCTCCTTCCACCAAGGCGGAGAATATAAAACACAGCAGAAATGGGGTGGGGAAAAAAAAACCCTCATTGGCACTGCAGTTACACTGCCTGTGACCTGCAGCCCGGTTACACTGCCTGCGGGTCTTTTAAGCCACAGTGATGGATGTGCGTTGATGTGTCAGAGAAGTACAGGTATTGTGTCAGAAGGGAAGGGCGTGGCTTACTGTTTGTCTGCAGAGAGCTAGCTAGAGGGAAGGAAGGAGGCAGAGAACAAAGTTATGAAGCGACTCGGTGATTTTTCATGATAAAAGAGAATTCCTATCTGACGACCTAGTTCTTTCTTTGCTGTGGGAAACCCGAGAGACAAGCAGTAAGATACGTATTAAAATGCAATCAGACACAAAGGAAAACACAAACATTAAGAAGAAAAAAGAAGCCTAAGAGAAACAACACAACTATTAAGTGAAAAAAAACGTGCAAACACCCATATCTGTAAATCTGATGGAGCAACAATGGGGAGCAAAGGCACATTCAAAATGCCAAAATGAGGATTTTACAAGATCCTTATAGAATAGATCTGTGCTTGCCAACAAGGTCAGGAGTTGGGGAGAGATGGGGTGGGACTCTGGCATTGAAACGGAAGTGAAAGTCGCTCAGTCATGTCCGACTCTCTACGACCTCATGGACTACACAGTCCATGGAATTCTCCAGACCAGAATACTGGAGTGGGTAGCCTTTCCCTTCTCCAGGTCTTCCCAACCCAGGAATCGAACCAGGGTTGCCTGCATTGCAAGTGGATTCTTTACCAGTTGAGCAACCAGGGAAGCCCAAGAAAACTGGAGTGGGGTAGCCTATCCCTTCTCCAGGGGCTCTTCCCCACTCAGGAATCAAACCAGGATCTCCTGCATTGCAGGCACATTCTTTCCTAGCTGAGCTACCAGGGAAGCCTGGAGTTTGGGATTAGCAGATGTCAATTAGATATGTAGGATGCATGAAAAAAGGTCTTACTGTACAGCACAGGGGACTATATTCAACATTTTGTAATAACCTTTAAGGGAAAACTATGAAAAAGAACACATTCGTACATAAAGTGAAACACTTTGCTATACAGCTGAACCTGGCACAATGCTGCAAATTAACTAAACTTCAATTTTTTTTTTTAATGGGGAACTGATTTTTTTTTTAAGTCAAAAAAGAAATACACATGACATGAGTATCTGCTAAACTTATTTTCAAATTTTTCTATTACAAGGTTAAATTATTTTTGTAATCACTGAAACGGACATATATAAGCAAACATCTTCAAAAACCACTGGATGTGGAAGTAAACAAAATATAATTGAAATCCCCAAGTGTGTCTCAGAGAGGCGAAGTGAGCTTAAAGGAGACACGGAATTATGAGGAAATGGATCCCAATGAACAGCATTGATATTTCCCCTGAGAAATACTGATCTTTTTTTAAGAAATGACAACCAGAGTGTTTTCATTGCTGACTTCAACAAACGAGCTTCAGCTACACCTGTTCTAGAAGGAAATGTTTAGGTGTGGAAAAGTATTCCCATGGCTGATTTTGTGCACGTATGTGTTTGTTAGGCAGGTACTAATTTCTATTAATATATTGGGGCTTCCTTGATGCCTCAGTGGTATAGAATCCATCTGCCAACTAGGAGACTCGGGTTCAGTCCCTGGGTTGGGAGCATCGCCTGGCGAAGGGAATGGCAACCCACTCCATTATTCTTGCCTGAGAAATTCCACGGACAGAGGAGCCTGGTGGGTTACAGTCCATAGGGTCCCAAAGAGCCGGACATGACTAACATGATTTAGCATGCATTTATTAATAAATGTGCAGAATAAAAGGGCATAATGTCAATTTCAATGATTTTATGCCATTTTGGAAAATGATTTACTTAGTGCTAGTTTGAGGAATATGGGCTTCTTGGGTAATTCAGCTAGTAAAGAATCCACCTGCAATGCAGGAGACCCCAGTTCAATTTCTGGGTTGGGAAGATCCCCTGGAGAAGGGATAGGCTACCCACTCCAGTATTCTTGGGCTTCCCTGGTGGCTCAGATGGTAAAGAATCTGCCTGCAATGTGGGAGACCCAGGTTCAATTCCTGTGTCCAGATGATCCCCTGGCAACCCTCCCGTGGCAACCCTCTCCAGTATTCTTGCCCGGAGAATCTCNGATAGGCTACCCACTCCAGTATTCTTGGGCTTCCCTGGTGGCTCAGATGGTAAAGAATCTGCCTGCAATGTGGGAGACCCAGGTTCAATTCCTGTGTCCAGATGATCCCCTGGCAACCCTCCCGTGGCAACCCTCTCCAGTATTCTTGCCCGGAGAATCTCATGGACAGAGGAACCTGGCGGGCTACAGGCCATGGGGTCGCAAAGGAGTCGGACAGGAGTTATCGACTAAACAACAATTTTCACATTTCACTGAGAAGAAAGGACGGAAGGAAGAAAAGAGAAAGAAAGAGAAGGAATGAAGACAGAGACAAAGAGAAAGAAAGAAGAAAACAGAAAGGGAGAAAGAAAGACAATAATTGGGGTTTTCCTATTTTGAGGCTGCAAGTTCTCAACTTTAAGTTGCATGGGCCCTGGAAGCAAAAGCTGATCAATGGACAGATAAGACAGTGTCTGTGGATGTGTGTGCATGGGGGTGGGGGAGACAGGAGGTGTGGATGAAACCCTGAAGTGATTAGGAAAGAAGACAGTGGAAATTGTTTATCTGAGTCGGAAGCAGGATTCCCAGATGCCATTTTCCAAGAGCAAACCTCCTCCTTTGTTCTTCCCTTGGTGCTTAGTGTCTTCAGCTTGGGAGGCGGTCCTCGTTAGAGGACAGAAAGATCCCAGTGGCTCAGGTCTTGTCCTCAGACTGGCCCCAGGCCACCCTCGCCAACAGATGGATTAGAACAGGGTCACAGACAAGCAGAAAAGCACAATCCATCACTGAGACACCGTGCCAACTCTCTGCCAGCTTCCTGGGGGCCAGCGTCTGGGTCGACATCTCTCATGTTCATTTCTGCTGCAGATTACTTGCTTATTATGAAAACACGTTGACACACCTACGCTCCATCTCGCACATCTGCAGTGATTTGAGCTTGATTCTCGTGGCATGCCCAGACAGTGTTGGAAGAGCAGTGTGGATCTTGAGCTGTGTAGACCATGAGGCTTGGGATTCACACTGCTTTCCCAGCCACACAGAGCCTGGTGATCACAGCTCTTAAAACTCCCATTTTTCACTGGCCCAGCTCCCTCAGCGTTTCTGCCAACAGCTCGTTATCCCTGTGGGTGCTCTCTGAATTCATAACATGTCCCATCAGCCTGGAGTCATCCAGAGAGGTCCCCATTTCGGAGACTTCCCTGGTGGTCCAGGGGTTACGAATCTGCCTGCCACTGCAGAGGATGCAGGTTCAACCCTCAGTCAGGGAACAGAGGTCCAACATGCCTTGGACAAACTAAGGCCGCCCACCACAGCTAGAAAATCCATTCAACACAACGAAACATCCCACATAACACAAGGAAGAAGCAGAGTGACGTGGCTAAGACCCAACACAGCCAAATAAATATTAAAAAAAAAAAAAAGATCTGCATGATTCACTGGCATTACTTCAAACTCTTGCCATCACCCAGGTCACGCCAGGTCACGCCAGGTCATGCCTGTCAGTGTGTCTGTTAGTCACTAAGTTCTGTCTGACTCTTTCCGACCCCATGGACTGTAGCCGGCCAGGCTCCTCTGTCCATGGGATTCTCCAGGCAAGAATACTGGAGTGGGTTGCGATTCCCTTCCCCAGGGGATTTTTCCATCCCAGGGATTGAACCCAGGTCTCCTGCATTGCAGCCAGATTCTTCACCATCTGAGCCACCAAGATTGTGCTTACCTGGATGAAATTCATCCACATTTGTAATGACAGACATGCCCCTCTCCACAACCCTCCTCAAATATTCTATCCACCCCAAGTGGCTTTATTGATTAACTTTCTTCACATATGGACGTGTAACCTGTGGGCTTTTGACACTTTCTCTTGGGTCTGATGACAAAGTAAACCCACAATCTAAGTGTGGTGTTCCAGGAAGAGGTAAAAAAAAACATTGGTATCACGGTATGGAGGTAAAATGCCTCCCTGAGTGGGGAAGATCCCCTGGGGAAGGGAATGGCAACCCACTCCAGTATTCTTGCCTGGAGAATCCTATGGACAGAGGAGCCAGGCCAGCTACAGTCCATGGCATCACAATAATAATGCATTGATTGTTAGTGGCTCATTACTTGTGACCTATGTGTCCTGCCAATAGACAAAGCTAATAATAAGAAAAACTGGGCATGAAGTCTATGAGAACTTGCTGAACAATCTTCTCGATAATTCTGTTAAGTCTAATACTGTTTCAAAATAAAAGTATATTTAACAAAAACCCAAAATGCACAATATATACTAACCATTTTCATGCGTTATATGATGAGAGAAGGTTGCACTAAAGATATGCATTGCTTCCTTACATTTAAGCTGAAACCATTCTATGAGAATAAATCAATAAAGTTTTTTAATTAGATGCCATCTTAAGTAATTAGAGATAATGGCATTGACATAATTAGGATCCTGAGCTATATTATATCCTTATCCTTCAGAGGGCAGACAGAATGAAAATCACAGTCACAGAAAACTAACCAAACTGATCATATGGACCACAGCCTTGTCTAATTCAATGAGACTATTAGCCACACCGTGTAGGGTCACCCAAGATGCACGGGTCATGCTGGAGAGTTCCGACAAAACGTGGTCCACTGGAGAAGGCAATGGCAAACCACTTCGGTATTCTTGCCTTGAGAAGCCCATGAACAGTATGAAAAGGCAAAAAGATATTACACTGAAAGCTGAACTCCCCAGGTCGGTAGGTGCCCAATATGCTATGAGATGGCTGCATGGCATCACTGACTCGATGGACATAAGTCTGAGCAAGCTCCGGGAGTTGGCGATGGACAGGGAGGCCTGCGTGCTGTAGTCCAGGGGGGTCACAGAGTCAGACACTGAGCCACTGAATTGAATTGAACTGAGCTAAATTATACTCTGTGTGACATCAGGTATCAACTCACAACCAAGGATTCAGAGGATACAAATTTGCACACATGCTTAGTCGCTTAGTCATGTCCGACTCTTTGTGACTCCGTGGACCACAGCCCACCAGGCTCCTCTGTCCATGGGATTCTCCAGGCAAGAGTGGCAGAGTGGGTTGTCAATTCCTCTGCTAAGGTATCTTCCCGACCCAGGGTCGAACCCACATTTCCTGTGTCTCTTGCCTTGGAGGCGGATTCTTTACCCTCTGTGCCATCAGGGAAGCTCCAGTTTACACCCACACAAAGTAGTAAGTTTTTAGGCCATTGGACTAAAAATAGAGTGTCAGCTGCATCAGACCCTGAGAAAATGTTAACAGAGATAAAGGAGATAGTGCTGACTTAAAGTAAAAAAAAAAAAAAAAATAGCCAAGCGCTGTCTCTCAGAGAGAACTCAGGAAACCACCAACGTGAGCAAGAAGAAAACGCAGAAGGAAATTCACCTGGTGAGTGATTGGTTTCCATTTGTTCCTTGAGAGAGTGGATCCTGGATTTCAGTGTGTCAAATTCCCTCTGCTAAATTTCTTCAACATGCAGTTTCTGGCGACTCGAAAGTCATCATTCTCAGCAAAACGTTCTCGGGAACATGAGCAGGTCTCATGGATCGTGGACAGTATCTTTTAAGACTCTTCATGTAAAAGAGAGGGGGAAAGAGTGGGCGAGAACATGACGGGTTGATACAGATTTATATTTTAATTCATCAGCTATGGTAACTATTATTTATTGTATGTGTTAGAAAATATTTTATTTTATAAAATAACTGTGCTTGGTAGTGTGTGACTCTTTGAAACCCTGTGGAGTGTAGCCCACCAGGCTCCTCTGTCCATGGGATTCGCCATGCAAGAATACTGGAGTGGGTAGCCATGCTCTCTGACCCAGGGATTGAACTCGTGTCCCCAGCAATGCACATGGATTCTTTATCATCTGAGCCCTATGTTTAGAAAAGATAACTGATGAAAAAGTACTATACTGCACAGGGAACTTTATTCTGTGCTCTGGAGTAACTTAAATGGGGAGGAAATCCAAATCAGAGGGGATATATGTATACGTATAGCTGAGTCAAAAATCACTGCAGATGGTGATGGCAGCCATGAAATTAAAAGATGTTTACTCCTTGAAAGGGAAGTTTTGACCAACCTAGATAGTATATTGAAAAGCAGAGGTATTACTTTGCCAACAAAGGTCCGTCTAGTCAAGGCTATGGTTTTTCCAGTGGTCATGTATGAATGGGAGAGTTAGACTGTGAAGAAAGCTGAGCGCCGAAGAATTGATGCTTTTGAACTATGGTGCTGGAGAAGACTCTTGAGAGTCCCTTGGACTGCAGGGAGATCCAACCAGTCCATCCTAAAGGAGATCAGTCCTGGGTGTTCATTGGAAGGACTGATGCTAAAGCTGAAACTTCAGTACTTTGGCCGCCTCATGTGAAGAGTTGACTCATTGGAAAAGACCCTGATGCTATGTAACCTGTGGGCTTTTGACACTTTCTCTTGGGTCTGATGACAAAGTAAACCCACAATCTAAGTGTGGTGTTCCAGGAAGAGGTAAAAAAAAACATTGGTATCACGGTATGGAGGTAAAATTCCTCCCTGAGTGGGGAAGATCCCCTGGGGAAGGGAATGGCAACCCACTCCAGTATTCTTGCCTGGAGAATCCTATGGACAGAGGAGCCAGGCCAGCTACAGTCCATGGCATCACAATAATAATGCATTGATTGTTAGTGGCTCATTACTTGTGACCTATGTGTCCTGCCAATAGACAAAGCTAATAATAAGAAAAACTGGGCATGAAGTCTATGAGAACTTGCTGAACAATCTTCTCGATAATTCTGTTAAGTCTAATACTGTTTCAAAATAAAAGTATATTTAACAAAAACCCAAAATGCACAATATATACTAACCATTTTCATGCGTTATATGATGAGAGAAGGTTGCACTAAAGATATGCATTGCTTCCTTACATTTAAGCTGAAACCATTCTATGAGAATAAATCAATAAAGTTTTTTAATTAGATGCCATCTTAAGTAATTAGAGATAATGGCATTGACATAATTAGGATCCTGAGCTATATTATATCCTTATCCTTCAGAGGGCAGACAGAATGAAAATCACAGTCACAGAAAACTAACCAAACTGATCATATGGACCACAGCCTTGTCTAATTCAATGAGACTATTAGCCACACCGTGTAGGGTCACCCAAGATGCACGGGTCATGCTGGAGAGTTCCGACAAAACGTGGTCCACTGGAGAAGGCAATGGCAAACCACTTCGGTATTCTTGCCTTGAGAAGCCCATGAACAGTATGAAAAGGCAAAAAGATATTACACTGAAAGCTGAACTCCCCAGGTCGGTAGGTGCCCAATATGCTATGAGATGGCTGCATGGCATCACTGACTCGATGGACATAAGTCTGAGCAAGCTCCGGGAGTTGGCGATGGACAGGGAGGCCTGCGTGCTGTAGTCCAGGGGGGTCACAGAGTCAGACACTGAGCCACTGAATTGAATTGAACTGAGCTAAATTATACTCTGTGTGACATCAGCTATCAACTCACAACCAAGGATTCAGAGGATACAAATTTGCACACATGCTTAGTCGCTTAGTCATGTCCGACTCTTTGTGACTCCGTGGACCACAGCCCACCAGGCTCCTCTGTCCATGGGATTCTCCAGGCAAGAGTGGCAGAGTGGGTTGTCAATTCCTCTGCTAAGGTATCTTCCCGACCCAGGGTCGAACCCACATTTCCTGTGTCTCTTGCCTTGGAGGCGGATTCTTTACCCTCTGTGCCATCAGGGAAGCTCCAGTTTACACCTACACAAAGTAGTAAGTTTTTAGGCCATTGGACTAAAAATAGAGTGTCAGCTGCATCAGACCCTGAGAAAATGTTAACAGAGATAAAGGAGATAGTGCTGACTTAAAAAAAAAAAAAAAAAAAAAAAAATAGCCAAGCGCTGTCTCTCAGAGAGAACTCAGGAAACCACCAACGTGAGCAAGAAGAAAACGCAGAAGGAAATTCACCTGGTGAGTGATTGGTTTCCATTTGTTCCTTGAGAGAGTGGATCCTGGATTTCAGTGTGTCAAATTCCCTCTGCTAAATTTCTTCAACATGCAGTTTCTGGCGACTCGAAAGTCATCATTCTCAGCAAAACGTTCTCGGGAACATGAGCAGGTCTCATGGATCGTGGACAGTATCTTTTAAGACTCTTCATGTAAAAGAGAGGGGGAAAGAGTGGGCGAGAACATGACGGGTTGATACAGATTTATATTTTAATTCATCAGCTATGGTAACTATTATTTATTGTATGTGTTAGAAAATATTTTATTTTATAAAATAACTGTGCTTGGTAGTGTGTGACTCTTTGAAACCCTGTGGAGTGTAGCCCACCAGGCTCCTCTGTCCATGGGATTCGCCATGCAAGAATACTGGAGTGGGTAGCCATGCTCTCTGACCCAGGGATTGAACTCGTGTCCCCAGCAATGCACATGGATTCTTTATCATCTGAGCCCTATGTTTAGAAAAGATAACTGATGAAAAAGTACTGTACTGCACAGGGAACTTTATTCTGTGCTCTGGAGTAACTTAAATGGGGAGGAAATCCAAATCAGAGGGGATATATGTATACGTATAGCTGAGTCAAAAATCACTGCAGATGGTGATGGCAGCCATGAAATTAAAAGATGTTTACTCCTTGAAAGGGAAGTTTTGACCAACCTAGATAGTATATTGAAAAGCAGAGGTATTACTTTGCCAACAAAGGTCCGTCTAGTCAAGGCTATGGTTTTTCCAGTGGTCATGTATGAATGGGAGAGTTGGACTGTGAAGAAAGCTGAGCGCCGAAGAATTGATGCTTTTGAACTGTGGTGCTGGAGAAGACTCTTGAGAGTCCCTTGGACTGCAGGGAGATCCAACCAGTCCATCCTAAAGGAGATCAGTCCTGGGTGTTCATTGGAAGGACTGATGCTAAAGCTGAAACTTCAGTACTTTGGCCGCCTCATGTGAAGAGTTGACTCATTGGAAAAGACCCTGATGCTGGGAGGGATTGGGGGCAGGAGGAAAAGGGGACGACAGAGGATGAGATGGCTGGATGGCATCACTGACTCGATGGAGGTGAGTTTGGGTGAACTCTGGGAGCTGGTGATGGACAGGGAGGCCTGGCATGCTGCAGCCCATGGTGACTCAAAGAGTCACACACGACTGAGTGGCTGAACTGAACTGAAATGAACTGATAGCTGAGTCACTTGCTGTACGGCAGAAATTAACTCAGCACTAACACAGTATAGTAAAACAACTATACTCCAATAAAGTTTACTTTTTAAAAAAAATTTAAAAATCAAAAAAATAAAGGTTCTCCAACCTATCAAATAGGATCAGCTAATTTAAAAAAAAAGCAGTGCCATAAATATTTCAATAAGTTACATAGTTTGATACAAATGTTTTAAAAACATTTCTTGAAAATAGTCTTCATTTTAAGTAATATTATAATCATTGTGTAGTATTTGGGAGCATCAAGAGGTTCTTTCTATAATCAACTCAGTGATTTAACTGGAAGGCAATTCTTANAAAAAAAAGCAGTGCCATAAATATTTCAATAAGTTACATAGTTTGATACAAATGTTTTAAAAACATTTCTTGAAAATAGTCTTCATTTTAAGTAATATTATAATCATTGTGTAGTATTTGGGAGCATCAAGAGGTTCTTTCTATAATCAACTCAGTGATTTAACTGGAAGGCAATTCTTAGATGAACATTGATATCCTCTCTTAGAATGTATTTTTTAATATATGCTTGTACTTTTTTCCTGTAGCTTTACTTTTTCTTTATTTATTTGGCCACATTGCACAGCTTGTGGGATCTTAGTTCCCTGACTAGGGATTGAACCTTTGCCGTGGAAGTGTCGAGTCTTAACCATCAGACTACCAGGGAAGTTCCATTTCTCAGAACATTTTTTAATCATTGCTTTTTTTCCCCTAATTTTTGTCTCTTTCCTTATTCCCAAGGAGACAGATTTTGCTTAACAGAAAGGCAGGTAAAGTCCATTTAAAAGACTCAACCAGAGGAATGAGTGAAGACTACGTTTCTATGTGGGATCTTAGTTCCCTGACTAGGGATTGAACCTTTGCCGTGGAAGTGTCGAGTCTTAACCATCAGACTACCAGGGAAGTTCCATTTCTCAGAACATTTTTTAATCATTGCTTTTTTTCCCCTAATTTTTGTCTCTTTCCTTATTCCCAAGGAGACAGATTTTGCTTAACAGAAAGGCAGGTAAAGTCCATTTAAAAGACTCAACCAGAGGACTGAGTGAAGACTACGTTTCTAGGAGAAATGAATGAGTAGGAGGTGAGGAAAGTTCTACAGAATAGAATTTGCATTCCATTTCCTTCTCAAGTAAGGCTGACAACCCTCCAGGAATACACCCATGAGTCCACTGAGTCTATCCTGAGTCTTTGATCCTGAGGCGATTTGTTGATTTTTAGAAAACAAACACTTATTTGAGACTCAAGAAAATGGCCATTGATTTCTGACAGTGGTTTCTACTTCTGTGTGTGTGAAAAGTGATACTGTCCCTTGAAACCAAGTCCAGGGAGCACACAAATTAAGTTAGTTCTGAATTATGAAGTTAGACCCTTGAAACCAATAACCAGGGTATCGACAGTCCTAGCGGTCTGCCTCATAGAGATTTAATGAATGCCTTCAAGGGTCCACTTAATAAGATTTTATTGAGTTTAAAGGGGAGAAGAAGATAGCCAGCATTTTTCACTCTGCATTGAGCTGATGGACACAGAAATAATAAAACATAAGATATGATAATGCCAGCACATTTAAGTTACCTTGCACAAAAAGGTCATCTTTTGAATTTTTTTTTTTTTTTTGCTGGATTCAAATGAACTCTCTAGATACAAAAGATGCATATTTCAAAACTGACTGTAGGCAGAGGGGGGAATTCAAAGGTACCCTCTCTCAGATAAAGGAAATCTCACTGCAATTTTAATTGTGCTCCTGTGTGGTTTATAAACGGTGGTAATTCTTAAAACATCGCTAGAGAGCGGAGTTTGAAAAATGCATTATAAAGTGTATTCCCTTTAGAAAAGATGTCACAATATTGAAAATTATGAGTGATTTGCCTTTTAGAAACTTTTAGCAATCTGCTCTGCTACATTTTAGAACCATACTTTATAGTGGAACTGTCTCTGCAGTGATGAAAATATTCTATGTCTCAGCTGTACCCTATGCTAACCACCAGCCAGGGTTAGCTACAAGTTACAAACTTGTATGTATTTAGAGACACTAGTTTCAAAGAATGAGTTCCATACATGAAATTCCACATATTTTATAACCATGTGCAAATTCAACCTTTAAAAACATCCTTTAAAAGCATCTCCATACATTTCAACATACACGGCAAGAATTATATATACAGATTGGATTGTTTCCAAAATTATGCCAACCTATGGGAATTTTGCTTTCTTTGGTCATAATTCTGAGGGTTTTGTATCTGATTTCAACCACGAAATGTATAGACAATATATGCTCTTTTTTTAAAAAAAAAAAACAACATTTTTTTAATGTAGACCATTTTAAAAGTCTTTCTTGAATTAGTTACAATACTGCTTTTGATTTATACTTTTTTTTTTTTTTTTGGCCTGGCGGCATGGGGGATCTTAGTTCCCTGACCTGTGATTGAACCCACACCCCCTGCAGTAGAGGGAAAGTCTTCACCACTGGACCGCCAGGGAAGTCCCCAGAATGTGCTCTTTCCTTATAAAGACTTTAAGGCCCCCGCGATACAATGTCATTTCTCTTTGATGCCAGAGGCAGAACCACAATGTTGTCTGAGATTAAAGAAACATTATTGCTATTACTACCATTATTATGATCCATTAATAAAAATCATTAATTTTTATACCATTGATACTGTTAATAAAAATCATTATTATGATTTTTTGTTTTCTTCTAAAGAAAAAAGTAAGTGCATATAAATGGCATAGTGTTTAGTCTCAATGTAGGAAAAGGCAATGGCACCCCACTCCAGTACTCCTGCCTGGAAAATCCCACGGATGCCTGGAAGGCTGCAGTCCATGGGGTCGCTGAGGGTCGGACATGACTAAGCGACTTCAGTTTCACTTTTCACTGTCATGCATTGGAGAAGGAAATAGCAACCCACTCCAGTGTTCTTGCCTGGAGAATCCCAGGGACGGAGGAGCCTGGTGGGCTGCCGTCTATGGGGTCACACAGAGTCGGACACGACTGAAGCGACTTAGCAGCAGCAGCAGCAGCAGTCTCAATGTGGACCACAGCTACTGTGCGTCTCTCAGCCTGGTTTTGTTTGTTTTTTTTTTTTCTCCTGTTTTATTGAGAAATAACTGATGTGTGTGTGTGTGTATGTGTGTGTGTGTGTGTGTGTGTGCGTGCGTGTGTGTATCTCACCATACGTTTAAGGCATACACCATGATGGTGTGATGTAGAAATACTGTCAAACGATATCCACAGCAGGCTCCACTAACACCGTTAATGTAACAAGCACATCATTTTTAATATAGACACATGCTCTGCTTGAATCTAGGACAGGCTGAGAAAACTGTTTTTAAAAGGTCAAAATAATAATTATTTTAGGCTTTGCAGACGTAAAGGTTCTGTTGGAAAGACCCAGTTTGTGTTCCTTTAGGTTTCATGAAGCCACAGAAATGAATCGGGGTTATTTTCCAATAACGATTATTTTATGAATTAGATGTCAGGTTTGACGGCCATGGTTCACCAACGCCTGACACAGAGTAACAAATTCAGGCAATTCAGGCCTTCTGCTTCACTTTTTCATCGTCAATTTGGAATGCCGATCTCTTATTTTAAGGCTATTTACATCGCCATGTCCTCTTTCTTTAAAAAAAATTTTTTACATTTATTTATTTTGCTGCACAGGGTCTTAGCTGTGGCAGGTGGGATTTAGTTCCCTGACCAAGGATTGAGATCAGGTCCCCGTGCATTGGGAGCACAGAGTCTTAGCCACTGGACCACAGGGAAGTTTCTCCTCTTTCTCAATAGTAACCATTTCCCCCAATCTCAAGCATTGAAGCAGTCAGCTGCCTTGCTGGTCTTGCCGGACAAGGTGATCTTGCTTACAATATCTTTAGACGTCAACCAAACTAGGAGACATCAAAGTCATTTTCAAACACTTCAAGGACAATTTTGCAATATTCAATGATACTGCTTTTTTTTTTTTTTCTTAATTGCTCAGTCGTGTCTGACTCTTTGTGACCCCGTGGACTGTAGCCCACCAGACTCCTCTGTGCATGGGATTTTCCAGGCAGGAATACTGGAGTGGGTTGCCACTTCCTTTTCCAGGGGATCTTCCCCACCCAGGGATCGAACCCAGGTCTCCTGCACTGCAGACAGATTCTTCAACAACTGAGCCACCAGGGAAGCCCATACTGCAATTAATGTTGCTATAATTATCTGATAATCTTTAGAATGGATTTTGAGTGAGAGTAACTGCCTTTAAGGGGCTGCCCAGGTAGCTCACTGGGAAAAAAATCTCCCTGCCAATGCAGGTTTGATCCCTGGTCAGGGAGATCACCTGGAGAAGGACAGACTACTATACGTTTTATGCAATTATATATCTATATATAATATTACATATTTTTATATGTTGGGATAATGTATTATTTAAACCAAAATTTATGTAAAAGGGATATTATATTATTTATCAAAAAATTTATATATAGATAACATATATGTTATATATATATATAGACAACATATATGTAATATTATTAACTATCTTACATTATTTACTAATGGGTAATTAATTGTATTTGTTAATAAGTAATTAATTATATCAATTAATTATTTTATGTTAATATTATTAATTGAAATTTTATTTACTATTAATTATCTTAAAATGATCCTATCATTTAAATAAAAATTTATGCAACATACATACTCATACATGCACATGCATAGATATAGAAAAAATAGTTTATTATTTAAACCAGAATTTCTGTATATAACATACATATATACATATGCGCCTACTATATGTCAGACCTTCATTCAATAAATATTCACGGAGAATCAATTTGAGGTAGCCTCTGAATTTAATGAAAATCCTAGGTATTTTTCTTTTAAATACTTGTTTATTTGGCTGCACCAGGTCTTAGCTGCAGCCTGTAAAATATAATTACCTGCCTGAGGATTGAAACCCAGGCCCCCACTTTGGGAGTGTGCGGTCATATCCACTGGACCACGGCCGAAGTCCCCCGGTCCTTGGTTCTTACATATCCATTAAAATTAGGGTGACATCCTTATTTTTTCATAAAGCTTTTTCTTCCACAATAATCACATTTATGGCCACTAGATGCATCATTTTGAAAGGAAATAAAGCCAGATCATTTGGGAGCACATTCCAAAGAAGAAAGACAATGACTCAGTTAACCTCGGAGATGGTGCTAGAGCCGGGGGTGAGGGGGACGGGTATGCAGGGTTTGAGTCGCTGTCAAAATCCAAGCTGTGTGGACAGTTGCTTTAATTCTACACAGGGATTTGCAATGGCAGCATCTGGCTACGGGATGGTAGACCAGGGAGGACTGGGAACAGGAGAGAGGACCAGAGGAGCGTCACACAGGAGAGAGAGGGGAGACTCTCACAGGAGAGAGAGGGGCAGGGGAGGCCCACACAGGAGAGAGAGGACCAGAGGAGGCCCACACAGGAGAGAGAGGGGACCTGTTGAGACTCACACAGGAGAGGGGAGCAGGGATGCTGCGGACAGGGGGGTGGACCAGCAGAGAGGGATGCTGCGGACAGGGGGTGGACCAGCAGAGAGGGATGGAATCACAAAGGCCGAGACTGGTGCAATCTCACACCCAAGAAAAGCTCATGCAGACAACAATGAGCTGCATTTTCAGAAGTAATTCCCATCCCTGTGTTTCCACTGTTTTGACCCTGCCGTTTCCCTCTCTACAAAATCGTGAGTGTACCTTGCTGCTGTTCCCGATAATACTGAATCCCCAAAGCGAGCATCAACCTTTCGTCGCTTCTCCCTTATCATTAATGGGACCTGGAGCTTTTAAGCTGCAAAGCCTTCTCAGTTAGGACTAAGAAACAGTACATCTAAACAAGAATGGACATCACAAGTTTGGGAAAACTCCGGGAGCTGGTGGCAGCCAGGGAGACCTGGCCTGCTGCAGACCATGGGGTCGCAAAGAGTCGGGAGACGACCGAGCGACTGAACTGAACTGAAACAAGAATTGGGACTTTCCTGGCAGGCCTGTGGTTGAGACTTCACCCTCCAGGGCAGGGCACACGGGTTCCATCTCTGGTCCAGGAGGAATACACGTGCCGAGGCGCAACTGAGCCCACTCAACACAAGTACTGCAGCCCCCTCACCCTAGACTTCATGGTCCCCACCCAGAGAAGCCCCTGCAACGAGACGCCCACACAGCACAAGTCGAGAGTTGCCCCAGCTCGCTGCAACTAGAGAAAAGCCCTCAGAGATCAACAGTGACCCAGCACAGCCAGAAGCCAATGAATAAATAAACCCCCTTACGAACAATAACATGGAAGCTTCCCTGGCGGCCCAGGGCTGTAAGACTTCTCCTCTCTATGCAGGGAGTACAGGCTTGATCTCTGGATGGGGAGCTTAGATTCCACGTGCCTTGTGGCCAAGAATCCCAACACAAAAGCGATATTGTAACACACTCAATAAAGAAGTGTAAAGTAAAATTAAAAAAAAAAAAAGAAATTTAACATTCAGCTTATAAACTGTATTCTATTTTCAAGTCCATGAATATATAACTACTTGTAAGCAACCTGAGATTAATGATTCATCCCATTTATAATTATTTTAAATAAACATCTCCCAATAGCTTAAAAAAAATGGTTCACAAAAAAAATGTTTACAAAAAATAAGCAATAATATTTAGAAGGCTTTTATTTCTGATTACATTGTTGCTATTGCCATTCATTATTTTTCATTATAAATTCATTTTTTGTATCTTACTGATATATATATATATATATTTTTGCCATTGCTTCCATATTTTCAACATGATTTTCCAATGAGCTTAGCTTCTGGGTTTGACATAAAATGTCTGGAAGCTTACATAGGTTTGCATGAACTGCAAAGATACTGTGCCAGCTTATTTGAAATATGGACCAAGTGGAGACTTCATGACAAGGTCTATATCTCACTCTTAGCTCTATTGACTCAGAATATGATTCTGGTCTCATCAGGCTAAAGAAAATGACAAAAAAAATAATTCTTCATAAATGCAGCTTATTGGGAGAATGTTATAATCTAAAATCAAGCTCAACAGCTTTATCATGGAGGGTGGTATCACTGGGCTTGGTGGTAAGTGTCCCCAGGAGACAGTCTCACAGGCTGAGTAGGAAGGCAATCTGTCATAATTTGTGCAATGCTATAATAAATTAATAGAAATCTATTCTGAAATTTAAAGGGGAGAAGCTAAGTGAGACATCACAGGGAGAGCAAAGACAGGAAAATAAAGTTGCAGCGTATCTGTGAATGGGCATCGAGCCATGGTGGAAAGAGATTAAGGATGTTTGCCTACGCAACTTTAAATTTTTACAGATAGACACACTGAATCGGAAAAATATATACACTCGGCAGCGTCACATGGCAAATATCAATCTATGCGTCAGTTTCAAAAGTCCGTGGAAACCTCGTATTTTATCCATTAGGATGTGTCTTCTCAGATGATCTAAGGCATTTCCACTACAACGAAGCAGAGATAAGGCTGGGGATGAATGAGATTCTTGACACGTGTGCCCAAGGAGGATGAAAACCCACCGATCTTGGGCCTCCCCTGGTGGGCCAGTGGTTAAGACTTGACTGTCCAATGCAAGAGGTGTGGGTGCGACCCGTGGTCAGGGAGCTAAGATCCCTCACGCCTTGCGGCCAAACACCCAAAACTTAAAACAGAGGTGGTAAGTTGTCACAGATTCAAGAAAGATTTTAAAAATGGTGCAGATCAAACTTTAAATAGAACCCACAGAGGTCTGTAGCCTGGATCCAAGTAGCACCTTCCCATATTGACTCTCTGTCTTGCCAGTGCAGGGGTAAATGGGGAAAAGAAATCAAATACGGGAAAAGATAGAAAGAAAAAAAAAAAAAAACACAGCTAGACAGGCATGAAATCAGGGAAGGGAGATGCAAGACAAAGGTTCAACCATGAGACACAGAGGTGAAAGAGGGAGAGGACATGACAGAGGATGAGACGGTTGGATGGCATCATGACTCAACAGACATGAGTGTGTGCAGCTGCTCACGTTCTGGGTTCTATTCCTGGTCGGGGAACTAGATCCCCCATGTCTCAGGGAGTAGCCAACATTTATTTTTTTTAAATAGGTAAGCAAAAAAAAAAAAAAAACCTGTTGGATTCCTGTAGCTGCTAAAACAATCTATCTCAAAGGATGTAGCTAATGACCACAGCCATCCATTCTCGCACGGTTCTGGAGCTGACGTCTGAAATCCGGGTGTCCCTGGGGCTGTGTCCTTTCTCAGAATATCCAAGGAACCCCTCTGCCCCTGCCTCCCAGCAGCCCCTGAGATTCCTTGACTTGTCACTTCATCACTGCCATCTCTGCCGCTATCATCACACGAGCTTCCTCGAGTGTCTCACTTTCTACACGGAAGTCTCCTCTCTGGGCATGTGCTGAGTCGCTCAGTCATGTCCCACTCTTGGCTACCCCATGGACTGTAGCCCGCCAGGCTCCTCTGTCCATAGGATTTCCCAGGTAAGAATACTGGAGTGGGTTGCCACTTCCTTCCCCAGGGATTCTTTTGCACCCAGGAATTGAACCTGCATCTCCTGGATTAGCAGGCAGATTCCTTAACAATGCACCACCCAGGAAGGCCCTCTGTCCGTGTATATTTCTGTATTTCTTCTCTTCTTGGAAGAGATGAAAGAGGCAGAAGGGGATGACAGAGGATGAGACGGTTGATATGGCACCACTCATATTATTGATGACCCCACTGTACGCCCACATGACATCTTTACTTACATCTGCAAGCACTGTTTCCAAATAAGATCACAGTTCTAGGAAAGAACTAAAAACAGAGCTACCATATGACACAGCAATACTACTCCTGATCATATATCCAGAGAAAACCATAACTCGAAACAATACAGGCACCCCAATCTTCACAGCAGCACTGCGTACAATAGCCAAGACATGGAAACAACCAAATGGTCCATCAAGAGAGGAAGGGTGGATAAAGAAGATATGGTAGATATATACAATGGAATATTACTCAGCTGTAAAAGGAACAAAATAATGCCACTTGCCACAACACGGATGGACTTAGAAATTACCTTACAAAGTGTAGTAAGTCAGAGAGAGATAAATACCATATGCCATCACTTACACATGGAATCTTTAAAAAAAGCGGTACAAAGAAAAAAAAAAAAAACCCTTATATACAAAGTGGAAGCAGACTCACAGACACAGACACCAAACTTAGGCTTACAAGGTGGGAAAGCAGAGACAGTTCAGTCGCTCGGTCACGTCCGACTCTTCACGATCCCGAGGACTGCAGCACGCCAGGCTTCCCTGTCCTGCACCATCCCCCAGGGCTTGTTCAAACTCATGTCCTCTGAGTCAGTGATGCCATCCAACCATCTTATCCTCTATCGCCCCCTTCTCCTCCTGCCTGCAATCTTTCCCACAGAGGAGATAAATGAAAAGGGTGACGTTGACATATACACATAACTACATGTTGATAATTAACAAGGACCTACCCTGTAGCACAGGTACCTCTACTCAATAGTCTGTAACGACCTCTCGGGGAAATGATCTAAAAAAAGCGTAGCTACATGTATACTTGTGACCAACTCACAAGGTTATTTATCACAAACTAACAATATTGTAAGTCAACTAAAACCCCAGGAAAAATTTCTCCAGGAGGTAGTGGAAGACAGCAGAGCCTGGTGGGCTCGTTCACGGGGTCACAAAGAGTCGGAGTTGACTAAATAACAACCAGCCAATCCAGAATTTGGAAATCAGCAATAACACTGTGCTACGCTAGCTACTGGAAAATCTTACAAAGAGCTAAAAGGCAATTGGAAAACTGTTTCCTTTCAAAGCATGGCGACTGGGGGAAAACGTCAAACAAATTTACACTGCAATCTTAGTTTCGTCTCGTCTAAATTTGACAGTCACACATTCCATTGTAATTTGCCTATTTTCACAAGAGTATCAATCAAGTGGCAGATATTTTGACGGGGTGTACATATCACTAAACAAACAGCATCAAAAATGAGAGCAGTCACTCAAAGTTTCAAATTCAAAACAGTGAAAAAAAATGTCTTTAATGTTTAACATTTTCTGGAAATCAGTATGTTTTTCATAATTTCAACTTGTGGCGTGTAAGACAGACGAAGGAATCCTCAAAAAAAAAAAAAAAAACAACAACAACCATCACATACAAATTCCGAAAATGACGCTTGCGGTGTCCCTGCAATAGAAGTTTTTAAAAGTGTTGCTTAGCGGGGTCCAGCCCCGGTGGATCCAGGGAATTCGAAGGTGGGGACGGCGTCGGCGTCATTGGAAAAATTACAGATATAGAGAGAGATTAGAAACGGATAGTGTAGTAGGAAGATAGTGTAGTGGAGAACAGGAGGCTGAATCCAGATGGGAATTTAGCCTGAGAAACGGGAGCAAGAAAGAAGCGACATGGTGGAATCAATCTTTCCGGAAACTGATCTGATTTCTTTATTTTGGGGTTTGCTTATATACCTTTTGTTACACATAGGGATGAATACAGAGTCACGCGGGGGTCTTAGGGACATTACATCATCTTCTGGCCATGAGTGAGACCTGCTGACATTCTATGATCCTTTCTTTCTGATAACCAAAAACCTTATTTCTTCCAAGGGTGTTTTTTCTTAAACCAGGCACCACCCTCCAGATAAAGTTGCATTCCTATAGGGTGAGGGTGTAGTGAGTTACAATCAAGAAAGGAATTTATTTAACCCAAGGTTAACAGGATTAATCTTAAAGGTTAATACCTATCTCTCCTATATGCTTAAAGGTTAATATTTATTTCTCCTATATGTTTAAAGGTTAATACTTATTTCTCCTATATGTTAGTTATATTCATTATAAGGGCAGGGAACGTGGAGATTTAGCAGCAAACATCAACCCAACAAATGAAAATCCTTTCACCAATGCTCCCCTTAAGATCTAGTCTTAAGATAGTGATCAAGTTACATTTTTACATGGCAAGGACACAGTGATTTATAACAAAGCACAGTGATCTATTACAAAAGAGAAAATCCATTAACTCAAAAAGTCTAGTATTGCTAACATCAAAAACTACTATATTTCCTTTTCTATATTCCAAATACATTGATTAATATATTCCCAGGTGCCTAAGGATATGGAGGCCTGGCGGCAATCATTGACTCCACAATGAGAAAAAGCCCTATGCTAATTAAGACTCTCAAAATACTCCAAAACTCTCTGTGCTGTTTATGGTTAAGAAGTAGTAAACAATCTTGTGCCTAGTGGCAGGAGTATGGATAATCCTGTCACACAAGCTAGGCTGTCAGCAGAGAGGTTTGACCTGAGACATCCTTGTCCCACCCAGAGCAGGGAATTAGCAGCAATTATTGGCACAACAAATGAAAAACCCTTCACCAATATAATTCCTAACCAACACACTATACTAATAATTTCTAACTCCCCAAAAGAATTTGCCTTTAGTAAGTCTAAAACATCTCTTGCCTCTCAGATTGGGAGGCTGTAAACAATCACATGTGGCCGGACGAACCTCTACAGGTGGGCTAGATAACCTTCAGAGCAGTCCGTAAGCTGAAACACTCTTGTCACGCCCAGGAATTTTTATTGCCTTGGAGCTGCACGTTTACTCCTTCTCCGAGAGAAACGGTTATGGGGGAGAGCCCCCCGTAAAGTCAGAGGTGTAGGCGAGAGCATAAAACAGACTCTGGTTTTGGGGTAGATGCTCGGGAACAGGGGGTTTCCTGAGGCTTGATCATGCCTTTGCGTATGCCAAGCCTCTTTCCTCATGACCTTTGCCATGGGCGGAGTTCCTCACGCTGGCTCCCAACAGTTGCTCCTGAAAAAGACATTTTCAAAATGTAGAAAATAGCACTTCCCATCTGGTAGGGTGGATGAGAGTCCAACGGCCAATGCAGGAGACACGAGTTTGATCCCTGGTCCAGGAAGATCCCACGTGCCACAGAGCAACTAAGAGAGTAGACCCTGCTCGCTGCAAACACAGACAGCACAGGCTTGTCCCAGCAGAGTCCAGTGAAATCCCAGTGCAGCCAGAAATAAAGAAATGATTCTTCAAAGAGTTATCAAAAATTTTAATCAAAAAATTCGTGTGCGTGCTTTAATATCTACTTAAAATATTAAGTAAAATGAAAAGGTCACTTCTCCATACATGAATTGCAACCAGTCGTATAGCTCTCGACATTTAATTTGATGTAGTCCGTCATGTTTTATGTTCTGCAATTTCATACATTATGAGTCTTAAAGATAATAAGATATGAGGAGATATCTACATTCGGGGGAGGTTTCTGGTGGCTCAACTGATAAAGAACCTGCCTGTTAATGCAGGAGCTGCAAGAGACTTGGGTTTGATTCCTGGGTTGGAAAGAACTCCTGCAGAAGGGCATGACAACCCACTCCAGTATTCCTGCCTGGAGAATCCCATGGACAGAGGGGCCTGGCGGGCTACAGTCCATGAGGTTGCAAAATAGAGATGACTGAGTGTCTGAGCCCTGAATGAATCCTCAGTGGATCCAGCTACTATTTTATTCTCACTTAGCTTAAAAGTTCAAATACAGGTGTGCTCACCCCCTTGCAAGGTTAAGGCTGAAGTCTACACTACTAGGCACGTGGGTTAGCTCGCAGACCAGGGATTGAACTCACACTCGCTGTACTAGAAGGCAAAGTCTTGACCACTGGACCACCAGGGCTATCCCCCATCTCTCATTAACAAAAAAGAAACCTGATGCTTTCTAGTATCAGAATTTATTCCAGGCAGAAGCAAAACCGCCCTTTATAGGAAGGACTCTTTTATTTGAGCTTTCAAGTGAAGTGTAAAAAATATGAGTGAGTAATCCTACCTTTCATCTTTATAAAGCTGTGGAATTTACATAGTGCTTTCCAAGCATTTTCTCTTTTTATTCTTGCAGAATTAAAAAAAAAAAACCTGAGAGGAGGATAAGCATTATTAACTCAGTTTTATGGAGAAGAAAACGTAGCTGCAAATCATCATAGGAGTTGCACAATATCTACCATCTAGAAAGCATGAACAGCACCAAAGCAAGTTCTCTTAAATACGTACTTTTTTTCCTATTCATCTTTGGCTCCAAGAATGAAACAAATTCTTACATGTATCTCTCATGTTGCATTTTTTTTTTTTTTTGGCTGCACCTCAAAGCATGTGATCTTTTAAAAAAATTTATTTATTTTAATTGGAGGTTAATTACTTTACAATATTGTGGTGGGTTTTGCCATGAACCAACCATGGGTGTACATGTGTCCCCCATCCTGAAGCCCTCTCCTACCTCCCTCCCCATCCCATCCCTCTTGGTTGCTCCAGTGCCCTACTTCATGCATCAAACTTGGACTGGTGATCTATTTCACATATGATAATATACCTGTTTCGATGCCATTCTCCCACATCATCCCACCCTTGCCTTCTCCCACAGACTCCAAAACTCTGTTCTTAACATCTGTGTTTCTTGCTGTCTTCCATACTGGGTCATCATTACCGTCTTTCTAAATTCCATATATATGCATTAATATACCGTTAAAGTGAAGTTGCTCAGTCGTGCCCGACTCTTTGTGACCCCATGGATAGTAGCCTGCACCAAGCTCCTCCATACATGGGATTTTCAAGGCAAGAGTACTGGAGTGGGTTGCCATTTCCTTCTCCAGGCAATCTTCCCAACCCAGGGATCAAACCCAGGTCTCTCACATTGTAGACAGACGCTTTACCATCTGAGCCACGAGGGAAGTCCTAACATACTGTATTGGTGTTTATCTTTCTGACTTACTTCACTCTGTATAATAGGCTCCAGTTTCATGCACCTCCTTAGAACTGACTCAAATGCATTCTTTTTCACAGCTGAGTAATATTCCATTGTGTCTATGTACCATAGCTTTCTTATCCATTCATCTGCCGACGGACATCTAGGTTGCTTCCACGTCCTGGCTATTGTAAACACTGCTGCAGTGAACACCGGGGTACATGTGTGATCTTTAATGGTTCCCTGAACAGGGATCGAACCTGTGCCCCCTGCATTTAGAAGGCCACGTCTTAACTATTGGGCCATCAATCAAAGTCCCCTGTGCTGCAGTAACTTCTTGAGCAGAAATGCTATATTTAAACTCCCTACATGTCACCCACTGCGTAATGTTGGGTGAATGCTTCCACTGGTAAGAATTTATACATTTCTGATGGTGCCCTGGAGCTTTGGAGTGGTACAGATGGGCATATTAGTTCTTGTTCAGTCCCCCAGTCTTGTCCAACTCTTTGTGACCCCATGGAGTCCCGCACACCAGGCCTCTGTCCCTCACCGTCTCCTGAAGTCCGCCCAAGTTCATGGTTATTGCATCAGTGATGCCATCTAGCCATCTCATCCTCTGACACCGTCTTCCCCTCCAGCCCTCACTGGATTTTTTCCAATGAGTCAGCTGTTTGTAACAGCATACTGGAGCATCAGCATCAGTCCTTCCAACAACTTTTGGGGGTTGATTTCCTTTAGGATGGACTGGTCAGATCTGCTTGCAGTCCAAGGGGCTCTCAGGAGTCTTCTCCAGCACCGCAGTTCCGAGAAATCAGTACTGGTGTATAAAAGCAGAATATGCTTCACAGAATTAAACTGGGAGAGAGAAATATATCCTGGTTCATGGTTTTTCTCCCCCAGATTGTTGCTATATATCACATATGTATGAGCATACACACAGGTAGTATCTTCCTAGAGCAACCCGGCAATTCTGAACCCCATATGAAGGAGAGTGAAGAACATGGAGAAAGGTTCCATCCACTGATACTCTTGGGTTGGCTAAGACCAAACGTACAACTTTGGTTGACTTTAGAAGGAAGAGCATTTCCTTATTTCCTTTTCTTTCTTTTCCATGCATCATTTTTTTTAAGATTTTTTTTTTTAATATGGACCATTTTTAAGCTCCTTCTTGAATTTGTTACAATATGGTTTCTTGCCGGGAGCCAGGGTGGAGAATCCCGCCCATGGCAAAGGTCATGAGGAAGAGGTCTGATGGACAAAGGCAAGATCAGGCCTCAAGGGGCCCCTGTTCTCGAGCATCTACCCCCAAACCAGAATCTGTTTTTTCATGACTTTCATCAACTCTTCTGATATTAACAGGGGGCTGTCCCTGACCAAAGAGTTAACTTAGGGCTCTAATTGATAAATCTCCTGGGCATGAAAGGAGTGTTTCAAACACCCTGTTAGCATTCTATCTTACTTTGCAGGTTTATCCAAACTCTTGCAACATTGTTGAGCCTATGCTTGCTGCCAAGTTCTCACATCCTTTATCCATTGTGTTCCTGGGAGTGCATATAGTCAGGATATAGTAGAAACAAGTAACAGCCTTAGCATTAGCAACATTAGACTTTGAGTTAATAAGTTCTTTCTTTGCTGTAACTTGCTCAATCTTTGCTCCATAAAAATGTAACTCTGTACTTTAAGGGTGATGCAGGCTAGGAATTTAAGAAGAAACACTTTAAGGGAAAATTATTGTTCTGGCTGACCAACCTTTATGAAAAAGAGGTCATAAAATATCAACAGGCCTCCAGGCCAGAAGATAATGTACAAAAAAATAAGACTCTTGCAGGAAAGAACCTGATATCGATAAAAGTTATTACTGATGGAATGTTGAGTTGACTCTGCATTTTTCACATTGCTGTATGTATAACTCAGGGTATAAAAGCCCCGAGGAAAATAAAGTAAATGGGCCTCACTCACTGAAACTTGGTCACCCCGTGTCATTCTTTCCTTATCTCTTTCCCATCTTTCTTCATTCGCCGACGTCGTCCATCCTGAGGATATCCCTGGACTCTGCTGAGGCTATCCCTGGACTCTGCTGAGGCTGGACCCCGGCAGTTTCTCTCTTATGCTTTGGCTGTGCTGGCTCACGAGGCATGTCTGATCTTAGCTCCCCAAACAGGGATGGGACGCACAGTCCCTCCAATGGAAGGAGGAGTCTTAGCCACTGGGCCACAAGTGAAGTCCCTATGAGTCACGCTTATGATAATTACTAAACCAGTGCCATCTTGCTTTCAGATAATTCTTGCGAAAGACCTATTTGCTGGTAATAAATACAGTATTCTTGACTATAAAACAGAGGAGAGGGGGCACAGCCTAAAATTCTAAATAATGATCTTTAATATTCAACCTACTTTCTCTTTCTCTTCTTTCCTTCCTCTCTCTGATTAACCAGCAAGATGTATTCAAGTTGATTTCGGGTTTGTCATCAGGCACAATAGAGGAATACTTTCTAAAACACAAAAATGATAGAACAATAGTGTCAACAGGGTTTCATTCCGTTTTAAACTGCAGTCACGTCACAGATAACTTTTCCTTTTTTGTTTGTTTGTTTCTTTTTTGACAGCCTCTTGGCCATTTTCTTACTTATTAGCACTTCCATGAGAAGAAAGGAAGAGGAGCTGAAACTATAACGTGTCAATCTGAGACACCGAGTCTTGTATTAAGCCTATCAGCACCTGGAAACGTTCAGATGATTCCTGTTCCCCTAGGATTGCTCAAAGCCACCGGCCCTACACAACGTCAGTTCAGTTCAGTTCAGTCGCTCAGTCGTGTTCAACTCTTTGTGATCCCATGAATCACAGCACGCCAGGCCTCCCTGTCCATCACTAACTCCCGGAGTTCACTCAAACGCACTTCCATCGAGTTGGTGATACCATCCAGCCATCTCATCCTCTGTCGTCCCCTTCTCTCCTGCCCCCAATCCCTCCCAGCATCAGAGTCTTTTCCAATGAGTCAACTCTTCACATGAGGTGGCCAAAGTATTGGAGTTTCAGCTTTAGCATCATTCCTTCGAAAGAACATCCAGGACTGATCTCCTTTAGAATGGACTGGTTGGATCTCCTGGCAGTCCAACGGATTCTCGAGAGTCTTCTCCAACACCACAGTTCAAAAGCATCAATTCTTCGCTGCTCAGCTTTCTTCACAGTCCAACTCTCACATCCATAGATGACCACTGGAAAAATCATAGCCTTGACTAGATGGACCTTTGTTGGCAAAGTAATGTCTCTGCTTTTCAATATGCTATCTAGGTTGGTCATAACTTTCCTTCCAAGGAGTAAGCGTCTTTTAATTTCATGGCTGCAATCACCATCTGCAGTGATTTTGGAGCCCCCCAAAAATAAAGTCCGACACTGTTTCCACTGTTTCCCCATCTATTTCCCATGAAGTGATGGGACCAGATGCCATGATCTTCATTTTCTGAATATTGAGCTTTAAGCCAACTTTTTCACTGTCCTCTTTCACTTTCATCAAGAGGCTTTTTAGTTCGTCTTCACTTTCTGCCATAAGGGTGCTGTCATCTGCATACACAACCTGCGTCCCTACAAAACAGCAGAGAATTTTCAGCACGTGTGCGCCGTGTTGTTGTTTTCCTGTCTGACCGTCGCCATCACACACTTCATCCAAATATAGGCTATGAGAGGATTACACCAGGAGGGTTACATTGCAGAATATTGGAAACCACGATTTGCTAATGTGAAACTTACCTTAAGAATATTAAGACACCAGTGGGGTGGAGGCGGGGGTAGGGGGCGGTTCCCTGGTG
>SJXO01001039.1:351546-373639 GCA_006408615.1 Connochaetes taurinus
ACACACACACACACACACACACACACACACACAAATAATTACGGGCTTCCCAGGTGGCACAATGGTAAAGAATCCGCTTGCCAACACAGGATATGCTGGTTGGATCCCTGGGTTGGGAAGATCCCCTAAAGAAGGAAATGGCAACCCATCCCAGTATTCTTGCTTAGGGAATCCCATGGACAGAGGAGCCTGGCAGGCTACAGTCCACGGGGTGGCAAAGAGCTGGACAAGACCCAGCACACACAAATAATGATAATACAGAGCATTAACTATATGGATCAAGGCCACCTCTAAGAATCCGTGCTGTTACGAGTTGATGTACAGGGTTTTCTCTGTCGGTTTATTTTACAAGTTGTTGCTAAATAACAAAGTCAGATGCTGCTAAAATTCTGAAAAGCATATAATTTTCTGAGGATGCCACCTCAACGACCAGGGCTAGTTAGGTTTCAAGACACCCAGTACACTTTTATTGAAAATGATCTGCTTGAAGACATTTTCCATTCATGCTATTATGAGTAATCACATTTCTACAGTACAAAGTATTTCATACGGATATTGTGAAACAGCTGAAGATGTCTATCATACTAGAAACCCAACTTTATTGTTGTTTAGTCGGCATGTCCGGCTCTTTTGAGACCCAAAGGACTGCACCCCACCAGGCTCCTCTGTCCATGGGATTTTCCAGGCAACAATGCTGGAGTGGGTTGCCATTTCCTTCTCCAGGGGATCTTCCTGATCCAGGAAACAAACCATGCCTCTTACACTGGCAGGAATATTCTTTACCACTGAGCCACTTTTAAGTGGCCAAATTTACCACTGAGCTTATCAACAACAAAAAAAGCTGTGTGGCAATGCCAAAAAACTGGACTAAAATGCATGTTTTGGGTTCATGGAATGAACCATTTTTACTTCAGATTTGACAACAAAAAAGCTTTCTTTGAAACACTCTGGCATTCTTATCATTGTGCATATGCTTGGAAACTCCTAAGTCAAATAGTGAGTAATTCAAACTCAGCAGGAGAAAGGCACAAGAAATAACAGATTAGCACTTTTCACTAAATAGGGTTCAGTTGATGGGAAACTTTTAAAACTTAATGTTTTCCACTAAACATCACTGACTCCTTCCCATTTTTTTTTTGGAAAAACAATACCGTGGCTAAATTCCCAAAGTATATTTTTAAAGTCTTCTGCTGTGGTTGCTGGCAGAAACTCATGCTATTTTCTCATATTCATTTTGGATATATTTTGTGATAGGGTCTATGCCTAGTGGGCATGAAATTTTAAATGGAAACATTTCCAAGCACTGCAGCCAGGAGTGCTGGAACCATAAAGAATTACACTGAGTAACTGAGTTATATTAGTCCAGAAACTAGTTCAGCCTGCTGAATGATACTGATGCTTAAGGGAAGTTTTGTAAGCACATATTGCATTTTCCAAGCAAAATGCAACCAGAGCCAAAAATACACAGATGCTGCAAGAATTAGAGGGAAATTAATAAAAATTAAGATTTTAAAGGTACATGGGGATAAAAGTTAATAAAAAAAGACCTAGGATGGGTTCTATAAGGACCTCCCTGGTGGCTCAGGTGGTAAAGAATCTGCCTGCAATGTGGGAGACCTGGGTTTGTTCTCTAAGTCAGGAAGATATCGTGGAGAAGGGAATGGCAACCCACTCCAGCATTCTTGCCTGGAGAATCCCATGGACAGAAGAGCTTGGCGGGCTACAGTCCATGGGGTCTCAAAGAGTCAGACAGGACTGAACGACTTATATTTTGACTTTGATGAGTTCTTTGGAAAAGAAAAAATAGGACGGATAAATGGTTTTCTATAATAAATGTAATAAAATGTGCAGAGTCCTTATGAATAATATAAGAGATGATCAGAGAAAATCTTGGCTAAGAAGGATATTAAAGAATCAAAATCAACTTCTTTGGTCTAATTTGGTTCAAATGCATTTGAAAGCTTGAATAAAAAGGGATGACTTCCTGTGCCTGCATTTTTCCACCAAGAAGAAAGAGAAATTGGAAACTAATTATATAATCCCAGAGAGCCCTAACTTCATTCCTGGCTTCACCCACTCACCCTCTCAAGGAGAGCCTTTCCATATAACTTCACTCACAATTTTCTTTTTTAAAATCACAAATAGAGAAAAGCCTGCATGCACAGCAATGAAAACCTGGTTCAGCCAAAAATTATATATACATACACACACACACACACATATATATATATATACAAGTATGAAAGAAAATAAGATTTACTTGCTAATATTTACCCTGTTTCAGAACACAGAGAAAGGGAAATGGTCCCACATTTTATTATGAAGCTAGCAAAGCACTTAGCAAGACAACGAATATAAGACAAACAACAACAAACTGCTATATATATATATTTTTTAATTTTGGCCACACTACACGGCACATAGGATCTTAGCTCCCCAACCAGGGTGTAGACCTGCACCCCCAGCATTGGAAGCACCACGTCTTAACCACTGAACCTGCTAGGGAAGCCCTGGTAGAACTGTTTCAAACGAGCAAACAGAGTCCAAGTGATGTTTAAAGAAAAATTCACTGTGATGACTTGAGGGCTATTTTCAAGAACAAACGTAAATTCTTGTATCATTTGATTAAACCTACGACTATCACCAGCATATATCTGAAAGCACTACAAGGGCTGAAAGGCATTGAACAAAGGTTTTTTTTTTTTTTTTCCATTTAAGGAAAAACCCCAGCAGAAAAGAAAGAGCTTCATTATATGTAATGTCCATCTGTAGAGAATGTTATAAGATATACTGGGGTGGCCATAGAGTCTGCTGGGGTTTTTCCATATGAGGTTACAGAGAAATCCCAATTAACTTTCTGGCCAGTCCACCATTTCCTACGCATATGTGTATTATGCATGGGTTATCTAAACAAACGCTTCCCTGGTGGCTCAGCTGGTAAAGAATCTGCCTGCAATTACAGGAGGCCTGAGTTCAATCCCTGGATTGGGAAGATCCCTTGGAGAAGGGAAAGGCTACCCACTCCAGTATTCTGGCCTGGAGAATTCCCTGGACTGCACAGTCCATGGGGTTGCAAAGAGTCAGACACGACTGAGCGACTTTCACTTTATCTTGATTGAACACAGGTATCCCTCATTGCAAGCAGATACTTGACAGTCTTAGCCACCAGGGAAGCCCATTTATGGGACAGACATTGGTCAATTTTACCTGCCTTACTGACCTCAGTTTTTCTGAAATGCCCATACTTTGGTGTAGATACAGAGTGAAACGTACATTTTTTTTTAAAGCTTTTTGAAATCTAATTTCAACATCTGTAAAACGATGATGTTAATGACAAATTTGCTGGGTTGTATGAATTAGAAAGAATATGCATGCATATAGTTCCAAGAACAGCCTAATAGCTAGAAAATACACTGATGCTGAAGCTCCAATACTGTGGCCACCTGACATAAAGAGTCAACTCATTGGAAAAAGACCCTGATGCTGGGAAAGATTGAAGGGCAGGAGGAGAAGGGGACGACAGAGGATGAGATGGTTGGATGGCATCACCGACTCGAGGGACATGAGTTTGAGTGAACTCCGGGAGTTGGTGATGGACAGGGAGGGCTGGCGTGCTGCAGTCCATGGGGTCACAAAGAGTCGGGCACGACTGAGCAACTGAACTGAACTGAAGTGCCACAGCTATTGAGCTTGTCCTCCAGAGCCCAGGAAAGGCAACTGCTGAAGCGCACGTGTTGCGGCTACTGAAGCCTGTACACCTACAGTCTGTGCTCTGCAGCAAGAGAGGCCACTGCAGAGAGAAGCCCAGCCGCTGGAGAGTAGCCCCTGCTCGCCACCGCGAGGAGAAAGCCCGCGCACAGCAACAAAGATCCAGCAAGGCCGAAAACAAATCAATGCAATTTTAAAACGCGGTCCACATCGAAAAAGCAAATCTTAAAAAAAGGCAATAACAAAAGTGCTGAAGTGTAACGCAGGTATTTCTGCAACTGTGCAAATGTAAAGCACAGCATCTGTATTTACGTGGGGAAAAGAGGCACCAAGTATATGATGCCTATCTTCAACACCATGTTATTTTAAATATATATAAAAAAAAGTGTCCCCCTTTCTCCTGCGTCTCCAGGAAGGTGGGTTGTGGAGGCTGACTTCTTCTTTCCCTCTGGGGTTTCTCACCATGTGCCCTCGAAAGGCATCAGCGAAGAAATGGTTTAACTAATACCATGGGGAACTGCTCTCCCCTGGCTTAATCATCTGTGCAGTTTTCGAGAAAGAATGTGTCTGAATGCAGTTTGCAGCTAAGATGGAATTTTGTGACCCGAATAAATGAAATAGAATTTGGAAAGCCAATGCAAGTTTGATTTGTGGTACTCATGACCAACCTAGATAGCATATTCAAAAGCAGAGATATAACTTTGCCAACAAAGGTCTGTCTAGTTAAGGCTATGGTTTTCCCAGTAGCCATGTATGGATGTGAGTTGGACTATAAAGAAAGCTGAGCGGTGAAGAATTGATGCTTTTGAACTGTGGTGTTGGAGAAGACTCTTGAGAGTCCCTTGGACTGCAAGGAGATCTAGCCAGTCCATCCTAAAGGAGACCAGTTCTGGGTGTTCACTTGAAGGACTGATGCTGAGGCTGAAACTCCAATAATTTAGCCACCTCATGCGAAGAGTTGACTCATTGGAAAAGACCCTGATGCTGGGAGGGATTAGGGGCAGGAGGAGAAGGGGACAACAGAGGATGAGATGGCTGGATGGCATCACCGACTCGAGGGACATGAGTTTGAGTGAACTCCGGGAGTTGGTGATGGACAGGGAGGCCTGGCGTGCCGCAATTCATGGGGTCGCAAAGAGTCGGACACGACTGGGCGACTGAACTGAACTGATGGCTTAATACCATTGACTCTGAGCCTCTGTGAATGTACTGCCATGGGGGTAAAATGACCAGAACTGAATTTGCCACAGAATAAAAAAGATTTTTAAAAATGTAGTTTGCATTTTGTAGGAGTGGAATTCATGACAAAAACACCAATAGAGATATTAACGAGCAAATGACAGATGATAATTTCATCATTGCCCATGCATGCATGCAGCTATGTTGCTTCAGTCGTGTCCGACTCTTTGCAACCCCGTGGACTGTAGCCCGCCAGGCTCTTCTGTCCATGGGATTCTCCACGCAAGAATACTGGAGCGTGCTGCCATGCCCTCCTCCTGGTGGTCTTCCTGAAAGGCATTGAACCTGCATTTCTTAAGTCTCCTGGACTGGCAGGCTGCAAAACCTGGGAATCCCATTATTTCCCACATTTACTTTTTTTTTTTTTTTTTAATAAAATATGATGTGTTGTCAGTTCAAAACTGCCAATGCACATGAAATAATTCTAAAACCTGAATAATGCCCCTGGTTCAAATTGATCAATGCTCCAGTTCTTAGAATTCCATTAATGAATGATTAAGGGATTTTACCAGGCAAGGTTAAAAATAAAAAATGATAATGTGAACAATTTCAGGGAAAAAAAACAAACCTTCATAGAAAAACATGATTCTTAACGTAACAGGAATGAAACATCCATTTAGACCTTTGCAAATAGCATAGATTGCAAGGGGCTTCCCAGGTGGCTCAATGGTAAAGAGACGCAATGCAGGAGACGCAAGACACGTGGCTTAGACTCCTGGGTCAGGAAGATCCCCTGGAGAAAGGAATGGCAACCCACTCCAGGATTCTTGCCTGGAGAATCCCACGGACACAGGAGCCTGGTGGGCTACAGCCCATGGGGTTGCAAAGAATTGGACACGACTAAAAACACACGTACACAAATTGGGTAAACAGCTGGAGAACAAAAGAACAACTCAAGCTTTTACTGAGAAAGGTTGAGGTGATCCAACAAGAAAAACGTTCCAGTTTCCAAAAGCTCAACGCAATGAGTCATTTCCCATAGTTTCATCGAAATAATGGAAAACAAAATAGAAAGAAGGCAGTCTCTTGAGAATGTCCATTCTGCACACCTATGCACTGAACGTGCAGATTTCTGATTTAAAAGCAAATCCAGGCAAAGCCGTGTCAGTTTAGATACTTGCTGATTTCTGCCCATGTTTTTAGAAGAAATACGGGCTGGGTGGGGAGGAGGGGAGAAACACAAGATACATTTTTAATGGGATGAACTGCTTCAGATGTATATATTTCTGATGAATTGAAGGTGTCTCAAGCTGACCTCACTTCGAGTGGAATAAAGAACAAAAATAAAATATGCTCTTTCGCCTTCACTTTTTTTTTTTTTTTTGAGTCTGACACATTTTGTATTCCCAGAAATGGATATTATAGGATTAACAAAAAACAGCAGAGACAGCTGGTGATGCTGAGATGGTTTTTTTTTTTTTTTAAAAGATGAATTGTAAAACCTACAATGGAAAATAGAACAGAGTATATTTTGAAACCACTGTGGCTTACCTAGATATCTTACTATTCAGCAGACTTTCCCTCTTATCTCGATGTTGTTGTTCAGTTGCTAAGTCGAGTCTGAGTCTGTGGCCCCAGGGACCATAGCCCGCCAGGCTCCTCTGTCCATGGGACTCTCCAGGCAAGAATACTGGAGTGGGTTGCCATTTCCTTCTTCAGGGGATCTTCCCAACCTAGGGATCGAACCCATGTCTCCCGCATTAGATGCAGATTCTTTACCAGCTGAGCCACCAGGGAAGCCCAAGAATACTGGAGTGGGTTGCCATGCCCTCCTCCAGGGGATCTTCCCAACCCAGGAATCGAACCCACGTCTGCTGCGTTGGTAGGTAGGTTCTTTACCATTGAGCCACCAGAGAAGCCGTCTTATTTGGCTACCCCTAGATATATTTACATGTGTTAAAGATACTTTTGTTTATTTATTTCTTTAATGGGATTGTGGGTTCACAGGACATTTTCAATATTGTCTTCTGAGATATACTAGAACCCTGTGAAAATGTGTTACTGAAACGATAGCTCCATAAAACTCTTCTGAATGCACACAAAGGTGATAAGACGGCATGAGACTGGCAGATTCTATACATTCAGTCAGAGGGAGCCTTGGCCTAATTCTAAGAAGTCTTCTTCAAAGAAGACTTGGGCAGAAGCAATAAAAGTAGAGCCTTAATACTTAGGTAAGACTCTAGGATACAGGCACAATTATCTTTGTCCACGGGGTTCTCTGCAACATCAATTCTAGAAATGACTCCAGCAAGCATGAGAAATACAGCTTTGAGATTAAACGACTTCTTTTTTTAGGTAATGTGTTAGCCTTTGTCTCTAGCCATTGCTCTTAATGAAAAAATGGTTCAAGGTTTTGTGCGATTCCTTTGTGTTGGCAAATTTCTTGCTATAAAAATCCATCCTAAATTCACTTTTTTTTTTTTCTTTCTCCTCCTTCCTCATTTCTCCCCACACCCAACACTGCCCCATACACCAGCGACATGATAACACCTTCCAACTCAAAGTATTTGACCTCCTGACTGCGGGATGCTCTACTTGTTAGGTCAGGGTCCAGCTAACCATGAAAGGACCCTTGACGTACGGCCTGGTTAACACCAGAAAAAGGGACCACAGGAAAAGTACAGTGTGGACGTAATTAAACCTAATAGCTTTTGCACAGCAAAGGAAACCCTAAGCAAGATGAAAAAGACAACCCCCAAAACAGGAGGGGGTTCATGCTTCATGCAAATGAAGCAACTAGCAAAGGATTAATCTCCAAAATACACAGGCAGACATACAACTCAACAACCACAAACAAACGTAGAGCTCAACAATAAACAAAAACAGGACCCAACAGAAAAGCTGGCAGAAACCCTAAATAACACATTTCTCCAAAGAAGACATATGGATGGGCAAGAAGCACATGAAAAGATTCTCAACATCACTGATTACTAGAGAAATGCAAGTCAAAACTACAATGAGGTATCCCCTCACACCAGTCAGGATGGCCGTCATCCAAAAAAGTCACTACAAACAATAAATGCTGGAGAAGGTGTGGAGAAAAGGGAACCCTCCCTACACTGTTGGCGGAAATGGAAATTGGTGCAGCCACTATGGAGAACAGTATGGAGGTTCCTTAAAAAATTAAAAATAGCAACTACCATTTGATCCTGCAATCCCACACCTGGGCATAAATCCACGAAAAAAAAAAAAAAAAAACAACTATAATTTGAAAAGATACATGTATCCCCAATGTTTACTACAGCTTTATTTACAAAAGCCGAGACACAGATGCAACCTTTGATGAAGGGATAAAGAAGATGTGGTACATATATACAATGGGACTATTACTCAGCCATTAAAAAAAAGGATGAAATTATGTCATTTGCAGACACATGGATGGACCTAGGCATAATCGCACTAAGCAAAGTCAGCCGGACAGATAAAGACAACTATCATGTGATATCATTTACATGTGGAATTTAAAAATACAAATGGACTCATAGAACAGAAACAGACTCACAGACATAGAAAATGGACTTATAATTATCCCAAGGGAAGGGAAGGAAGGGTAAATGAGGAGTTTGGAGTTAATAGACACAGACTAATATTATAAAACAGATAAACAATGATATCATGTAGAGCCCGAGGAACTATACTCAAGACCATGCAAAAGCCCACTGAATAAAATAGAAAAAATATACAACTGAATCACTTTGGTGTATAGCTAACAGTATTGCACATCAGCTACACTTCAACAGAAAGTTAAGCAAATTATTCCTTAAAGTGACTACGGCAGCACAGACTATACTGACTCAAATGCGTTCCTTTACATAGCTGTATAATATTCCACGGCATATATGTACCACTACGTTCTTATCCATTCATCTGTGAGTGGACATCTAGGTTGCTTCCCTGTCCTGCAAGTGAAGGCATGAAAGTGAGAGCCGCTCAGCTGTGTCTGACTCTTTGTGACTCCATGGACTGTACAGTCCACGGGGATTCTCCAGGCCAGAATACTGGCATGGGTAGCCTTTCCCTTCTCCAGGGGATCTTCCCAACCCAGGGATGGAACCCAGGTCTCCTGCATTGCAGGTGGATTCTTTACCAGCTGAGCCACCAGGGAAGCCCGTTGTCACAGAGTCCCTGTGTATTAACAGTAACTGTTGAGATGGCTTCTCTGTGTTTCTGGAGGCACTGACATGTACTGTTTGTGAACTCAAGGTACACAGAGGTCTTTGGACTACCCTGAACTCTGTCTTATGTAGGCATAGTCTGTTTCCCCACGCCTGCCTCATGACACCATGTGTTTACGAGCTAGCCATTTGGTTTCAAGCTAAGATCATTTTGAATTCTACATAAATGTCTTAAAAATTGGGTGTCATGTTTTTAATGGAGGGCAATTCTTGATATTGTTCTAATTCAGAAAGCCAATTTGTAGTGTGCTTTTTCATAGGTCGATAATATAAAATACTTTTAAGCAAAACGCCGTATTCTAATCCAGTTTCAAATTGCCAGGGTCTGACAGCATATCAATAAAAGTAAAAGTGTTTGCCAAGAATTCATTTACAAACAGGAAAAAAATATTGCACAAATGTTGTTGATATTCAACATATATATGAGCCAATTAAGTCATCTTAATGTGAAAAGAGGATCAAGATGGTAACTGGATATAGGGCTTCCCTGGCAGTCCAGGGTTTAAGAATCTGCCTTGCAATGGAGAAGATGCGGGTTCGACCCCTGGTTGGGGAACCAGCTGAGCTTCGTGCACTGCCAACCGCTGAGCGTGAACTCAAGAGCTCACGCTACAAAACAAAAGAGAAACCTGAGTGCCACTGAACCCCAGCAGAAAAGATTTCACCTCCTGCAGGAAAGTTCCTATGAGCCACAGCTAAGACCTGACACAGCCCCAAATCAAAGAAAAATATTTTAAAAATTGGATAGATTTTTCCTCCCCAGGGAGCAGATGAAAAAATAAAATGAATATGGTGTAAGATAACACATGTGAGCAAATATTTCTCTGGGTGGGGGAGCAGATCTCAGAAGGTCAGAGAGGAACGAGGCAGTCTATTCCCAATGTCTCTGGGAAAGAAAGGACTAAGAATTGGCAGAGGGCAAAGAGAGAAGCAGAGAGACACAGGAGAGAGGAAAGGATAAAGGTAAGGGAGAAAGCCAAGAATTGACTCACTGGAAAAGACCCTGATGCCGGGAAAGATTGAAGGCTGGAGGAGAAGGGGATGACAGAGGATGAGATAGTTGGACGCAGCACCGACTCTATGGATTGAGCTTGAGCAAACTCCGGGAGTTGGTGATGGACAGGGAGGCCTGGCGTGCTGCGGTCCATGGGGTCACAAATAGTTGACACGACTGAGCTACTGAACAGCCCCTAAAGGACAAAGGTAAGGGAGGAAGCATTGCCTGAACCTGGGTCCTGACGCCCTCAGGGAGACGAGTGCAGGCTTAGCAAAAGCAGTGATGCTGGAAACAGGAGGCTCTGGTGGCGACTCGTCACCCAGGGACCGGGAAAGCTGTGTTTGGTCTTCCCAGGGGTGCCTGGGTCCTCTTCCCGAGGGGGAGCCAAAAGACTCCCACAGGCATCCCACCCGGGGGAACACAAAGCGTGATGCTGCCCTTGGGTCAATTGCTCTCTTTACTCAGTAGAAGACTAGCATCTCACACAAGGCATCAATGGGAACCTGTGGGAATAACAAGTAGCTTGTTCACAGCTGAGGTGGGCGGGTTGCTTCCTTAAAGAGGGTGAGAGTGGGGTCCGATGGGTGCTTTGAGCAAGGTGCATGCCTAGGACCTCCTTTTGCTCCCAGCATCTAAGAAGGAGCAGCTGGTTTGTAGCCCCTTTTGTATCTTAATGTTCTAAATGTGCCCCACCTGCGCAAGCAGGCAGTTAACGTCAGCCCCTTTAGTCTCTTTGTATCTGATGCCCCAGGAGACGTTTGTCCAGGTGCCAGCCAGCACTATAGCAAAGGGTCCCAGGTCTCAACCTGTCTACCAGATGCTCACTGCCTGCATTTAATCCTGAAAAGCAATCATCGGATGGAGGAATTCTCCTTGCCCGCTCTCCACCCCAGAAATAAAAGCTCTGGAAACTCAGCTTCAACGATTAATAGACTCCTACCTAAAAAGCTTAACACAGTGAGCTCCTTGCTAATTCCAGCTTCATGTAATTACACATTTGTGTAATGAGGACCAAAAAAAAAAAAAAAAGGAGAGAGAGATTTTCAAACTGCTCTTTCATGTTCAGAATGCTGAATTACTGGCATTTTACCATCCATAATAAACATACTGTGTGCAGTCAGTATTTTAGAATAACAGAAGCTTTCCTAAACTTAATGTTCAGTTGACATAGTGTGTAGGGATTACGAAGCAACAAACTTACAAATTAAAGGCTACATCTCCTTAAGTGGTTGTTTTTTTTTTTTTTTTTGCTTTCAAAATACGTAATGTGTAAGGTCTGAACTTTAGCAAAACAACTGTAATGATCGCTATATCCTTCATTGTTTGTTTTTCTCTTTTACTTCTGCAGAATTACTTTCTGTGTATTTTTATTACTGTTTAAGGCAGCTCTAATTGAGACCAACAGGGAACCATCTATGTTGTCATAGGTATTTGTCCACGCAATTAAGGGCTTCACGTTGCTTTTAAACCATTGTTGTTATTGTTGAGTTGCTAAGTCCTGTCCCACTGTTTGGTGACCCTGTGGACAGTGGCCCACCAGGCTCCTCTTCCATGGGATTTCCCAGGCAAAAATATTACCGGAGCGGGTTGCCGTTTCCTTCTCCAGGGGGGCTATCTTCTGAATTAAAGTGTGTTGTTTTATGGCAGGCATGCGAGATGCTTTGAAAACATCCAAATAAAATAAATGAAGGTGAAGGAATCCAAGAGATCAGTAAAGAGCCTATACTGCTGTTCTCCTTTGATTGACGTTAGGAAAAGGTGGGTGACACTGGATGGTGTGTTTCATAGATTCCTGAAGGATCACCCACGTCCCAAAGGGCATGACGGGTATGCTGTGGAACAGGCCTCACTGAGGTCACGACTGCAAAAGTCCACAGGGAGCCAGGTGGGCTCCCCACAGTGACTCTTTGCGACCGCATGGACTGCAGCACGCCAGGCTTTCCTGTCCATCACCAACTCCCGGAGTTTACTCAAACTCATGTACATTGAGTCGGTGATGCCATCCAACCATCTCATCCTCCGTTGTCCCCTTCTCCTCCTGCCCTCAATCTTTCCCAGCATCAGGGTCTTTTCCAGTGAGACAGCTCTTCGCATCAGGTGGCCAAAGGATTGGAGCTTCAGCTTCAGCATCAGTCCTCCCAGTGAATATTCATGACTGATCTCCTTTAGAATGGACTGGTTTGATCTCCTTGCAGTCCAAGGGACTCTCAAGAGTCTTTTCCTACACCACTGTTCGAAAGCATCAATTCTTCGGCACTCAGCTTTCTTTATAGTCCAACTCTCACATCCATACATGACCACTGGATAAACCATAGCTTTGACTAGATGGACCTTTGTTGGCAAAGTAATGTCTGTGCTTTTTAATATGTTCTCTAGGTTGGTCATAGCTTTTCTTCTAATGAGCAAGCGTCTTTCAATTTCATGGCTGTGTACAGGACTCTACTAAAGAAAATGGTAATAATCACTTTGATTTCCTGGGTAAATAGGGTAGAAATAAGAGGGGAGAGGGACTTCCCTGGTGGTCCGGGAACAAAGAACCTGCCTTCCAGTGCAGGGGACACAGGTTCCATCCCTGGTCCAGGAAGATCCCACATTCTGCAGAGAAGCTGAGCCCTGCACCACCGTTAGTGAGCCTACCTCCTGCAACTGCTGAAGCCCACATGCTTGGAGGCAGTACTCCGAGACAAGGGAAGCCCCCGCTCTGCAACCAGAGAACATCCACACAGCAGTAAAGACCCATCGCAGCCAAGGGTAAATCAAACAAATGAAAAGAGGAGAGAGAGTGGACACATCACAGTCACGACTTCACGAGCCACAGATCAACACTTGCTTTGCGTGGCCAACACAAGAAGCTACCCATTCTCAAAGTGCGACTGGCATCACTTACCAGGAAAACCTGGGTTTCCTGGCAAGAAGCCGTGTCCTACTTTGTGACAGAAATAGGTGCAGACTCTCAGTTATTCCTAAGTGGCCCGCCTCTCAGCCACCCCCTTGCTCCATGTGTATGGAACACACTGCTCTGGCCACTCACTCTAGAAAATTCTGCTGTGGTTTGTGAGCTGAAGGTGCATTGCTGGGTACACATACTGAAACTCAGATTTCTCAACTGTTTCATTAGGAGCCTGGTGGGCTACAGTCCATGGGGTTGCAAGGAGTCTGACACGGCTGAGTGACAGACAGGACTGAATGACTACCACTTTCACTTGCATTAGGAGGAACTGGTTTTGATTTCTACACTATGATATGTCTCACGCAGGCAACTCGCAATGTTTCTGTTGCTTCCTGTTCAGAAATGGCCTAAACCCCAGAGGTCATTTCCTAGTGTTTAGAGTCACTGTTTTGCTTGGGTCAAAAGAGTGATTCTATCCTCTATAAATGCAGAAGAGTCTCATAGTTATAATATTCATGAGTATCTTTGCTTCCTGTTGTTGCAAAGAATATATACACCTAGAACATGTCATGTATGGACATGAGAGCTGGACTATAAAGAAAGCTGAGCACCAAAGAGTTGATGCTTTTGAACTGTGGTATTGGAGAAGATGCTTGAGACTCCCTTGGACTGCAAGGAGATCCAACCAGTCCATCCTAAAGGAAATCAGTCCTGAATATCCATTGGAAGGACTGAAGCTGAAGCTGAAGCTCCAATACTTTGGCCACCTGATGTGAAGAAATGACTCATTTGAAAAGACCCTGATGCTGGGAAAGGCCGAAGGCAGAAGGAGAAGGAGACGACAGAGGATGAGATGGTTGGATGGCATCACTGACTCAATGGACATAGGTTTGAGTAAGTCCCTGAGTTGGTGATGGACAGGGAGGCCTGGCGTGCTGCAGTCCATGGCGTCACAAAGAGCTGGACACGACTGAGCGATGGAACTGAACTGAATGATTGAAACATCTCATTTTAATCAGTGCAGGATTTTCATGATCTATTCATAACAGGTACTAAGTGGGTATCAAACATTCAAACATAACAGGTACTAATGTGGGTATCAAACATTCTAATATAACAGGTACTAAGTGGGTATCAAACATTCAAACATAACAGGTACTAATGTGGGTATCAAACACTCAAACATAACAGGTACTAAGTGGATATCAAACATTCAAACATAACTGAAAGATATTCTGAGCACGGGAAGGTAGATTTTCACTAATATTTTTAAGATTTTTTTTTATGCAAAGGATTTAAAAACATCTAGTTCTCACCATGCTTCTGTGTTCAACACACTAAAAAGCACATGGTGGCCTTCAAAGAAGCTATCTGTGGTCATACCCAAAGTGTGGCAGAGAGTACAAAATTTAAACGGGAGACATGAAAGTAAATGGGAGCAATTTGTCTCCCAAGGTCCCTCACCCTGAGGCATCAGGGTTCCTCATGCCTGCTCTATCTTAGTGTCTTTATGTAAGCAAGTTTTCCCAGGAGGAAGGGGTGAATTACTAACGTATAAAAAATTCATTCCTCCTCTCAGTTCACATCCGATGATTAATTATCTCTCCTTCAGAGCACCCGTTAGTTTCAGTTCAGTTCAGTCGCTCCATCCTGTCCAACTCTTTGTGACCCCATAGACTGCAGCACGCCAGGCCTCCCTGTCCATCACCAACTCCCGGAGTCCACCCAAACCCATGTCCATTGAGTCGGTGATACCATCCAACCATCTCATCCTCTGTCGTCCCCTTCTGCTCCTGCCTTCAGTCTTTCCCAGCATCAGAGTCTTTCCCAATAAGTCAGCTCTTTGCATGAGGTGGCCAAAGTATTGGAGTTTCAGCTTCAGCATCAGTCTTTCCAATGAACACTCAGGATTGATCTCCTTTAGAATGGACTGGTTGGATCTCCTTGCAGTCCAAGGGACTCTCAAGAGTCTTCTCCAACACCACAGTTCAAACGTTTCAGAAGTGTGGAAAAGGTAACCCAAAGGAAAATAGTGAAAAATCTCTCCCTATTAGCCCCCAAATTGAGCTATTTATCTAGGAAGGTCAGATACAGGTTTTTGGACAAAGCAGAGGGAAATAATAAACCTTGGGTCTAAGTACTTCAACCTCGTAAGCTATCTCCTTCCAGGATTTATTTCCCTGGTGGTCCAGTGCTTAAGGATCCCCCTGCCAATGCAGCAGAGACAGGTTTGATCCCTGGTCCCGGAAGATCCCATAAGTCTTGGGGCAAGTTAGCCTCTGCACAGCAACTACTGAGCCCCTGCGCCACAGGTACTGAAGCACGCGGGCCTGGAGCCAGCGCCCCACAAACACAGAAGCCACCGCAATGAATGAGAAGCCCGCACACCGCGGCTGCAGAGTAGCCCCCGCTGACCCCAACCAGAGAAAGCCCGTGCATAGCGACGAAGACGCAGTGCAGCCAGGAACGCAGGAATAAATAAAGCTCACAGTTTTAAAAAACTATGAAAGAGTCAGTCAGTTCTCTGGGCCTCTTCCATGGATACGTGGTATTAAACTTGAATTGTTCTCCTGTTCAGAAAAGAGCATTAACGGTAAGGATGTTATTGATGGTTTTCAGGACTAGCACGTGAAGATAAAACAAGGTAAGTGTGATGATTTGCTTTATGCCTATGACACACACACATACTCACACACACATGCTAGTGTCTAAGGAGAACGGTATAGTGAGAAGAGACTCCTTAAAAGGCATGGTATGTCCTTTTGGGACGATGAAAAGGCTTCGAAAGCAGTTAGTAGTAATAGTTGTAACACTTTACCAAACGCCACTGAATTGTCTACTCTCAAATAGTTAATGGTCCACTTTTATCTGAATTTTACCATGCTAAAAAAGAAAAAAAAACACCAAAACTCTATTTTAGCAGTTAAAACACAACAGCCTGTATCATTGTTCTTACCAGCACACCCTTAACCTGTCTGCATTTATTCCTTTGCTCGTGTTTTGAGGGGTAGAACATAAGAGCTTGTTAAAATTTTCAGACACACACAAACTCAACGTGCTGTGTTAAAAGAAGAGTGTGATCAATATTTCATTTAAATTAAGACCAACGCACTTCTCTCTCATCTCCCCTTAGTGACCCGCTGTTGACATTGCCAAGCTCTGTGCACGCCTGCCGATTTTTTTATGAGGCAAACGACACATTGGAAGTGATGGGAGAAAAACGAACTTAAAAATCAGGTGGTGCTCTCTGCTTCAGGGTGTAAGGATCTCATAACAATAAACACATTCCTTTCTACCTCAGTGACTAGCAGGTACAAATGGAAGCTTAAAAAATAATAATACACTCAGTCCTGTTTCGTTTTGCCCCCCAACCAAAGTTGGGCTGTTGGAAGATGCAGGGGAAAATAGCGCTGATGAAGACCTGGTATCATCGCCAATCAAGTCTTCTTCTGACGAACAGAGAAGCTGACTGCAGCCTGTATGACACTTGCTTCTCTCTTTGAATTTCCATTTTTTTCCAAAAAAAGCAATATTTTAAAATTGAAGGGTAGTTGATTTTTTTGGCCTTCGATGAGGGTTCAGTGGGTAAAGAATCCGCCTGCAATGCAGGATTTGGCTCCACTGGGTCTTCAGTGGTCTTTCCCTGGTGGCTCCTGTCTGCAGTGCAGGAGACCTGGGTTTGACCCATGGGTTGGGCAGATCCCCTGGAGGAAGGCGTGATGACCCATTCCAGTATTCTTGCCTGGAGACTCCTGTGGACGGAGGAGGCTGGTGGGCTACAGTCCATGGGGTCACAAAGAATCAGACATGACTGAGTGAGTAAGCACAGGGGCTTCATTACTGTGCACAGGCCTGCTTGCTAGTTGCAGTGTGGACACTTCTCACTGCGGTGTCTTCTCTTGTTGCGGACTCAGTAGGACTCACCTACAGACTCAGGAGGTGCAGCTCATGGGCTGAGCTGCTCCATGGCATGTGCACTTTTCCTGGATCCCACGTCCCCTGCACTGGCAGGCAGATTCTTAGCCACCAGACCACTGAGACATCTTCTAGTCCCACTTGTAGATATGCTTGACACGGTCACACGTTTGCCTGTCCCCAAAGACAAAGCTGAATGGATTCCATCAGTGGGGTTCCTGACTCTACGGTCCTGCTCAGATTTGGCCAATGGGGTGCCCCGCCAGGAGATCAGAGGGTGGGGAGAAGGGCAAAGGGTTTGAGGGTATTTATTTATTTTCTTGGCTTTCTCCCTGTGATGCTTCACAGGATGGTGGGGGTCTCTCAAACTAACGTAAATCTTGTCTCTCAAACTAACGTAAATCTTATCATGATGCTCCTTCTGCATAGGACCATCTCCTTTACATTTTGGTAACTTCTGCCTTCTTCTCTCGATGGGCTTCTGAGCAGTAAGCTCTGCACTGCTGTGATTACTTGCAGCTTCTTTGTGGTTCCCCTTTAATCCAGCTACTCTCTTGTACACAGTCCCTGTGCATTTTAACTGGCAACATGGACACCCCGAAATGAACCTTTCTAATCCAAGAACCTAAGAAGATGTTGGGCTATCCTGATAGCTCGGTTGGTAAAGAATCCACCTGCAATGCAGGAAACCCCAGTTTGATTCCTGGGTTGGGAAGATCTGCCGGTGAATACATTATGTTCCATTGCAAAAATAAACTTTGGGATGTCTTTGGTGGTCCACTGGTTGGGAATGCAGGGGACATGGGTTTGATCCCGGGTCTGGGAAGATCCCACCTACCATGGGGCAAGTAAGCCCACACACCACAACTACTAAAGCCTACATGGCCTGGAGCCTGTGCGTGAGAATAGGAGAAGTTAATGCAATGAGAAGACCTCACACCCCAACTAGAGAGCAGTCCCCACCACTTACCACAACTAGAGAAAGCCCACGCTCCGCCGTGGAGGCACAGCAGGGCCAAAAACAAATAAATAAAAAGTTTGTAACAACTTTGATGATGCAACTAAATTATTTGATCTTAAAAGCAGGAGGATTTTGCCAAGCATGTCTGACTCTTGGTGACGCCATGCATTATAGCCCACCAGGCTCCTCAGTCCATGGGCATTCTCCAGGCAAGAATACTGGAGTGGGTTGCCATTTCCTTCTCCAGGGGATCTTCCCGACGCAGGGATTGAACCAAAGTCTCCCACATTGCAGGCAGACTCTTCATCGACAGCCACCAGGGAAGACCTTGGCTCAGTATTATTCCACTATATATGTATATATACAACAACTTCTTTATCCATTCCTCTGCTGATGGACGTTTATTTTGCTTCTATGTTTTGGCGATTCTGAACAGCACTGCAATGAACATTAGGGTGCGCATATTGTTTGGAAGTGTGGTTTTCTTCAGAAGGAAAGCCAAGAAAGAGAGCATATATGTATATTTACGGCTGATTCACTTTGCTGTACCTCAGAAACCAACGCCACAGAAGGCAACTATGAAGGGAAGAGTTAATTGCTCAGTCCTGTCTGACTCTTTGCAACACTATGGACTGTAGCCCACCAGGCTCCTCTGTCCGTGGAACACTCCAGGCAAAAATAGAATGGGTTGTCATTTCTTTCTCCAGAGGATCATCACCACGATCCAGGGATTGAACCTGGGCCTCCTGCATTGTGAGCAGATTCTTTACTGTCTGCAATACCAGGGAAGTAAAAATACTCCAAAAAAAATAAACCAAAAGAATACTCCAATAAATACTCCAATAAAAAGCAACTATACTCCAATAAAAACAGCAGAGACTAACACAACATAAACCAACTAGACTCCAGTGAAAATTAAGGAAAAAAAAGTTGAACATATATACAAACATATATAAACTCCAAAAAATTAAGAAAAATTTAAATTTAACATATATAGAAACTAACACTGAAAAAAAAATTTTTAATGTACAGATGGGTATTACTTTTCCCCAATACTAGCATGCTACCATCTGCAGAGTCCATAAATGATAAGAACCAGCTCCCTGAATGTTTGCTCCCTGCCCCCACATTCAGGATCTTCTGAGAAGATGACTGCCTTTGTGACAGCCTCATGACATCACCACTGTGGCATCCCGAGAGCTGTTACCATGGAGATGTGGGATGCAGGCTGAGGAAGGCACTTGGGGGTTAAGGCCGAGGAAGGAAGACTTGGAAGGAGGAAAAGGGACCTGGGAGATGGTGTAACAACATGTCAGCCAATCCACGTGAGCTGTGGGGTCCCCGAGACCCCGTGGAGAGGACTTGGGGAGGCAGGGCTGGGTGGTCAGACTCTCAGGCCCCCTCCAGGAGCACACCTTGCTAGGTGACTCTCGACAGGGGAGTGAACCATGAAGTTGCTGATGCTGCAGNAAAGGGACCTGGGAGATGGTGTAACAACATGTCAGCCAATCCACGTGAGCTGTGGGGTCCCCGAGACCCCGTGGAGAGGACTTGGGGAGGCAGGGCTGGGTGGTCAGACTCTCAGGCCCCCTCCAGGAGCACACCTTGCTAGGTGACTCTCGACAGGGGAGTGAACCATGAAGTTGCTGATGCTGCAGAGTGTTGACAGCTGAGAAACAATGGTACTTCCCTAAAGCGACAGTCACCCAGTCAAGTCCAACTCTTTGTGACCCCATTTACTGTAGTCCACGAGACTCCTCCTCTGCCCATGGGATTCTCCAGGCAGGAATACTGGAGGAGTAGACATTTTCTTCTCCAAGGGATCTGCCCGACCCATGGATTCAAACCTGTGTCTCCTGAATTGGCATGTGGATTCTTAAGCACTGCCACCTGGGATGCCCAAAACAACTATATGTCAGTGAATACTTTACTGTCTGAGCCTCCAGGGCATCTAAATATTATCCATGCTCTTGAAAAATAAAGGACAATGACATACCAGCTCACACCCATCAGAAAGCCTGTCACTAAAATGTCTACAAATAACAAATGCTGTACAAGGTGTGGAGAAAAGGGAGCCTTCTTGCACTGTTGGTGGGAATGTAAATTGAAGCAGCCACTATGGAGAACAGTGTGGAGATTCCTTGAAAAACTAGGAATAAAGCTACTAAATGAGCCAGCAGTCCCCCTACTGAACATATATCCTGCGAAAAGTGAAGTCAAGTCGCTCAGTCTTTGCAACCCCATGGACTGTAGCCGACCAGGCTTCTCTGTCCATTGGAGTCTCCAGGCAAGAGTACTGGAGTGGGTTGCCATTTCCTTCTCCAGGGGATCTTCCCGACCCAGGGATCGAACCCAGTTCTCCTGCTTTGCAAGCAGACCTTTTACCCCTTGAGCCACCAGGGAAGCTCCAAGAAAACCATGATTCAAAAAGACACATATATCCCAGTGTTCACTGCAGCAGTATTTACAATAGCCAGGACATGAAATTAACCTAGATGTCTGTCAACACACGGATGGATAAAGAAGACTGTGGTATATATACAGTGGAATATTGCTCAGCTATAAATAGGAGGTAGCTGAACTGAGGTGGATGAACTTGGAGCCTCTTATACAGAATGAAGTAAGTCAGAAAGAGAAAATCAAATATTGCACATTACTGCATATATATGCAACCTAGAAAAATGGTACAGATGAATCTATTTGTAGGGTAGAACATAGGAATAGACATAGAACACACACTTATGCACATGACAGGGGAGGGGAGGGTGAGACGGATTGAGATAGTAGCCCTGATATTTAGACACTCATGCGAAGAGCTGACTCATTGGAAAAGACTTTGATGCTGGGAGGGATTGGGGGCAGGAGGAGAAGGGGACGACAGAGGATGAGATGGTTGGATGGCATCACGGACTCGATGGATGCGAGTCTGAGTACTCTGGGAGTTGGTGATGGACAGGGAGGCCTGGCGTGCTGCGATTCATGGGGTCGCAAAGAGTCAGACACGACTGAGCGACTGAACTGAACTGAACCGATGTGTAAAGATCGTGGGAAGTTGTTACATAGCACTGGGAGCTCAGCCTGTGATGACCTAGAGGGCTGGGATGGAGGTGGGCTGTGACCAAGACTCAAGTGGGAGGGGATATATGTATACTTATAGATGATTCAACTTTTTCTACAGCAGAAACCAACACAACATTGTAAAGCGATTATACTTCAATTTTTTTAAAAAAGGATTTGGCTCCTACTGAAACTGCAATCCTAACATAATAACTTTGATAATCAACAACGCAACTGTCAATAAATGTCTATGTTGCAGTCATTGTATTACTAATCAATTCAGTTCAGTTCAGCCGCTCAGTCATGTCCAACTCTTTGCGACCCCATGAATCACAGCACGCCAGGCCTCCCTGTCCATCACCAACTCCAGGAGTTCGCTCAGACTCACGTCCATCAAGTCTGTGATGCCATCCAGCCATCTCATCCTCTGTCGTCCCCTCCTCCTCCTGCCCCCAGTCCCTCCCAGCATCAGAGTCTTTTCCAATGAGTCAATTCTTCGCATGAGGTGGCCAAAGTACTGGAGTTTCAGCTTTAGCATCGTTCCTTCCAAAGAAATCCCAGAGTTGATCTCCTTCAGAATGGACTGGTTGGATCTCCTTGCAGTCCAAGGGACTCTCAAGTCTTCTCCAACACCACAGTTCAAAAGCATCAATTCTTCGGATCTCAGCCTTCTTCACAGTCCAACTCTCACATCCATACATGACCACTGGAAAATCCATAGCCTTGAGTAGACGGACCTTAGTCGGCAAAGTAATGTTTCTGCTTTTCAATATGCTATCTAGCTTGGTCATAACTTTTCTTCCAAGGAGTAAGTGTCTTTTAATTTCATGGCTGCAATCACCATCTGCAGTGATTTTGGAGCCCCCAAAAATAAAGTCTGACACTGTTTCCACTGTTTCCCCATCTATTTCCCATGAAGTAATGGGACCGGATGCCATGATCTTCGTTTTCTGAATGTTGAGCTTTAAGCCAACTTTTTCATTCTCCTCTTTCACTTTCATCAAGAGGCTTTTTAGTTCCTCTTCACTTTCTGCCATAAGGGTGGTGTCATCTGCATATCTGAGGTGATTGATATTTCTCCTGGCAATCTTGATTCCAGCTTGTGTTTCTTCCAGTCCAGTGTTTCTCATGATGTACTCTGCATATAAGTT
>SJXO01001039.1:384146-483774 GCA_006408615.1 Connochaetes taurinus
TTTTTTTTTTTTTTTAATGTGGACCATTTTAAAGTTTTTATTGAATTTTTTTACAATGTTGGTTTTGTTTCATGGTTTTTTTTTTTTTTTTTGGTCGTGACATATACAGGATCTGATTCTATGCTGCTGAATGAGATGGTGGGATGGCATCCCCGACTCGATGGGCATGAGTTTGAGCAAGCTCCGGGAGGCGGCGATGGACAGGGAAACCTGGCGTGCTGCAGTCCATGGGGTTACAGAGTCAGACACGACTGAGCGACTGAACTGAACTGATATCTTTGGGGGGACAGTTAGGGCCACACCAGGAAACATTGATGTGGTCACAGACAGTGAAATCGTTGGATGGCATCACCAACTCAATGGACAGGAGTTTGAGCAAACTCCGGGAGATGGTGATGGACAGGGAGGCCTGGTGTGCTGCAGTCCACGGGGTCACAAGGAGTTGGACATGACTAGGTGACTGAATAACATTGTGGGGTCTTAGCTTCCTGACCAAAGATGGAAATGTGCACCCCCCCCCAACCCCCATGCTACATTGGAAGGTGAAGTCAACCACTGGATGATCAAGGAAGTGCCCAAGGCTTGTTTCCTAGTAATCAAGATACATCACTCAAGTCAGATTGAAGAAAGCAGCTACATCTTCCTTTCTGGGGACTATTTGCCTTTGGTGCATGTGATCCATCCTTCTAAACCGATTCGGTGTAACGTGTTTTTATCACAGTAACGAATATGTGGTTCCCCAAGTCAGAGGCACACGGCCCTCACTGTATGCCTCTCAACCGAGCCTCTGACGTGTGAAGTGAAAATGTTACATAAATAGCAACCTTTCACCAAAGGCTTAGGTAATCCCTTCTGACGGATGCCACACTCCCACTTTGAAGTCCCGCTTCTTCTCTTTACACTCACAATCAAATCACCTATGAAGCACTTCTGAACATGGCCAAAAGCACCCTTCCCGGCTTGCTAGGAGAAAATTATGAATAATTCTACACAAAGCAAGGGCTTCTTCACAGGCGGCTCGGTGGTAAAAAATAAAATCTGCCTGCCGTTGCAGGAGATGCGGGTTCGATTCTTGGGGACGGGAAGATCCGCTGGAGAAGGGAAGGGCAGCCCACTCCAGGATTCTTGCCTGGAGAATCCCAGAGACAGAGGAGCCTGGCGGGCTACGGTCCATGGGGTCGCAGATAATCAGGCATGACTGAGCACCTGAGCCTGCATGCACATGAAGCCAGCCTGTCATGTGCTCAATTCTGAACCAGGATTTTGTTTGAAAATGTAGTGTTTTGGGATTGTGCTTTTCTTTTCCCCTGATGGGAGGAAGGGACCATTGTTGGTGCTGGTAGGAACCAATCCATGAAAAGGTGACGAGGCAAAAAATGAGATCAGCTCAAAAAATGCCTCCCACTACCATCTATGAGTATTATATTTGTTCCAGAGGCGTCTTCCTGCTCAGCCTTTTCACTCGTGAATGTTTCTTGCTCCTAAAGAGGATTAGGCAGATCATTCAGCGCCTGCAACCCTAGCATAGCCCTGGGGAAACGGCTCATGTCACGGGTGCAGAGTCGGGAGGGACCACGTGTGGAATATATACGTGCTTTCCTACAGAAAGAAGGTGACATCCTGGAAAGAGCATGGACTTATGAGGGCATGAGTCTGAGCAAGCTCTGGGAGTTAGTGATGGAGAGGGAGGCCTGACGTGCTGCTGTCCATGGCGTCGCAAAGAGTTGGACACAGCTGAGCGACTGGACTGAACTGATAAGAAGGCTGATGACCCCCCAATGCAATCAGTTTCTTGGCTTAAAAAAAAAAGATACAGGACTTCCCTGGTGGTTCAGTGGTTAAGATACTTGCACTGCACAGGTGTGGGTTCAATCCCCAGTCAGGGAACTAAGGTCCTACATGTTATGCAGCATGAACAAAAAGTTTAAAAAAATTTTCTTTTTCTTTAGAAGATGATGAATAATATTTACTTCCTGCATCTACCTTTTGCATAATCATATCTATGATAATATCAATAATATAATCATATCAATGGCAATAAATACCTATCATATGCATTGATTTTTCTTCAGTTTTTTTTTAATGAAGTATATCTGACTTACAGTGCTGTGTTCAGTTCAGTTCAGTTGCTCAGTCTTGTCCGACTCTTTGCGACCCCATGGACTGCAGCACACCAGGCCTCCCTGTCCATCACCAACTCCCAGAGTGTACTCAAACTCATGTCCATTGAGTCGGTGATGCCATCCAGCCATCTCATTCTCTGTTGTGTTAGCATCTGCTATAACAGCAAAGTGCTTCAGTTTTATACATCAGGCTTCCCTGGTGGCTCAGATGGTAAAGAATCCGCCTGCAATTCAGGAGACCTGGATTCGATCCCTGCATTAGGAAGATCCCCTGCAGAAGGGAAATGGCAACCCACTCTGGTATTCTTGGCTGGAGAATTCCAGGGACAGAGGAGCCTGGTAGGCTACAGTCCATGAGGTTGCAAAGAGTCAGACAGAACTGATGGACTAAGTGCCCACACACAAATATATATATATATATATATGCATAAATATATTTGTTGGACACGACTGAAGTGACTTAGCAGCATAATATATATTTATAAATAAATATATTTATATATATTATATATAATTCTATATATATTCTTTAAGGGGTTCCAAAATCACTGCAGATGGTGGCTGCAGCCATGAAATTAAAAGATGCTTACTCCTTGGAAGGAAAGTTATGACCAACCTAGATAGCATATTCAAAAGCAGAGACATTAGTTTGCCAATAAAGGTCCGTCTAGTCAAGGCTATGGTTTTTCCAGTGGTCACGTATGGATGCGAGAGTTGGACTGTGAAGAAAGCTGAGCACCGAAGAATTGAGGCTTTTGAACTGTGGTGTTGGAGAAGACTCTTGAGAGTCCCTTGGACTGCAAGGAGATCCAACCAGTCCATCCTAAAGGAGATCAGTCCTGGGTGTTCTTTGGAGGGAATGATGCTAAAGCTGAAACTCCAATAGTTTGGCCACCTGATGTGAAGAGTTGACTCATTGGAAAAGACTCTGATGCTGGGAGGGATTGGGTGCAGGAGGAGAAGGGGACAACAGAGGATGAGATGGTTGGATGGCATCACTGACTCGATGGACGTGAGTCTGAGTGAACTCTGGGAGTTGGTGATGGACAGGGAGGCCTAGCGTGCTGTGATTCATGGGGTCACAGACAGTCGGACACGACTGAGTGACTGAACTGAGAAGTGATCCCGTCCGCTCTCTCTCCTTCTCTGTCTGACTGGCTTCCCTCGCTGTGATCACCTCTAGGGCAATCCACATTGCTGCAAACAACATTATTTCATTCTTTCTTTATGGCTGAGTAACATTCCATCGTGTTTACGTAGCACTTCTTTATCCATTTTTCTGTCGATAGACATTGAAGTTGTTTACATGTCCTGGGTACAGTAAATAGTGCTGCTATGAACACTGGGAGGTATGTATCTTTTTGAATCAGAGTCAAATACGCAAACCTATGTTGTTACATAACTATGTAGCGATTTAAGAGTGAAAGCGATGGAGTATCAAAACCCATGTTTTCATCTCAACGCTTCTGTTGACTGCCCTCAATACTTTGGACAGATTTGGACAATTTGAAGTTTCTGTGGCTCAGTTTCCTCAGATGTTAAAAGGGAAGGATGACAGGACTTTTCTTAGGATGTTACAAATGGCATGCTGCTGCTAAGTCACGTCAGTCGTGTCCGACTCCTCGAGACCCCATAGATGGCAGCCCAGAAGGCTCCCCGTCCCTGGGATTCTCCAGGGAAGAGTACTGGAGTGGGGTGCCATTGCCTTCTTTGACAAATGGCATAATACATATTGAATGCTTTGACTGTATTTTAAACACACGAAACTTGTTTATGGGTTTCCCTGGTGGCCCAGATGGTAAAGAATCTGCCTCTAAAGCAGGAGACTCAGGTTCGATCCATGAGTCAGGAATATCCAAAGCGACTTAACACATATCTTGTTAATTATTTTTATAGAGGAAATCCTGACAGAGAGAGTGTCCATCATTTGCCACTTTTCTCAGGCACAAAAAACAAAAAACGGCTACCTGGAAAGAGTAAATTCCTGCCCTTGAGTCTCACAGGATTCCCTGAGATCTTTAAAGGCAGATAAAACAGACAATATTGAACCCAATGGACTCATACTTGTTACGACTGGTTGTTCTTGCCGGATGCAATCTGAGTCCCTATTATGATCAAATAATAGAAACCCTTTTTATTATCAAATTTTTACTGCTGATATAGTCATCCCAAAGGAGAAAAAAAAAAATACCACCACAGAAGAAAGTATTATCATTTAGATACAAAATAAAATACTAATATACATGATTTGGCAATAAGCTCACAGCAGTTGTTATGTATTAAAATAAAAAGCAAAAAAAATCACTGTTTCCAGATAATGATTATTTGCAAAGTACAGTTTTGTATTTTTTGCTTTTTTTTTAAAGTAACTGTCCTTTTGAGAGAATGATTAAATTTAATCATGTTCAATATTTTGTAATGTTTCAACAAGCGAATAAGATTTTCCTAAAGGGCATCTCTTGGGCTAAATTGTTTATCTATAATTTGTCCTCAAAATGATCTAACAAAGGAAAAATATGTTCTGTTGAATTTCCTATTTAAATGATTCCTGAATTTCTTGGGGCAATGGCATTATACTGAATTTTCATTCTGGAGTTCAGATGTGTACAGACACACAGGTAGGCATGCCAAACGCTGGCCATCAAGTTAATTTTTAAATCATGTCTGAGTTTCATTTTAGACACCCTTTCACCATAGCTTTAAGTCCCTCTGTCTCTGTTTTTTTGGCTGAGATGGGTCTTAGTTTTGGCACACGAGCTCTTACCTTGTGGCAAGCAGACTCTCTCTCTGGTTGTGGCAGGTGGGCCATAGTTACCTCATAGCATGTGGGACCTGAGTTCCCCGACCAGGGGTCAAACCCATGTTCCCTGCATCAGAAGGCAGATTCTTTACCATCGGGCCACCAGGGAAGACAATGAAGTCTCTTCAATGCTCCCCTTTCTCTAACTTCACTTTGAGCCATCACGGCAGTTAAAATAGCAATCATTGGGCAAAAGGGAAAGAGACAAGGTGTTGAAATGTGAAACTGTGTACTCAGCATTAGTTATTTCCATGGTGATACGATAATGCTATTTTTTTTTCATGTTTTCTACATTTCAAACGTGTTCCGCTTTTGATTTACATTTTGAAATAAAAGATCTATTTTTTTTCCCCCTTTACACGCTGTCTTCATCTGGCAGTTACAGGATTTTTGTCATATTATGATCACGTGGCACTAATGCACTCTTCCCCTTGAATTCTTTATAAAATATTAAGTTACACTTCCACAAAAAAATCAAGGACTGTTTTGAGCTAATGATGGAATATTCTGTATCAATTAATAACTGTTTTCTTATACATGTATCTATATCCTTAATACTGTATATAATATTATATAGTTGTACAATGTTATACACTATAGTATGTATACTATAGTATAATAACCTATAATACTGTATATAATATTGTGCATTTTTTACCTAAACACTTTTCTGTCACTAATTTCATTATCTTTTTTAATGTTCAGTTCAGTTCAGCTCAGTTCAGTTGCTCAGTCGTGTCCGACTCTTTGTGACCCCATGAATGTTAGTGGCATTTTATTTTGTTTTCATTTATATGGGAGTATAGTTAAGTAACAATGTTACATTAGCTGCAGGCATACCACAAAGTGATTCAGTTGTATCTACTGTCTTTCAAAATATTTTCCCACGTAAGTGAACGTGAAGTTGCTCAGTCATGTCCAATTCTCTGCGACCCGATGAACTGTAGCCTACCAGGTTCCACCATCCATGGGATTTTGCAGGCAAGAACACTGGAGTGGGTTGCCATTTCCTTCTCCAGGAGATCTTCCCTCCCCAGGACTGAACCCGGGTCTTCTGCACTGTAGGCAGAGGCTTTACCGTCTGAACCACCCATGTAGGTTGCTCCATAATATTGACCAGAGTTCCCTGGGTTATACAGCAGGTCCTGCTGGCGGTCCATTTTACACACAGTAGCATGTGTATCTGAATCCCAAGTGGACATCAAAGGGAATCAGCCACACGTATACATGTATCTATTCTTTTTTCAGATTCTTTTCCCATGGAGGTTATTACTTAATACTGACCACAGTTCCCTGCGCTATACAGCAGGTCTTTGATATTCATTGTATCTTGCAGAATACCCTCTTCTATTCCTTTCTCTAGGTGCTTGGGAATATCTAACATAGAGTACAAGCCATCTTACCAGGAAATTACAAGTATTAATTAAACAGAAAATGTCTCTGTCACATACACCCTTTATTCAGGATATACTCTTTTGCAAGACAGCACAAAGAGTTTATGCTGAGAAGGCATACAGTGAGAAAGCAAGAGAGATGTCAGTAACATTTACAAAAAAAGACAGAGAAACTTGTGCCAACATGCCTGGGAAGAATCCAGAATATGAATCCAAACAATTAGCTTTTTTTGGGGGGGGGGGAACTAACAAAAAAATCTATACAAGATTTGGTTCACAGCAAACCCCGGCTTCATTCTACAACTTAGAAAAATGATTGCCATATTTTTCTACAAGGGCACAGATAATCAGGGTTACTGGCCCTGGGGGCCAGATGGTCAGTTCTGAATTGATATAATAAAAGCAGATGTTGGCCACTTCCCAGGTGGCACAGTGGTAAAGAATCTACCTGTAAATGCAGGCTATGTGAGTTCTATCCCTGGATCAGGAAGATCCCCTGGAGGAGGAAATGGCAACCCACTTCAGTACGCTTGCCTGGAGAATCCCATGGACAGAGGATCCATGGTGTCACAGAGAGTTGGATGCAGCTGAGTGACTAACACACAGCACACAGATATTGGCCACATTCAAAAGACAGAGGTTATCTGGGTTTCACTAAAACTTTACAAAAACAGGTCCCGGGGCTTGTGTGTGTAGCTGGTCAACCTCTGCAATAGATGCCACCTAAGAAGGGAGAGGGGCTTCCCTGGTGGCCCAGAGGGTAAAGCATCTGCCTGCATTGCAGGAGACCTGGGTTCAATCCCTGGGTCAGGAAGATGCCCTGGAGAAGGAAATAGCAACCCACTCCAGTACTCTTGCCTGGAAAATTCCATGGACAGAGGAGCCTGGTAGACTATAGTCCCTGGGATCGCAAAGAGTTGGAGAGAGCCCCTTGTACAGCAAAGAGATGAAACCAGTCCATCCTAAAGGAAATCAGTCCTGAATATTCACTTGAAGGACTGATGCTGAAGCTGAAGCTCCAATCCTTTGGCCACCTGATGCGAAGAGCTGACTCACTGGAAAAGACCCTGATGCTAGGAAAGACTGAAGGCAGGAGGAGAAGGGGACGACAGAGGATGAGATGGTTGGGTGGCACCATCGACTCAATGGACATGAGTTAGAATAAATTCCGGGAGATGGTGAAGGGCAGGGAAGCCTTGGCGTGCTGTAGTCACTGGGGTTCAAACAGTTGGACACGCCTTAGTGATGGAACAACATCAAATCTGGAGGACCGTGAAACATGGGTGTAAACTGATGATGAAAGCCACGGCTGAAGCTGCAGCATGTTCAACAGCTGACCCTAGATAAGCATCACTGACCTCCTGGGTAGGTGTCCATGAGTACCACAAGTAAAGAGGTTCAATGGTAAAGACTGAAATCCAGGTGCAGTGTGATAAATCCATTGGTATGCCTTGGAATGGGAGAAGGAAATGGCACCCCACTCCAGTACTCTTGCCTGGAAAATCCCATGGGTGGAGGAACCTGGTAGGCTACAGTCCATGGGGTCTCGAAGAGTCAGACACGACTGAGTGACTTCACTTTCACTTTTCACTCTCATGCATTGGAGAAGGGAATGGCAACCCACTCCAGTGTTCTTGCCTGGAGAATCCCAAGGACAGAGGAGCCTGGTGGGCTACTGTCTATGGGGTCAAACAGGGTCGAACACGACTGAAGTGACTTAGCAGCAGCAGCAGCATGCCTTGGAATATGTTCACTGGATAGATCCAGAAAAATTTAACCTTTTTTTTTTTAAACTGTGTTGAGCAGTTTCTGTAAGTTGCAATTCTTATATCACATAAAGAGAATGCTTTAACTATTTCTATCTGATTATTTGACTGTGTGTGTGTGTGTGTGTGTGTGTGTGTGGTAAGACGCTTCAGTTTGTCCAACTCTGTGCGACCTCATGGACTGCAGCCAGCCAGGCTCCTCTGTCCATGGGATTCTCCAGGCAAGAATACTGGAGTGGGGTGCCATGCCCTCCTCCAGGAGATCTTCCCGACTCAGCGATGGAACCCGAGTGTCTTGAGTCTCCTGCTTTGGCAGGTGGGTTCTTTACCACTAGTATCACCTGGGAAACCCAAAAGTGACTATACTTCCCAGCTAACCAGGTCGCCCCTGTGGAATCCAGCCCCAGGGTGGATTTTTTGGAAGATAGCCTGTAACTAAGTAAGTGGGATGAAAGAAATCATAGAAACAGGTCAGGTTTTAAAAATTAAATTTTATTCTATGGGCACAGGGAAGCTAAACCAGCACAAAATGAAATCCTAGGCCAAAAAAAAAAATTGGAAAATGAACTTTTAGCCCCAGGGGAAATATCAGAAAATGAGTAATGTGATGAAGAAAAGCCACAGCTCAGAGAGAGAGAGTGGGGCAAGAAAAAAGGGATGGAAATCACTAATCAACAATGTATGACCTGGTGTTCAATAATGAATAAACTGTAAACAAGAAAGTATTGGCACGTGTGTATGTTATGGTTAAAAATCAAAAGAGAGAGACAGGTATTGAAGAGTAAGAGGAAATAGATAACACAAAAGAGCTGATAATATCAGAAAATGAGTAATGTGATGAAGAAAAGCCACAGCTCAGAGAGAGAGAGTGGGGCAAGAAAAAAGGGATGGAAATCACTAATCAACAATGTATGACCTGGTGTTCAATAATGAATAAACTGTAAACAAGAAAGTATTGGCACGTGTGTATGTTATGGTTAAAAATCAAAAGAGAGAGACAGGTATTGAAGAGTAAGAGGAAATAGATAACACAAAAGAGCTGATTGTATTTGTCACGCTAGGTGATATTTTGGCTACTTCGGAGAGACATGGAGAAGTTTCCTGTATCACTGAGCCTCTGTCAGACGGTTCTATAACTTGTGGTTAAAGTTGGTCTGGCTTCCCAGGTGGCTCAGGGTTAAAGAGTCCATCCCCCCATGCAGGAGATGCGGGAGATGTGGTTTCAGCGCCTGGGCCATGAAGATTCCCTGGAGAAGGAAACGGCTACCACTCCCAGTATTCTTGCCTGGAGAATCCCATGGACGGAGGAGCCTGGCGGGCTACAGTCCATGAGGTCGTAAAGAGTGGGACATGATGGAGCATTGAATCTTTTGCTCCAGTAGTCTACTGGTCTCAGCAAAGAACAAATACATCCCTTTTCCTTTTAGACAGTGAAAGTGAAATTCAGCCGTGTCCGACTCTTTGCGACCCCATGGACTGTTCTCCACGCCAGAATAATGGAGTGGGTAGCCTTTCCCTTCTCCAGGGGATCTTCCCAACGCAGGGATGAAACCCAGATCTCCCACATTGCAGGTGGATTCTTTACCAGCTGAGCCACCAGGGAAGCCCTCCTTTTAGACAGTTGGCGAATAAACGGAAACAGTGGCAGGTGTTGCTTTCTTAGGCTCCAAAATCACCGTGGATGGTGACCGCAGCCATGAAATGAAAATATGCTTGCTTCTTGGAAGGAAAGTTATGACAAGCCCGGACAGTGTATTAAAAAGCAGAGCAACAAAGTTCTGTATAGGCAAAGCTGTGGTTTTTCCAGTGGTCAGGTATGGATGTGAGAGTTGGACTGTGAAGAAAGCTGAGCACTGAAGACGCTTTTGAACTGTGGTGTTGGAGAAGACTTTTGAGAGTCCCTTGGACTGCAAGGAGATCCAGCCAGTCCATCTTAAAGGAAATCAGTCCTGAATATTCATTTGAAGGACTGATGCTGAAGCTGAAGCTCCACCACTTGGCCATCTGATGTGAAGATCCATTTCACTGGAAAGGACCCTGATGCTGGGAAGACTGAGGGCAGGAGGAGAAGGGGGGGACAGAGGATGAGATGGTTGGATGGCATCACCGACTCAATGGACATGGGTTTGGGTGGACTCGGGGAGATGGTGATGGACATGGAAGCCTGGTGTGCTGCAGTTGGTAGGGGTTGCAAAGAGTCAGGCACAACCGAGGGATTGAACAACAACCCTTAGAACTGCCTTGATACCCCACCTGAGAGATGTCCAGGTATCTTAGAATCTGATATCTAGAAGAAGATTTTGGTGAGAGTAACATAAATCCAACCAGGTCTGTCCGTGCGGTTGCAAAGAGTCAGACAGTCTTTGACCAAAGCTAGTTAAGACTTTCCTGTGTCTTAACACTCCTGGTGGCCTTGTTGAATGCTTTGTATTCTTTTGATAGCCAAGTGGGAAACATTTGGAAAAACGCTTCTAGTCCTTAGGGTTAATCCTTCAAACAGCCCAGGGTGGGTTAGAAAGACTTCTGAACTATGGAATGTGATAGCATTGGGAACAGTTTTGCACAGAACACTCACGTTTCCTATTAGCTATTTGTACATTGCTACTGTGGTGTTGGAGAAGACTCTTGAGAGTCCCTGGACTGCAAAGAGATCCAACCCATCCATTCTGAAGGAGATCAGCCCTGGGATTTCTTTGGAAGGAATGATGCTGAGGCTGAATCTCCAGTACTTTGGCCACCTCATGAGAAGAGTTGACTCATTGGAAAAGACTCTGATGCTGGGAGGGATTGGGGGCAGGAGGAGAAGGGGATGACAGAGGATGAGATGGCTGGATGGCATCACCAACTCGATGGACATGAGTCTGAATGAACTCCAGGAGTTGGTGATGGACAAGGAGACCTGGCGTGCTGCGATTCATGGGGTTGCAAAGAGTCGGACACGGCTGAGAGACTGAACTGAACGGAACTGAACTCTTTCTTTGAGTGTCCAAAGTGATGCATTTTATATCATCTGTATTCATCTACTTTGCTTCTACCCTTCTGTTTGACAGTTGGACTATTTTTTCCCTCTGTCCTCCATTCTCTGTGAATCCCTTCACATTCTATTTTTTTAAACTGTTCTCTTCCAATTTTCAGATTCTTTCTTAGACACTTGCAAACTATGTTTAATTCTGATTATCAAAGTATATACTAAAAACAATAAGATCTGTAACGTTTCTTCCCAAGATACCTGTTTTGCTCCCTTTCAGATTTATTAATACCATCCACGGGATCACAAAGAGTCGGACACGGCCGAGCGACTCAACAACAACAACAGATTAAATTATATATGTTTTGAAATATTCACGTGGCAGAGACAAAGATGGTACTTTCTCAAAAATTAAAGGAAGGAAGGGAGGAAAATCAATAATATAAAGAGATAGAAACTAATTATGTCATCAGATGAATTCATTTCAAGAAGCAATAACAACTCTGGTGGAATTTTTAACACTTTGCCGCCTCCTGGGTTGATCTGATGGGATTGCCAGCAATGTGGGTTCACAGCAAAGGTCATTTTCCTTAGAAATTAGTATTGCCTTGTGCCAGAAAAGAGAATGTGCATGATGGAAACAAAAGCAAAAATAAACAAAAGGGACCCGATCCAGCTTTCAAGCTTTGGCACAGCAGAGGAAACCACAAACAAAGCGAAAAGACAGTCTACGAACTGGGATAAAATACTAGCAAATTATGTGACCAAGCAGGGATTTATTTCCAGAATACACAAGCAGCTCACATAACTCAACAACAACAACAACAAAAAATGGAGTAAGACCTAAACGGACATTTCTCTAAGGGAGACATGCAGATGGCCAAGAGGCCCAAGAAAGATGCTCAACATTCCTAATTATGAGAGAAACGCAAATCAAAACTATAATTAGACATCACCCCACAGCGGTCAGAACGGCCATCATCAAAAAGTCCACAAATAACAAATGTTGGAAAGGGTGTGGAGAAGAGAACCCGCCTATGCGATGCAGGAGACCCTGGTTCGATTCCTGGGTCAGGGAGATCTGCTGGAGAAGGGCCAGGCTACCCACTCTGGTATTCTTGGACTTCCCTGGTGGCTCAGCTGGTAAAGAATCCACCTGCAAGGCGGGAGACCTGGAGCATGCAGATGGCCAAGAGGCCCAAGAAAGATGCTCAACATCCCTAATTATGAGAGAAACGCAAATCAAAACTATAATTAGACATCACCCCACAGCGGTCATAACGGCCATCATCAAAAAGTCCACAAATAACAAATGTTGGAAAGGGTGTGGAGAAGAGAACCCGCCTATGCGATGTAGGAGACCCTGGTTCGATTCCTGGGTCAGGGAGATCTGCTGGAGAAGGGACAGGCTACCCACTCTGGTATTCTTGGACTTCCCTGGTGGCTCAGCTGGTAAAGAATCCACCTGCAAGGCGGGAGACCTGGGTTCGATCCCTGGGTTGGGAAGATCCTCCAGAGAATGGAAAGGCTACCCACTCCTGTATTCTGACCTGGAGAATTCCAGGTCTGTGGGGTCAGAGAGTCAGACACGACTGAGCGACTTTCACGTCACTAAAGATCCAGCTACAGTACCATCCGCTAATCCCACTCCTGAGTATACACCTGGACAAAATCTTAATTCAGAAAGACACATGCAGCCCAGTGTTCACAGCAGCACTATTTGTAATAGCCAGGGCATGGGAGAAACCGAAACGCCCCCTGATAGATGAATGGATGAAGATCTGTCCGTGGGACTCTCCAGGCAAGAACACTGGAAAGGAAAGGGGTGATGTGCCCTCCTCGAGGAGCTCTTCCCCGACCTGGGCACGGAACCTGCATCTCTCGAGTTTTCTGCATTGTCAGGCAAGTTCTTTACCACTAGCGCCACCTGGGAAACTATATCCCGTGGACAGAGGAGCCTGGTGGGCTACAGTCCATGGAGTCGCAAGAGTCGGGCACGACTGAGCTACTAAACCACCACCACACCCACACAAACACACACACACACACACACACACACACACAGGCATAAACAAAGAACAAAAGAAGGCCATTTGCAGCAACATGGATGGACCCAGAGACAATCATAGTAACTGAAGTAAGGCAGAGAAAGAGAAATATCACACGATACCACTCAGATGTGGAATCTGAAAAGTGAAAGTCACTCAGTCTTATCCAACTCTTTGCAACCCCACGGACTGCAGCCTGCCAGGCTCTTCTGTCCATGGGGTTCTCCAGGCAAGAATGCTGGAGTGGGCAGCCATGCCCTCCTCCAGGGGAATCTTCCCGACCCAGGGATCAAACCCTGGTCTCCCGCGCTGCAGGCAGATTCATTACTATGGGAGCCACTGGAGAAGCCCAAATATGGGTGGAACCTGAAATATGGCACAAAGGAAGCTCTCCGTGAAGCAGAAACAGACTTACACAGAGCAGCCTTGTGGTTGCCAGGGAGAGAGGCACGGACGGACTAGCAGTTTGGGATTAGCACAAAGAAACTACTCTCTCTACTATGGATAAACAATGAGATCCTACTACAGAGCATAGCAAACGATATTCAATATCCTGTGATAGAGCGTATAAGAAGAGAATTTCAATGAGAATACACACACACACACACACACACACACACACACACACGTAACAATCATTTGCTATACTGCAGAGATCGGTGCAAAATTGTAAATCAACTACACTTCCATTAAAAACTGAAAATGTTACCTTTATATCACTTAAATGTGGAATCTAAAAAAGTAATATGAGTGAACTTATCTACCAAATAGAAACAGACTCACATAGAAAGCAAAGTTAGGGTTACCAAATGGTAAGTGGGGAGGGGATAGGACGGCAGCCCACCAGGCTCCCCCGTCCCTGGGATTCTCCAGGCAAGAACACTGGAGTGGGCTGCCATTGCCTTCTCCAATGCATGGAAGTGCAAAGTGAAAGTGAAGTCGCTCAGTCGTGTCCGACTCTTAGCGACCCCATGGAATGCAGCCCTCCAGGCTCCTCTATCCATGGGATTTTCCAGGCAAGAGTACTGGAGTGGGGTGCCATTGCCTTCTCTGTAACAGATACATACTACTGTGTATAAGATAGGTGAGATACGTACCATGTATATAAAACAGGTGAGATATGTTCCATGCATATAACATAAGTGAGATATGTACCCACTGTATATATAAAATAGGTGAGATATGTGCCACTGTATGTAAAATAGATAAACAATAAGGATTCACCATATGGCACAGGGAAGTAGGTTCAATATCCTGGGATAAGTCACAATGCAAAAAAGAATACAAAGAAGAACACAGATATCCTTTAACAAGCACTGTGCTGTAGAGCAGAAATTTACACAGTGCTGCAAATCTACTATGCTTCAAGAAAATAATTCTTTTGAAAAGCCCGAGTTTTTCTATATGGGAGCTTCCCTGGTGGCTCAGCTGGTAAAGAATCCGCCTGCAACGTGGGAGACCTGGATTCGATCCTTGGGTTGGGAAGATCCCCTGGAGAAGGGGAAAGGCTGCGCACTTCGTATTCTGGCCTGGAGAATTCCACGGACTGTATATTCACGGGGTCGCAAAGAGTCGAACACAAATGAGCAACTTTCACTTTCTCCATATAATACTACCCCCGCTCGAACCAAACTCTAATGAAAGACTTGCCTCCCTCACTGCATAGCTCTTGATTGATGACGAGAGAAGTAAAAAGACGTAAGATTATCGGATTCTGTCCGTCTACCCTCCACGTCTTTTTCCTTCCTTTCTCGTTTCAACTTCCGCAGCAGTTGTTGGTTCCTGAGTCTCAGTTCATGACAGTAAGACAGGATTCATAGGTCACATATCTTTGGTGGTGACCCACCTTTTTAACAGCAGAAAAATATTTTCTTTCCTTCTTTAACTTTGTGTGTTTGGCTCCACTGGGTCTTACCTGCGGCACAGGGGAACTATTTGTCCAACTAGAGACAGAACCCAAGCCTCCTGCACTGCCTTAGTCTCTGCACCACCAGGGAACTCTCTACTTTCTTTTAAAACATACAAACATTACTTAAGAAACGTCTGCAAGAAATAGCAGGGATGCCCCACCCCCGCCAGGAAAGAGAATAACACTTCCAATATGAGCATCTTATCGTTGTTGATTCTGAATACATAAATATCTAAGTGTGTGCTTTGATATATAAATATGCTTTTATAAAAGCAGATAGATAAGACATCACGTGCTTTAGGTCTGAAATGTTAGCATGGTCAACACACACACGCAAATTCTTGTTGCTGACACAAACTGAAAAATAAGCAACCCTGTGGATATACAGGCTCTTTTCCTTGCTCATATTTTCAAAAAACACCATGAAATCCATTGCCTTAGGAGGCAAAAGGGCTGTTGGACAACAGGTTCCATTACTGCTCTCTGTCTGCGTAATTTCATACCCCGTGTCACTATCTATTTATGTACAGATTGTGGAATTGTCACTGGCTGATCTTCATACTTCAGTATGCAAATCTCCATGACAGAGTTCAAAAGAGGTCTTTCTTATACAAAAACGTGCCTTAGAGGTAGTGCTTTCTACCCAATTTGAAATATTCTTTTATTTGCTATAAAAGGGCCATGCATTTCAAGGGCAGAAAATGCCATTCAGATTTGTCAGGGAGAAAAAGTCCCTGCAGAAATGATTTCTCTGCTATGTATGTTCATTTTGGACATTGCAGGACAAAGGTCATTTAAATGTGTGTTTGTGGAATTTTTAAGTTCTCACGCCTGCCATTAGCAGATGAACAGAAAAACTGACTAGTCAGACTGAGGTCATTCTCTGCATAACCCAGGATCATTAAAAAAAATAATAATAATTGAAAGCTGATGAAGAGAACGCAGCTAAGCAAATCAACCCTGAATATTCATTGGAAGGACTGATGCTGAAGCTGAAACTCCAATCCTTTGGCCACCTGATGAGAAGAACTGACTCACTGGAAAAGACTCTGATGCTGGGAAAGATTGAAGGCAGGAGGAGAAGGGGACGACAGAGGATGAGATGGTTGGATGGCATCACTGACTCGATGGACACAAGTTTGAGCAAATTCCGGGAGACGGTGAAGGACAGGGAAGCCTGGTGTGCTGCAGTCCATGGGGTTGCACAGAGTCCAACATGGCTTGGTGACTGAAAAACAAGGTAGATTTATAATGGGACCCAGACTTCATTTTTAAGTCTCTGTCTAAGGGTGCAGATACCATCAAACGCTTTCGCGTCCTTTGAAGAATATAAATTGTTTCACTGCCGGCCATTCTCTGGGACTTGGTGACTCACTGTCAGGGGTCAGAGATAAGTCGTGGGGGTGTGCAGCTGAGATGAGACGCATGTTCAGTGTTGATAAAAATCGGAGGCCCTTCATACAAACAGCCTCCCAGGCTCTTTGGAATCAAACAACTGCAGTCTCTTACAATAGAAGTAATGATCCTGCCTGACCTTCCTTCCAAGATGCAGCCCAGCTTTCCTGGGCCCTGGGGGAGCTTTAATTTAATGCAGCCCCTGGAAGCAGCAAAGGTTTTCAGGATTCCATGCTGGAATTCTGCCAAACGTGTGATGCTCAGATCAGGGAAAACTAAAGGAAACTCTTACTTTTTCATGCATCTTCCCAATCCAGCATGTGTAATAGACATGGGTGTCTGGTGAAAACGGATGGGTGGGGGTTCCTTCGAAATCGTCTGACTCCACTCGCAATGCAGGAGATGGGGGTTCGATCTCTGGGTCGGGAAGATTCCCCGGAGAAGGAAATGGCAACCCACTCCAGGATTGTTGCCTGGAGAATTCCCATGGAGAAAGGAGCCCAGCAGCCTACAGTCCATGGGGTCACAAAGAGTCGGACACGACTGAGCGATTAAACCAAAATGACCATGATGTATTCAACGCTGATGAATACTCAGATGACCTGAGAATTACACCAAGATCTGTGCTCAGTACGATGTAACAGTCTTGGGGAAAGAATTTGAAAAAGATGGGATACACATATAACTGAATCACTTTGCTGTACACCTGAAACTAACTCAACATTGTTAATCGACTATCCGTTCAGTCGCTCAGTTGCATGTCCGACTCTTTGTGACCCCACAGCATGCAGCACGCCAGGCTTCCCCATCCATCACCCACTATCTACAATTAAAAAAAGTTTAAAAAAAATATGAAAATAATAATGAGATGACCTGTAAGAGAACTTTGTGGTATGTGGTCCACTCTGACCTACAGAGCCCTTTTCTGATCAGCCTCCCGTGTCTGGGGAAAATGTTGGGATGACACGCCTAATGAGTTATTAGCAAGTTTCCTTGGTTTTCGTCCGAGTTTCCCTCAGTCATGTGGAAATACTTGCGTTTGATCTACATTTCTGCTTCTTATGCAGCATTCCTCTCCTTAAAATTAATCATGGGATGCTCTTGGGAATTTTGTGGCAACTTGGGAATAGGCACATATTTAGATGTACATATACAAATAGGTGGCTCAGATGGTAAAGAATCTGCCTGCAATGCAGGAGATGCAGATTTGATCTCTGGGTCAGGAAGATCCCCTGGAGAAGGAAGAGGCAACCCACGGCAGTATTTTTTCCTGGAAATCTCTGTGGACAAAGGAGTCTGGTGGGCTACAGTCCACGGGGTCGCAAAGAGTCAGACACCACTGAGTGACTAACACTTTGGATTCCCAGTTGGCACTAGTGGTAAAGAACCCGCCTGCTGATACAGGAGACATGGGAGACACAAGTTCGATCCCTGGGTCGGGAAGATCCCCTGAAGGAGGGCCTGGCAACCCACTCCAGTATTCTTGCCTGGAGAATCCCAGGGACAGAGGAGCCTGGCTGGCTACAGTCCATGGGGTCGCAAAGAGTTGGACGTGACTGAAAAGACTTAGCATACACACACACGTACAAATATTAGGCTACATGCACAGAGCTGCACACAGAATCTGGGGTAACCCACCCAACCAATGCAACCTGCAAACGTTTATTCCCCTACAATCCCATCTCCATCAAAACTCTCACCTCTGTAATCCCACCAATCCCCCCACCACCACCACCCCGCCCCAACTATAGAAACAGGCCCACATCACTTATGTTAAGATGGAATCAGCCACTGTTTGTTTTCCTCAGGACCTCAGGCTTGTCAACAGAGCTGGGGTAAGTTCCCTAATTTTTCCAAATTTGCAGAGTCTATCCCATGAATAATTGGGCAAACCATGATGGTGTACGCCTACAGTGAATATGATGGGATATGTCCATTTATATCTCAACTAAACCAAAAAAAAGTACAGGTACTGAAATCTAACCTAGAGCCTTCCAGCTCAATCTCTCTTCATTCAGAAAAATTCTGATGAGCTTCTCCTATGTGCCACGTGCTTCGTTCAGTTCTATAGAGGCATTAGATAACTAAAATTTCAACTGACCCTTTCCCAACTGTGTTCGGGAAGACAGGAAGTAAGAAAGCAATTACAACGTGGTTTAAGTTCTATGGTGTGAGAAGCACCGATTTCACAGAGGGCTACCAACTCATGCATTACCTGAGTGGATTGTTGCCAAGCTGTGTGTGACTCTTTGCAACCCCATGGACTGCAGCACGCCAGGCTTCCCTGTTCTTCACTATCTTGTGGAGTTTGCTCAAAGTCATGTCCATCAGGTCGGTGATGCCATCCAACCATCTCATCTTCTGTCGTCCCCTTCTCCTCTTGCCTTCAATCTTTCCCAGCATCAGGGTCTTTTCCAGTGAGTCAGCTCTTCACATCAGCCAAAGTATTGGAGCTTCAGTTTAAGCATCAGTCCTTCTAATGAATATTCAGGGTCGATGGCTTTCAGGATTGACTGGTTTGATCCACCTGAGTGGACAGAAGGGGAAAATTATCATTTATGCTCACATACATTTATTATAAACAGGGCATTAATCCCATCGTGAGGGAGTGAGTGAAGTCGCTCGTGTCCGACTCTTTGCGACCCTGTGGACTGTAGCCCACCAGGCTCCTCCGTCCATGGGATTCTCCAGGCAAGAATACTGGAGTGGGTTGCCATTTCCTTCTCCAGGGGAATCTTCCCAACCCAGGGATCGAACTCGGGTCTCCCACATTGCAGGCAGATGCTTTAACCTCTGAGCTATCAGGGAAACCTAATCCTATTGTAGAGGACCCCTACCATGTCTTTCTTTAAATCTAATCATCCCTTCTACATTGAAATACCATCACATGGAGGGTTAAGGCCTCAACAACATGAATTTGAGGAGACACATTCAGTCCCTAACATGTATATATCTAGAAACACTGTATATATATAATGTATACATGCCATGTATACCTAGGTAAATTGTCTTTACTCACATATATATTATATTCATACAATTGTGTAGTGACTCCACACTCCTGATGCCATTGCCGTGAAGAAGTAGCATCTTCTGTAAGTCTGAAACTCTACAGAAGATTTTCATTAATAAACACCTAACATTTTTTGTTGCATGAAAGGTTAAGTTTAAAACTGAATCCAGATTATAATTCTGTCATTTATTAATTATAGCTAATGACGTTCCTTTTTGATCTTTGATACTCCAAACAGTAAAATAAGCGTGCTATGTTTATTTATACATATAATTGTATACATTATGATGTTATAATTATATACATTATCTATCAGTTGTCTATACAGCCATCTTTTATAGTTATCCATCTATCTATCTTATCTATATTCTGTATCACCTATCTCCAAATCCATCTATATCTATCAGTCCATCTATCTATAATCTATCAATCCATCTATTTATATCGATCCATCTATCTACTTCTGTATGTATCTATTCCAGGTGGCGCGATGGTAAAGGATTCACCTGCCAGTGCAGAAGATACAAGAGGAGAGGGTTCAATCCCTGAGTCGGGGGGATCTCCTGGAGAAGAAAATGGCAACCCACTCTAGCATTCCTGCCTGAAAGATCCCACAGACAGAGGAGCCTGGCTGAGTGCAGTCTATGGCGTCACAAATTGTCGGACACGACTGAAGCGGCTGAGCAGTATCCATCCATCTATCCACCCAACACTCCATCTTCCCTGTGTATATAGGTATCTATCATGCATCCATTCATTCATATCTTATCAGCCACATGCATACACACCAGCTACCTAAATAAAATTCACTCTCATTGTCTATTTCTTCAGCAGGCGAGTGTCCCAATTTCTGCAAAATCTGGAGGGTGATTGGAACATTCTGACCCAAACGACGGGGAACACGAAACCCTAGAAGCCATCTGAGGCTTCCTGAGGGCCCCTCAGAACCCAACGGCCTTTGCAGTCTGGGCAGACACTGAGAGAGGAGAAATGCACCCATGTGAAGACCCCGGGCAGAGAAAATCAGGCGGGAGTTCTTCCGTTTGTATCTGCTACGTTGGGTTTCAGCCCTGTCTGCGACTCTTTGCAACCCCACGGACTGCAGCCCGCCAGGCTCCTCTGTCCACAGGGATTCTCCAGGCAAGAATCCTGGGGATGTGCATTACAGGGTCTCAGCTGGAAATAAAGCTCTGATCTGCAGAGGGCTGGCTCCTCTTCATGTCCTCCCTACACCGAGGCTGCCTTGGGGAAAGTGGCAGCTGAATTTATTTATGAGGAAGCAGTGAATGATGCTCCCAGGCCACACCAGCACAGCCCCGCCACTCTGTAAATAAAATGCAGCCTTTGCTTGCCTCTTACCTCGCAGGACTGAGAGCGACCAGAGGCTCGCAGAGGATATTCCTCGCAGGACCGATGGCTCTCTGGAGGCTGCAGAATTCTCTCATTTAGACCAGGAGGAATTATATTCCAGATTTGACGACGGGAACCTAGACTATCGTCCTCTTGAAATAATGGCCTCGATGACAAGAGTCAGTGTTATAACTCTGCATCTTGCTGTTGGAAATGAAACCTCTTTCTCTTTCTGGTTGATTTCACTCTGTCCAGCAGAGCCTAGGTTCACGCACCTCACGAGGATGGACTCAATGCACGTGTACAGCCTCTAGAGAGGTGGGGCCATGAGGTGGGACCCATGTTGTGTATTTGCAGGGCAGCAATGGAAATGCAGACAAAGACAGCAGACATGTGGACACAGCGTCGGAGGGAGAGGGTGGGATGAACTCGAAACTTATACATCACTGTCTGTAAAAAAGGATCAGTTCAGCTCAGTTGAGTGGCTCAGTTGTGTCCAACTCTGTGCCACCCCATGGACCACAGCACACCAGGCCTCCCTGTCCATCACCAACTCCCGGAGCTCACTCAAACTCATGTCCATCGAGTCGGTGATGCCATCCAACCATCTCATCCTCTGTTATCTCCTTCTCCTCCCACCTTCAATCTTTCCCAGCATCAGGATCTTTTCCAAAGAGTGAGTTGTTCACATCAGGTGGCCAAAGGATTGAAGTTTCAGCTTCAACATCAGTCCTTCCAATGAACACTCAGGGCTGATCTCCTTTAATGGACTGGTAGGATGTCCTTGCAGTCCAAGTGACTCTCAAGAGTCTTCTCCAACACCACCGTTCAAAAGCATCAATTCTTCAGCGCTCAGCTTTCTTTATAGTCCAACTCTCAGCTAGTGAGAATTTGCTGTGTGACTCAGGGAGCTCAAACTGGGGCTCTGTGACAACCTAGAAGGGGTGGGATGGGGAGGGAGGTGAGAGGGGGATTCAAGAGGGAGGGGACACATGTATATTTACAGCTGATTCATGTTGAGGTATGGCAGAAACTGGCACAATATTGTAAAACAATTATCTCCCAATTACAAAAAAATAAATAAGGAAAGAAATAAAAGCTCTGTTTCCAAATAAAGATATAGTGGTATCAGATCAAACGTGGCAGAGGATAGACAGAAATATGCTGGTGTGGGGACACTGACAAATGAGCACAAGATGTTGTTTAGAATTTATAAATACAAAGGGCTTGCTCAGCACACAAATTTAGCTGGACAATCACTGTAGATGTTTCTGGATCTTTAAGGAGGACGTGACCCTGGACATCAAAGCAAGAACCAAGATGACTTCACCTCTCGTCCACTTTCCCATTAGAGAGAGATGACTTAGGCATCGGGGAATTAAATCAGAAGGCTGGGGGCCCACAGGGAATGATGTATTGTGGACCTGGAGACCTCTTGCCTACAATCCAAGCAAACAAACGTTTCACCTCAGACCCTAAAACTAATTACTGAGTTGCCTCTCTGCAGACAAGACCCTGGAGTTTCTGAATGTGAAAAAAAACGGGCACAGATGTCATCCCTGGGGATACTCACATGTTCTCAGGCGCGACTGTATGCTCTTTCCAGGAGGTTTTAGCCCTTTTATGTGAACACACACACACAGTAATGCATATATTATATGTGAAGGAAAATATTGCCTGCCATACTGGTAAAAAAAGGATTCTGAAGACATCAAGTCATCACTTTACAGCTGCCCAACATTGAGCAGAGAAACCAAACTCCGTGGTGGTTCAGACTGTAAAGAAACAAAAGGGAAAGTGAAAGTCACTCAGTCGTGTCTGGACCCCCAAGGGACCATACAGTCCATGGAATTCTCCAGGCCAGAATGTTGGAGTGGGTATCCACGGACTTCTCCGGCGGATCTTTCCAACCCAGGGATGGAACCCAGGTCTCCCACATTGCAGGCGGATTCTTTACCAGCTGAGCCCCCAGGGAAGCCAGAAAACCAGTTACTGGTCCCAAACAGCTGAGGGGCAGAGCAAAGGAATGATTTTGTTGAGCCCAGTCTATGGGGTCGCACAGAGTCGGACACGACTGAAGCAACTTAGCAGCAGCAGCAGCAGCAGTACACAGAAAAGCAATAAATTCCTTAACTCGGGATGTCTGTTGTTGACTCACTAAATTATGTCTCACCAACTCTTCGCAACCCCGTGGTCTTCAGAACGCACAGCTTCCCTGTCGTTCACTATTTCCCAGAGTTTACCCAAACACGTACATGAAGTCGATGCTGCCATCTAACCGTCTCATCCTCTGTCTTCCCTTTCTCCTCCTGCCTTCAATCTTCCCCTGCATCAGGGTGTTTTCTAACGAGTCAGTTCTTTGCATCAGGTGGTCAAAGGATTGGAGTTTCAGCATCAGCATCAGTCCTTCCAAAGAACATTCAGGACTGATCTCCTTTAGGACTGGTTTGATCTCCTTGTTGTCAAGGGACTCTCAAGAGTCTTCTCCAGCAGCACAATGTCAACCATCAATTCTTCGAGATGTCTGATTTTCTTTAAATTAACAGGAGAAGGGGATGACAGAGGATGAGATGGTTGGATGGCATCACTGACTCGATGGACATGAGTTTGAACAAACTCCAGAAGTTGGTGATGGACAGGGAGCCCTGGCGTGCTGTGTGCGGTCCATGGGGTCACAAAGAGTTGGACACGACTGAGCGACTGAACTGAACTGAAACTTCTGATGATGTGAGTTACCTAGCCTTTGCTGCAAAAACTCCTCTACATCCTGACTTTCCTCTTGTCTCATCAGAGCAGCCCCTCAGAATTACCTGAGATGCTGTGTACCGGGCTGAAGTCCTCAGCTTTGTCCGCTGAACCAAACAGACGTCTCAACGTTTAGGTTGTGCATTTTGCTTTTGCTTTTTTTTTTTTTTTTCAGTTGATATACATAATATACATCTAACAAACTGTCCTTCTATCCAGAAATACGTATTTGCCTTTAGGAATAATCTTTTCATAGTATTTGAATTTAATAGAAGAGGTGATCAAGATGGTTACTTATCTGTGGGAAATAGTATAATTGTTTTGTGTGAGCTCAGTCAGGTGTGTCTGTTTGTGACCCTATGGACTGCCGCCCACCAGGCTCCTCTGTCTATTAGATTTCCCAGGCAAGAATACTGCAGTGTGTTGTCACTTCCTTCTCCAGGGGATCTTCCCAAACCAGGGATTGAACCCGTGTCTCCCCCGCATGGCAGGCAAATTCTTTACCACTGAGCCACCTGGCAAGCCCATACCTGATGACTGCTGCTGCTGCTGCTAAGTCGCTTCAGTCATGTCCGACTCTGTGCGACCCCATAGATGGCAGCCCACCAGGCCTCTCTGTCCCTGGGATTCTCCAGGCAAGAGCACTGGAGTGGGTTGCCATTTCCTTCTCCAATGCATGAAAGTGAAAAGTGAAAGTGAAGTTGCTCAGTCGTGTCCAACTCTTAGCAACCCCAGGGACTGCAGCGCACCAGGTTCCTCTGTCCATGGGATTTTCCAGGCAAGAGTACTAGAGTGGGGCACCATTGCAGTGCCTACTAAATGATGATGAAGAGAAGGAAGAAAGATATTGAAATACATTGTTCTCTTGGGCAGAGTTCCTACCTTTTGGGCCACCGGGCACCAGTTTTGTGGAAGACAATCTTTTTCACTGACCATGGAGGGTGGGATCATCTCCAGATGACTCAATTGCATACAACTAACTGTGCACTTTACAGAGTACTAGAGTGGGGCGCCATTGCAGTGCCTACTAAATGATGATGAAGAGAAGGAAGAAAGATATTGAAATACATTGTTCTCTTGGGCAGAGTTCCTACCTTTTGGGCCACCGGGCACCAGTTTTGTGGAAGACAATCTTTTTCACTGACCATGGAGGGTGGGATCATCTCCAGATGACTCAATTGCATACAACTAACTGTGCACTTTACTTCTTTTATTATCCCATCAGCTCCACCTCAGATCATCAGGCGTTTGATCCCAGAGTTTGGGGACCCCTGCCTAAGAGCAAGCACCTGATAGAAATAACTTATTCATACAAACTGGTAAGGAAGCGATGGAAGCAGAAAGGAACAGAAGACCAAGTCAAGCAAAACTGTGCTTCCGGCAGGGGCTTTGCTGGTGAAAGCGGGGAAGAATCTGCCTGTCAATGCCAGAGATGTGGGTTTGATCCCTGGTTCAGGAAGATCCCCTGGAGGTGGAAATGGCAACCCACTCTAGTCTTCTTGCCTGCAGAGTCCCATGGACAGAGGAGCCTGGTGGACTACAGTCCACAGGGTCGCAAAGAGTCGGACACGAGTCAGTGAGTAAACAACAAGGCTTCAGCTGGAGAGTTTATCCTAGAGGGAGCTCTGCAGTGTGAAGAATGGAGATGCTTGTCAAGATCCTATAAAGCACCCAGCAGCCCCCACAGCCATGAAAGATCCAGTCTCAGACGTCAACAGAAACCAAGTTGGAAAAGTCTCCAAGGACATTCTTCCGGAGAAGAATGAAGCTGTGTGCAATCAGCAGCCAATGCTCACGGCAGCCGGCGATTATGACTGATGACCCCGTGAAGGCAATCTGGGAGGCTGACAAAAGTCCCCTCTACCATTGATTGAGCTTCCCGCATGGACAACTAATTCAGAAAGGGCACCATGTTTTACATCAGTTTCAAATAAATGGCAAGGTCGCAGTTCTTTCAAACTCATGAACTTCTGTTTTCGCTCAATGAGGGGCTTCCGAATATAGACAGCAATGTGATGGTGTGATGGTCAACTACACATGGGCACTTGCCACGGACACTTGCTATCCAGGTCTACAAGGATTAAATCAGATGCTGCTGCAGCTGCTCACCTCCAACACCCCCTGAAAGGAGTTCAGGGTGCAGAGCAGACACGAGGCATCCGTGCTCAGGGAAAAGCCGGCAGAACAGGTTTTCACAGTTAGATATTCTTAGGAGCTGATTTTGTCAGCCAAGTTTTTGTAGCTCTTACTATACAGAAAAGCACTAAATCCCTTCATGGTGATAACTGTTCCTTGTGATTAGTGAAAAGTTCTGCAAAAGAAAATATATGTGTGTGTGTGTGTGTGTGTGTGTGTGTGTGTCTGATTACATGCATTCCCCTTCAGCAAAATCACATATATACTGACCTTCCTCTTTGCCTCTTTGAAGCAGTCTCTCCAAGCTGTCTGAGGTGCTGTCTCCCAGGCTGTCGTCCTCATTTTGCCCCCGAAAAAAACTTAACTCGCAACTCTCAGCATTGTGCATTTTCTTTTTAGTAGCTGGAAACTTTGTTTTGCCAAGGACTTTGTCCCAGCCACAGAATTAATGAACCGGCTGCTGGGAAATTTGGACAGAGCTGCGTGCCTGCAGGTTGACGAGGTTTCTTTGCAAACTCTGAAAGTTTGATCCCCGTGGGATTCCATTAACATAATTGAAAGGAGGATTTATTTTGTTCTCATTAAGTGGAATGAAAGGGACTGATTATATGCTGCCCTTCTTGGGACATTAATTTAATCTTGAAATTCTTAAGAGCAGGGAGGGGACAGGCTTTAATATTAAACACAGTATACGTCCCAGGTTCCCTTGAGGAGAGGGACCGTGGCTTTGGTCCGCTTGAATTATTCATGAATCCGTGCCATATTTTTAAGCATTTAGGTAGTGAGATGATTTTCCGGTTTTCCCCATGATGGATAAATCAGAAACATGAAGAAATAAAGCAAAGAGTACCTCTTGAGACTCGCGGACAACAGCTGGCCAGAATAGTATGACGTCCTGTATCTTTCTTGTGTGACTTGGGCAATACACAATAGAACGAAAACTGATACCTTTTTTTTTATATGAAAGGGAGTTTGGGTGAATCACTCTTGATAATTTGTAATTTTGTTCATTTCTAAGCCAACATTCTAATTTAAAAATATATGTGAAATGGACAATATAAAATATATTGAAATTAAACATATGCATGGGGCTTCCCAGGTGGCTCAGCAGGTAGAGAATCCATCTGCCAATGCTGGAGATGTAGGTTTGATCCCTGGAGTCAGGAAGATCCCCTGGAGGAGGGCATGGCAACCCACTCCTGTGTTCTTGCCTGGGGAATCCCATGGACAGAGGAGCCTGGTGGGCTACAGTCCATGGGGTCTCAAGCAGTCGGAAGTGACTGAAGCAACTTAGCCCACATGCATGCATGCAAACATATACATGAAAGCTAAAACTTCCCCCCCTTCTTAAGTGAAAACATACTGGCAGAAACACTTTCATCTTATTGAATAACTAAAACTGGATCTATTTTTTGTGACTGCTTTTCAAGATTAAAAAAGAAAAAGGTCAACTATACATAGACCATCAGGTGAGAGACTGTTGTTGCTGTTTAGTCACAGTCATTTCCAACTCGTTGCAAGCCCATGAATTGCAGCGTGCCAGGCTTCCCTGTCCTTCACCATCTCCCAGACTTTGCTCAAATTCATATCCGTGAGTCGATGATGCTATCCAACCATCTCATCCTCTGCTACCCTCTTCCTCTTTTGCCTTCAACCTTTCCCAATATCAAGGTCTTTTCCAAAGAGACCTTTCCAGTGAGAGCCAGACTTCGGTTTTAAAAGTTTTTTTGGCCTCAACTCACAGCATGCGGGTCCTAGTTCCCCAACCAGAGATTGAAACTTTGCCTTCTGTGTTGAAAGCAGGGGAGTCTTACCAGCAGACTTCCAACAAAGTCCGGAGAGATAGACTCTTCTTATAAAAGTGTTGAGGCCAACAAAGAAACAAAGTTGCTTCTAATTTGATCATTTTTTTTGAAAGGATGAGAATCCAGTTGCTTGTGTCTCTGCGTGAATGACCGGGCTTCTCTTGGAAGTTAGCTATAAAAATGCTAAATTATGGCACGTCACTGCTAGGATGAGCTGCTCCAGAAAACCTTCAGAGCAGCAGGAATGTACAAAATGTGATGTCATGGGGTTGCAGGGAAAAAAAAAAATAATGATTCAGGGGAATTGACAGGAGAAGGATCAGACCCAGATGATGCTGAAAGACGTATGTTCCCTTAAAATGGAAAGAATAAAACCAGCCAGGGAATGAACTGCTCAACTTTTAGGAAGTCTTCCCAAGACTTCTTAAGATAATCAATATTTTGATTTCAACAGGGGAATTATAACCTCCTAGTAGCTGAAAATACCTTGGGTTCTTCAATCAGGTTTTGATATAACTGTATTTCTGGATGGATGTTGCACTTAAGAAGTGTTACTGAGTGTGGCTGGCATTTCAATCAAGCTGTGTGTGCCATTTGCTCAGTTAATTCAGACTCTTTTGTGGCCCCATGGACTGTATCCTGCCAGGCTCCTCTGTCCTCGGGAGTCTCCAGGCAAGAATACTGGAGTGGGTTGCCATTCCCTTCTCCATCAGGAAATGTGTAAATAAAGTATAATAAATGGTCATCCTACCTTTGGGGATGGGTCTGGGTCCTGTTGCCCAGATGTCAAGTGTAGAAAAATTACTTCATCACTGAAATTAGGTACAAAGACCCCCACATCCAGTGAGACATGTTTACCTATGAAATTTACTGGTCTTTACCACTGCTGTGGAGCTGAAATGGTCTTCAAACCTCTGATTAAAGAGAGTAAAATCCAAGCAAAATGAGTTACCACAGACGCAGAGAACGGATTTGGGGTACCCAAGGGGAAGCTGGGAGTCGGAGGGATAGCCTGGGAGTTTGGGATTAGCAGATGCCAACTAATATATGTAAGATGGATCAACAAGGTAATACTGTAGAGCCCAGGGAACTCTATTCAGTGACTTGGAGCAACTGTCAGTCAGTCAGTCATGTCCGACTCTTTGTGACCCCATGGCCTGTAGCCCTCCAGGCTCCTCTGTTCATGGGATTTCTACAGGCAAGATTACTGGAGTGGGCTGCCATTTCCTTCTCCAACTTGGAGTAAGCTATAATGGAAAAGAATATGAATATATATATATATATATAGAGAGAGAGAGAGAGAGAGAGAGACTTTCCAGGTGGCTCAGTGGTAAAGACTCTGCCTGACAATGCAGTAAACCTGTGTTCGATCCCTGGGTCAGGAAGATCCGCGGATAAAGGAAATGGCAACCCACTCCAGCATTCTTGCCTGGAGACTCCCATGGACAGACAAGCCTGGCGGGCTACAGTCCACGGGGCTGCAAAGAGTCAGACAGGACGTAGCATACAAACATGTGTGTGTAGCTGAGTCACCTAACTCTACAGAAGTAATTAACACAACATTGTAAATCAACAATACTTCAATTTTTAAAAAAAGAAAAAAAGGTGTATGAATCTTTCATGTATCTTTATGCTCAGCTAGCATGTAGGGCTTAAAGTCTGTTATATAAATGTGCAAATAAGCAAATGAACGGTGAAAAGAGGATACGGCAGTGGAGGGCCCTTTAAAAACCTCTGCTCAGGGAGGCATGTTCAAATCTTTGCCAGCCCCGTGCCTTGGCCACAGAGTAATAGCTACAGTTTATTGAATCGCTACGTTGTGCCAAGCATTTTTGCTTCATTAACTCGAATTCTCACTAAAGCCCCCTCCAAAACACATGGTGAGTCCACTTGCCAAGAATATAGAACTAAGAAGGGCCAGTATTAGGCTTGGAATCCTAGACTATCTGACTGTTAAGTCTGGGGGATTATAATTCATAGCTGGTTCTTTGGGGAGATAACAAAAATAAGTTATGTAAAAATGTATTCCTGGGCTTGCCTGGTGGCTCAGTGGTAGAGAACCTGCCTGCCAAGGCAGGAGACGCAGGTTCGATCCCTGAGTCGGGAAGATCCCCTGGAGAAGGAAATGGCAGCCCACTCCGGTATTCTTGCCTGGAGAATCCCATGGACCAAGGAGCCTGGCAGGATACAGCATAAAAAGTTGCAAAGAGTCGGACACGCCTTAGCAAGTGGTGCGTGCATGCCAAGTCATTCCAGTTCTGTCTGACTCTGTGCAACCTGTGGACTGTAGCCCGCCAGGCTCTTCTGTCCACGGGATTCTCCAGGCAAGAATACTGGAGAGGGTTGTCATGCCCTCCTCCAGGGGATCTTTCCCACCCAGGGATCGAACCTGTGTCTCCTCCATCTCCTGCACTGGCAGGCTGGTTCTCTACTACTGGAGCCACCTGGGAAACCCACAGCAGCAGTAACAACAGCATCCCTTTACCTAACCACCATCTCCAAATATGAGGAAGTCTTAAGCCAGCACTAAGGCATCAACGGTCTTCATGTTCCTGTTCAACCCCAGCCCTTGTTCAGATGTACATTTTCCCAACCTTATTAGTAGAGGTTACACTTTAAGTGATAAAACTAAATGGCTCTTGAAAAGTATATGTGTTTCAAAGTCCAAATCTCTTTTCTCAACAGCCAACAGTAATGCCTTACAACGACGATAGTGACAAGGAGATTAATTAGCCTCCGTTCTGCAAAATACTCTCTGCTTCTGTCGCCTGATATATTTTTTTCCTTGGATGTGTTTCCAGTGAGAGCAGTGAAAAAAAAAAGAAGTCTGGGAGCAATGCCTGGAATATTATTAAATTATCCTTGTCCTGTTCATTGATTTACAACCTGTGGGACTTCAGAGTATCAGAGCATTTTGTGTTCTAGTGATAGTCTCAAGCTTCCACCTTTGTGTCTATTTCCCTTTGATTTAAAATGTGTGTGCTAAGTCACTTCAGTCATGTCCAACTCTTTGCGACCCATGGACTGAAGCCCACCAGGCTCCTCTGTCCGCGGGATTCTCCAGGCAAGAATACTCGAGTGGGTTGCCATTTCCTTCTCCAGGGCATCTTCCCAACCCAGGGACTGAATCCATGTCTCATGTCTTCTGCATTGGCCTGCAGCTTCTTTACCTCCAGAGCCAACTGGGCAGCCCATTCGTGGTAAAGCACAGTTTCTTTAAAATCTGGCAGGAGCTGGAATCACCACGATGCCTTATTTTGCTTCCGAGTAAATTTAGGAATCAAAGCATGACATAATCAATGCGGCTGGAAGTTAAAAATCACGCTATCTGACATTATTCTGTTTGTATTTTTACGAGGGTGGTTATAATTTACTTCATATTTATCTCATTTTGTCATCATTCACTGGATTCTTTCATCTCACCCTTATTTTGTTGGGCTTTATTTATCTCCTATTAGAGCTGTTGGAATCATTAGGAAGTAAATCACACCACAGGTAATAATGAGCCGTTAATATGCTCCTATAAATTATCTTTATTTCTTCCAAACGTTTACTCAAAGATATATACTATGCGCCACCAGCCAACAAAATAGGAAAAATGCTTTCCTGACACACAAAATACAACTCTGATTATCTTTTGGCATCTCACATTGAAAAAAAAAGAAAAAGCCCAATGGGTTCCACACTGCTGCGCACCACGGCTGCTTTGACTTTGGGGTGATATTTCCGTCATTTCTTATTTTATAGTGAGCACCTTACATTGACATGAATAATATACACGGTTATCAGATTTATACAAGAAGCTGGGGATGTATGTTCACGCCCTACGTATCTCAGAGTCAATGAAAAACTGAGTCGTTCAATTTTTAAAAATTAAAAATCCATTGACTGATCTGAGTGACAGGTTCTACAGCAAAATCGGGATATATGCTTGCATCTTTCCCTGTATTTAATAGCTTGCAAAAGCATGACCTGATTCCCAAGTAGTTTTTAGAGATGATCAGTGTGCCTACTTATAGCACGATCATGAACTCACACATGTCATAAAAATTTGCATTTTCATTTATTTCTTCATTTCTTTGGCTGCATCACGCGGCATGTGGGATCCTAGTTACCCAACCAGAGATCAAACCCGAGTCTCATGCATGGGAAGCACAGAGGGTAACCACTGGACTGCCAGGGAAGTCTAAAAATTTGTATTACTATATTAAAGTTCCAGTGTCTCCTAGTTTTATATAGTCTATTTCAACTTGAATAGAACTTGCATCCTACTGTTATCTCAGTTATGCTGAATTGGTTCATGGTGCTTTTCAGGCCTACTATATACCCTTCTACTTTTCTGCTTACTCATTCTATCAATTTTTGAGAGTTTGATATCAAAACTCTAGTAGAAAAAATCTTAATTTACCTACTAAAAAACTAATTGTAATATACAGTGGAACTGTATGCAACTTTGCTCTGTATTTTTCCAAGTCACCTGTAAATGTGTTATCGTACTTGCAAAATTTAAAAAAAAAAACAAAAAGGAAAGAGGGAAACAAAGAAAAAAAAAGGATGAATACACAAGACACTAATAAACGCACTAAACTGATTTTGAAGAGAATTTGAGTGGAGGGGGACAAGTGTGGAAATAAAAAGAGTATATAGCTTTCCCTATAGGGAAGGATAGTATATATATAGGGATTCCTGGGCGGCTCAGATGGTAAAGCGTCTGCCTGCAATGAGGGAGACCCGGGTTTGATCCCTGGGTTGGGAAAATGCCCTGGAGAAGGAAATGGCAACCCACTCTAGTATTCTTGCCTGGAGAATTCCAGGGACCGAGGAGCCTGGTGGGCTCCAGTCCATGCAGTTGCAGAGTCAGACACAACTGAGTGAGCAAAAACACTATATGTGTGTAAAAAAGTCACCATCCTTATTAACAGCCAGAGTGTGTCATCTTTAGCCAGTGGGAGCCCATTCAAGTTGGCTCGTCTGTCTTTGACACCATCCCAGAAGTCTTAGACAGCTTTGCTTTCTAATAACTGCACAGCTAATGGACAGAATTCTTTATCGATGAATTTCAAGTGAAAAATTAACAGAGATGGGCATAAGGAAAGAATCCCTATTTTTCAGCCCCTTGTGAATGAATGGATCTCAGTGATGGCCACCAAGGTCTTCAAGCATCTCCAAAAGAGAAGAGCCTGTAGACCCTGGTGGAGGAATTCAATAGCATGAATGAAGCTGTCTTGCTCCAAGCCTCCCTCTCTCAATTCCTGGGGGCTCCACGCATCCCTGAGTTTGTGGCTGCCTGCCTCCCATCTCTGCCTCTGTCCTCACGTGGCTTTTCGTCTGTGTCCGTGTCTCTCCCCTCCTGTGTCTTATAAAGAGCCTGCCATTGGATTTAGGACCACCCACATCCAGGAGAACCTCATTTCCAAATCCTTCACTTTACATCTGCGAAAACCCTGTTTGAAAGATAGGTCCTGTTCTGAGGTCAAGGTGCCCCAGGGTTGACCCACCAGAGCCTCCAGGGGAGGGTCCTTCTCATCTCTTCCAGCTTCTGGGGGCTCCAGGCATCCATCCCTGGGCTGGTGGCCGCCTCCCTCCCGTCTCCCCCTCCATCTCCATGTGGCTTCTCCTCTGCGTCCACGTCTCTCTTCTTCTTTGTCTTATAAGGACGCTGTCCCTGGGTTTAGGGCCACCCTCGTTCAGGAGGACCTCATTTCAGACCCTTCACTCCATCACATCTGCAGAGACCCCGTTTCCAAATAACATGCCACTGTGAGGTTCCAGCTGAGCATGAGTTTCTGAGGAACGTAAGAGTCTTGAAGCGGATGGGCAATCTAGATCCTGCAGGGATAGTGGCAACATAGGTTCAGCCGACCTGGTGGGGCGCTCTATGGCTAGAATGGCCAGAGTTCTGCCAAGCTGAAGTAAGTGGCTCCCAGCTTATGGTCCTCCAGCAACCAATCAAGGGTCAAGGTCCCTTCCTTGGTGGGAGGCACAGACTTGAGGATAGGCAATGCCTTGTAGTCGAGGGTTATTCTCAGGAAGGGATGGAGCCTGGAGCTGCCAAAATTTCCAGCAGAGAGGGACTAGTACACAACTCTGAAAACAGGATCCATCTCCCATGACAAGCAGTCACTCAGTCCTGTCTGACTCTTTGGGACCCCATGGACTGTAGCCCTCCAGGCTCCTCTGTCCATGGGATCCATCTTCCTTGAACCCACAATAAGTTCTCGACATGAAGCTCTCCCGTCTTTCATATTTTCCTAAATAAGTCTCAGTGTCACTCACTCCTTGGCAACAATTTCAGGCCAATTTAAGGATGCTCTAAATGCCGCATGTACAGAGTATAAGATGCAAAGTCCAAGGGCATATAGTCGTTTAGTTGCTAAGTCCTGTCGGACTCTTTTGCAACCCCATGGACTGTAGCCCACCAGGCTCTTCTGTCCATGGGATCCTCCAGGCAAGAATACTACAGTGGGTTGCCATTTCCTTCTCCAAAGGATCTTCCTAACCCAAAGATCAAACCCAGGTCTCCTGTGCCTCCTGCATAGCCGCGGGTTCTTTTCCACCGAGCCACGTGGGAAGCCCCAAAGGAATAGTCATGAAAGCAAAGAAGAAATGAGCTTGGGTATGGATTTTTCACATTCACAGGCTTCCTACTGGAGTCTGAGTAAATAATGACCTGTTCTCCAGGTCTGATATGATGCTGGTTTTTCTTTCTTAGCTTTCTTTAATCAGGAAGGTTTCAACAATGCTTCACGTCACCCTACAGGCATCCATGACTAGGAGGGCACAGACGGTTGTGAAAATACCCAAGAAATAGTGAATATGGTTGTTATTGTATATTAAGTTATATCACACAACCTTACGTTGCTAGACCCATGAGCCTCTAAATATACTCTGAAAGTCAAAAGTGAAAGTGAAGTCGCTCAGTCGTGTCTGACTCTTTGGGACCCCATGGACTGTAGCCCACCAGGCTCCTCCATCCATGGGATTTTCCAGGACAGAATACTGGAGTGAGTTGCCATTTCCTACTCTAAGCTGCTCAAAATAGTGGAAATATACATTTATAAAAGCATATTTTAATACAATTTCACTCTTCCATTATGTAAACACAGACATTGTAAAAAAAAAAATCTATCTTGCATCAAAAAACCCAAAGGAGGGAAAAAAAATAACCTGCCTCTATCTGCTACCTAGAGATAATTATTTTTTTTTTTTGAGAGGTAACTATTAACATTTTACTTTATAAACTGCCAATCATTCTGTGTTGAGACCTCATGGACGGCAGCACTCCAGGCTTCCCTGTTGTGACCAACTCCCAGAGCTTGCTCAAACTCACGTCTCTTGATTGAGTCGGTGACGCCATGCAACAATCTTATCCTCTGTCGCCAGCTTCTCCTCCTGCCTTCAATCTTTCCAGAATCGGATCTTTTCCAAATGAGTTGTCTCTTCACATCAGGTGACCAGAGTATTGGAGCTTCACCATCAGTCTTTCCAATGAATCTTCAGGGTTCATTTCCTTCAGGATGGAGTGGTTTAATCTCCTCACTGTCCAAGGGACTCTTATTATATTACATGGTATTTTATCATAATATTTTTATATTCTCACATTTTTCCAAAGGTACATTTTTTCAATTGATAAACATTATAAAGAATTTCCCCCTTTCTATTATGCACTTTTCGGTATTACCATAGTAATCCATGGAATACATTTGCATATAGTACAAATAGTTTGCACAGTAATCTACTGGTATATATTTAGAAAGCTGAAGTATCCTGTTTATAAGCTATAAAAGGTGATAGTGAAAAATATTCTCATCGGAAAACTTAACCCTGGGACTTCCTTGGTGGTCGAGTGGCTAAGACTCCAGGCTTCCAATGCAGGGGGCCCAGGTTCCATCCCTGGTCAGGGAACTACATCCCACATGCTGCAACTAAAAATCCTGTTTGCTGCAACTAAGACCCGGTACAGTTAAATAAATCAATACAAATAAATAATCTGTATACAATATATATGCAGATAAAACCCTCAACACTCTGTCCATCGTTTTCGTAACGAAAACTGCTAAAATAAACATACATCATCTTGCTTTAAAAATGAAAAAAAATCATGCTGAAACTTCTTCCAAAAAGGGCAAGCAACAAAAAAATTGCACTGCAGCAAATCTCAGAGCTTGAGTCTTAGGGAAATAGATTCTTAAAAAATTGTGACATATGAGCAAACCCAATAGATGTTGACTTTTTTTTTTTTTTGAATGGCAAGAGTGCATTATTTTAGCTTCTTATTCCATGGAAGTTTGGAGAACATTAATGTGTAAAAATGGATGTATGGCATTCACAGTCTAGCTTTCCTGTGAACATTTAAAACGTTAAAGACCACTTACTATGTATGAGTTCATCTATAATAGGAAATTAACCACTCACGCAATTAAGGCCTCTGCTTGAGGTTCTCCGTCTGACTTTGAAGTGCTAATAAGACAAAATTACCCAAATCCAGGAAAGAAATTAAGAAATGTGAAATGTTAATTAAATTCAGAAAGGGAACTACTAGGAAAATGGATGTACGGCATTCACAGTCTAGCTTTCCTGTGAACATTTAAAACGTTAAAGACCACTTACTATGTATGAGTTCATCTATAATAGGAAATTAACCACTCACGCAATTAAGGCCTCTGCTTGAGGTTCTCCGTCTGACTTTGAAGTGCTAATAAGACAAAATTACCCAAATCCAGGAAAGAAATTAAGAAATGTGAAATGTTAATTAAATTCAGAAAGGGAACTACTAGGAAAAGCAATGTGAAATGGAAATTAAACAAGGAGAAATAAAAACATATATATATATGTTTAGATAACAGAAGAAAAAATGGATTCAAATGAAGCACAGAATTAAAAAATAGATCTCTACAACCGCTCCAAGTGATTTTTTAATGAATTCAGTGATGGCTTCTGAGAATATGCAATTCTTTGTAACCCTACGGCCTGTAACCCTTCAGACTCCTCTGTTCATAGAATTTTCCAAGTAAGAATACTGGAGTCGGTTGCCATTCCTTTCTCCAGGGGATCTTCCTGACCCAGGGGTCAGACCTGGGTCTCCTTAACGTCTGGGTCATGTCAGAGGGAAGCCCTCTGAAAGAACAAATAAGGATCTGATTTCAATAATCGTGTGGATGTTTCCTTCACAAAACCAAAGTCCTGTAACCATACCTAATCAAAACAGAAACTCCATTTATTGCAAGATGCCACAGAAATGCCCTTTTTGGATGTAATTTGGCAACTAGGATTTCTGAATAATCCTGAACTTCCTTTCCAAGAATGAACACTGTAATTCAAGTGAAACAGAAGCCAAGGAGGCAAGGTCTATGATATTATCCTCTCAAGGAATTCTAAACCAAATTTAGTTCCATAAATTTTCCAGGCAATTTGAGTTTTGACAAATGGATTTGGGACCCTTCCAAACTGGCCCTGGGCACTGCAATGAAATGGTGAGTTTTCCTGACTATTACTTTGTTTTTCCATCTTTGCCTCTTTTAAGCCAAATCTGTTTTTAACATCCTGGGTTGTCTTTTTTTTTTTAATTAGTGCTTTTAACACTCAGTGAGCAGGAAGAAAATACAAACACATTTTTGTAACACCACATATTTCTTTCTTTTAAGGGTATTCTATACATTTTCTTTTTCATATGAACTCTTCTTTGCTTTCTGTATGTACAGAAATTTGAGGGCTTCCCTGATGGCTCAGGATCTCCCTGCATTGCAGGAGACCTGGGAGATGCAGGTTGGAGACCTGGGAGATGCAGGTTTGATCCCTGGGTCGAGAAGATCCCCTGGAGGAGGAGGTGGCAATCCAGTGCAGAATCCTTGCCTTGTAAATCCAATGGACAGAGGAGCCTGGTGAGCTACAGTTCACAGGGTCACAAAAGAGTTGGGCATGACTCAGTGACCGAGCATGGAACATACACTAATATATTACATATATTAATATTTATAATGAATACATATAATTTGTATATGTATTATTACAAATTATCTATATATATACCATACACATATGTGCTTATGATATTTATTTGGATACATATTTCATCATGACATCATGATGTGTTTCCATCAGCAACTATAAAGATATGAGCATGATCCATTTTTTTTATTTTCAAGTGGTATATATTCCTTTTACAATGGAACCTCTGGAGGAGGGCATGACAACCCACTCCAGTACTCTTGCCTGGAGAATCCCATGGACAGAGGAGCCTGGCGGGCTGCAGTCCATGGGGTCGCAAAGAGTTGGACACAACTGAGCGACTAAGTAAGCAGGAACTTACTCCGTCTTCTTTCGTATTAATTGCATAAGGAGAGGAATATTTCAGAAAGAAGACTTAAGCATACCTGCACAAATTCTGTTCCAAAAGAGGTGTACGAGGTCACGGTGAAATTTCTGAAGCCTTCTCAGCAAGTTCAGGAGCACTCTGTCTCCTTAAGGGTCATGCAGAGGGCTGCCCACCCAAGACAGGAAAGGGGTGCATAAGGAAGCATTTCTGGCAGATTTATCATGGTAGACCAGTTACCAACACAGTCTTGGAGGGGCAGAAATAATATGGACTCATTGAAGCTAACAATCTCCATGGAAGTTGGTGAAAGAGCAAGGGTATAATGGACTTTCACGTTTTCTAAAGTGTGTTATGACTTGACACACTCATCTAAGGAGATTCTCTAAAAGAAAAATGTGGGGCTGTGTTGTGGGATCTAATAAGATTTACAGATTTGGAAAATCTACACAAGAATATTAAAATCTCTGAAATTGCCTGCACAAAGGATCCTATTTTTCCAGCATCCACACACTTATGTAAGGGGAATTTCCTCCTCCCTACTAAGTATGAGAATAACTTTTTGAGAAATAGAGTCAAAAAATGGAAAAATTACTGAACAATAATTATTTTTTATTACTGAGAGTAAAAATAAAACACAGTTTTGTACTCAGCACTCTCATCTATATATTAAGTCGTTGGATAAAACAGTGTCTAAGATTCCTTTCACACTGGAAGATTTGTATCTGATGACAATAATGACCTGATTTGGCCATAATTATTTTTTTCCCAGAAGATAACACTTCTGTGGGCTTCTCAGGTGGCTCAGCGTTTAAACAAAAAAAATCTCCTGCTAAGGGAGGAGACACAAGAGACTTGGGTTCGATCCCAGAGTCAGGAAGATCCCCTGGAGGAGGAAATGGCAACCCACTCCAGTATCTTTGCCTGGAGAATCCCATGGACAGAGGAGCTTGGTGGGCTACAGTCCACGGAGTAGCAAAGAGTCAGACACGACTGAGCATGCACGCATAATAATAATTATACTCCTTTGCCGCACTTTATCATTTATTAATTCGGAAAATTTATTTTTGATAATAGGATGTGTTCTTTGGAAATATCTATATATTGCATACAATATATCCTTTTCCCATATGGTCTTACCTTCCTCCAATGCAGTAAGAACATACAGACATATACATCCTTTAGAGTATCTTCAGGTGAAGTTCGAAGTCTATTGTTAAAGCTGATTTGTTTTTTCAGCTGCAATTCATGCATGATGAACATATTCATATAGACAGAGGTCCTGAAAAGACGCAAGACTTTGAGATCTCTCCCATCCTTCTAGAAGTTGCAAAAAGCACATCATTTTTTAGTTTCAAGCTTGCTTCTAAGTCTTACCTTCCTCCAATGCAGTAAGAACATACAGACATATACATCCTTTAGAGTATCTTCAGGTGAAGTTCGAAGTCTATTGTTAAAGCTGATTTGTTTTTTCAGCTGCAATTCATGCATGATGAACATATTCATATAGACAGAGGTCCTGAAAAGACGCAAGACTTTGAGATCTCTCCCATCCTTCTAGAAGTTGCAAAAAGCACATCATTTTTTAGTTTCAAGCTTGCTTCTATTCTGGAAAAAGAAAACTGCTGAGAAAATGAAAATCTAATTAACTCTCGGGTTTGCAGGAGACACGTGTGAAATTTAAAGACTGTGAAAGGCAGCACATATCTGTCTTCCTTTATAACATGTCTTGTCAGCCACCTGCGAGGTTAGTCATTCCTAAATATCTCACCTGGAAAAGGCACGTTGCTGAAAAACGCGGCACAAAAGCAGGCAACGATGCTGAAAGTCATTTTAAGTGGCAGGAGTGGGTGAAGTTGGGAATGCTTCTTAGAAAAATTTGGAAAACAATTGGTGCTACCTCATTCTTCATTCTCCTGCCAGCAGCTTGCTTTGGCTTGCTAACAATTCTAATTCTGTTAATATGCCACTGAACTCCAAAGCCACCTAGCAATTGCAGTGTCTCTAAAAGGTTTTGGCAAACATTTAAGGATGGATATTAGAGGCAACCATCCACTGCAGGAAAAAGCATTAATATCCCAGATCAGCATGCAAGTGTTGTCTTATGTGATGCAGCAAGACTGACAGTCTAAGAACAAGGTGTTAAGAAGGAGTAAGTGAAGAAATTAGGACCTCAAATGGTAACTGCAGGACAATATTCATCCGTGGTCTTTTTCAAAATGGCCAAGATGCGGGAACAACCTACGTGTCTGTGGATGGATGAATGGATAAAGCAAATGTGAGAAAGAGAGCGAAAAGGATGGAAGAAGAGATAGACAGAACGATGGATGGGCAGATAGACAGATGGATAGTGGAGATAATAGCAGAGATAGGTAGATAGATATATAGACGATAGAAGGAAATGGCAACCCACTCCAGTGTTCTTGCCTGGAGAATCCCAGGGACAGGGGAGCCTGGTGGCCTGCCGTCTATGGGGTCGCACAGAGTCAGACACGACTGAAGCCACTTAGCAGCAGCAGCAGACGTAGCAGATGAGAGATAAGAGAGTAGAGGCAGATACATAGATAATAGATTAGAAGGCTATATAGATAGATAAAAGATGGATGGAGAGACTGATAGTAGAGATAGACACACAGACGAGGGAATTTTATTGGGTCTTGAAAAAGAAGTAAATTCAGCTGTCTATGATGACATTGATGGGCCGTGAGAACACCATACTAAGTGAAATAAGGCAGACACAAGAAACCAAATACTGCAAAATTCTGCAGCAAACAAACAGCTCTCACTTGTTGTTTGTCGTTCAGTGGATAAGTCGTGTCCGACTCTTTGCGACCCCATGAACCACGGCACGCCAAGCTTCCCTGTCCTTCACCATCTCCCGGAGTTTGCTCAAACTCGTGTTCACTGACTCACTGATGCCATCCAACCATCTCATTGTCTATCACCCACTACTCCCCCTGCTCTCAGTTTTTCCCAGCATCAGGGTGTTTTCCAGGGATTTGGCTCTTACGTGTAGAATCTTAAAAAATGAACTCAGGAAAGCAGAGAGAATGGTGGTTTCCTGAGATTGGGAGATCTTCCCTGGTGGCTCAGACGGCAAAGCATCTGCCTGCAATGTGGGAGACCCAGGTTCAATCCGTGGGTCAAGAAGATCCCCTGGAGAAGGAAATAGCAACACACTCCAGTATTCTTGCCTGGAGAATCCCATGGACAGAGGAGCCTGGCAGGCTAGAGTCCATGGGGTTGACAAGAGTCAGACACACGACTAGGTAACTAAACTTTCAGGGGTTAGGGGCTGGTAGAAATGGGGAGATATCGGTCAAGGGATTAAAAAGTTTCAGTTATGCAACAAAAACATGCAGAAGCAATCTGATGTACGTAATTAATAATACTGTACTGTGTATTTGAAATTTGCTGATGGAGTAGATCTTAAGTGTTTTTCTCACACGTGGAAAAATTGCAAGTGTGTGAGGTGGTGAATATGTGAATTACCTTGATTATGATCATCATTACAAATAATACATAACTCAATATCATTCTTTACATCTAAATATATAGGATTTTTACTTGTCAATTACACCTCGGTGAGGCTATCAAAACAAACGAAATAGTAAGTTGCACCAGATTATACTAGCAAGATACGTGTGTCATAGAATTACATCGAAGCCAGCACAGTGGGCGATTAATAACAAAACACTGATACTCTTGTCTTCAGGGTTGTGTCAAAAAGAGTCCTGTGCTGTGGAATCTAGAAAGATGGTACTGATTAACTTATCCACAGGGCAGCAATGGAGGCACAGACATAGAGAACAAGCTTGTGGACACAGACAGTAGGGGCAGGAGACGGTTGGACATACTGAGAGGTGAGCATGGAAAAATATACACCACCATATGTAAAATGGATAAAGCCAGTGGGAATCTGCTGTGTGACTCGGGGTGTTCAACCCAGAGCTCTGTGACAACCCAGAGGGGTGGGATGGGGCGGGAGGTGGGAGGGGGGTTCAAGAGGGAGGGGACCTATGTATACCGACGGCTGATTCATGTTGATGTATGCCAGAAACCACACAATATTGTAAAGCAATTCTACTCCGATGAGAAATATAATCACACACACACAAATAAAAAGCCTTGGCAAGCAGAACAAATGGAATTTTCTAGAGTTATCAGGAGTCCCTGATACAGTCTTCTGCCTTCTTTGAAGGCTTCGAGAATCACCAGTTGCTTATTTCAGATACAACATTAACTTGCTAAGTGGCTTCAGCAAACTCACGAAGCTCTAGGGGTCTGAGGCTCATGGTTACAATTTGCCAGTCCTTCCATCAAATTATAAATACTACTTCAGAGATTGCAAAGCAGAGAAATGATGGTTTTAATGGTGGTGCTGGAGAAGAAGAACCTTGAGAGTCCCGTGGACTGCAAGGAGATCAAACCAGTCCATCGTAAATCAGTTGTGAATATTCACTGGAAGGACTGATGCTGAAGCTGAAGCTCCAGTACTCTGGCCACCTGATGCGAAGAGTTGACTCATTAGAGAAGACCCAGATGCTGGGAAAGACTGAGGGCAGGAGAAGAAGGGGGCGACAGAGGATGAGATGACTGAATGGCATCCCCAACTGGATGGACATGAGTTTGAGCAAGCTTCAGGAGTTGGTGACGGACAGGGAGGCCTGGCATGCTGCAGTCCGCGGGATCGCAAAGCGTCGGACACAAGTTAGCAAATGAACAACCACAGCATGACTCTCTTTGGTCACGAAGACGTGAACTGATATTATGGGAGGAGAGGATGGAACCTTTCCAGCACTGGTAGGGCTTATCCTTGAGATCTTGTGATCTATGTTATGGTCACCTCCTGCCTGCAAGTGGGCTCTAGAGAAAAATGCAGACAAGACATACGGACCTCACACTATATCTTGGTCTCTACTCACAGGCTGGGGCTGAGTGGCTCAGACTGGCCCTGTGTCAACGCTTTTTCTGTTTTTTGGGTTTTTTTTCAGAATTCAGAAGTGAGGAGGTCAGGTTGCAAAACTGTGACAGCATAGAGTGGCCGTCAATGCTTCTGGAAGTCACCGTCATGGACATGCATTTTCAAGGGGTGGCATTTTCTCTTTCTATCTTGTACAATATGTCAACCTCTACTTTTGCCCTAATGAGTGGTCACTTCAAAGCAGGAGAGCCCAACGGTGACCAGGGTCTATAATTATGTTTCCAGGAAATCTTAACAAGCTAAATTAATGCATGTACAAGCCATCTTCTAAACGCTCCAGCATGTATCCACACTTTTTTAGCTTCCGCCTTTATAAATATCAGGTCTTAGGAAAGACAAGAGGCGTACGCATTCTCTGTGAGCAGTAAATTGATGTGACCAGCTCACCTACTTCCAGTCTTGCTCACGACTTCAGAATGGCGGCCAGCAAGGGCTGTGGGACTAATGTTGATTTTCCTTCTATTACCTGGCCGACCTTTCTTTTAAGTTCTTAAAGAAAATGTCAGGATATAGTCTGAAACATTATCTGAGAATGTAAGTGTGTGACCGTACCATTTCATGTCCTCGATTTCCCCTGGACATAATCCCATTTTCCAACCAAGTGTTCCCTGGATTTAATGACCCTTTTGCAAACATGTATTCTTAAGCAACACCCAGGGACTTCCCCGGCAGTCTGGTGGTAGAGACGCCACACTTCCACCGTAGGAGGCGTGTGTTCAATCTCTGCTAGGGGTACCAAGATCCACCACAGCATGTGATGTGGCCAAGAATTAATGAATTAAAAAAAGAAAGAAAGATGAGAGCCCAGGCTCTTCCTGACCCACCCTCCATCCAAGTCCATCTTCAACTGGGCAAAGGCCTCCAGCCAACAACTCCATCAATCCTTTCAACTACTTTGGAAGGCAGGATGTGTCCATATGAGAAAGCGAAATGGAATTTCTCCAAATACAACAAAGGAATCTCTCAATTGAACTCATGCTCCATGTAAATCATCCAGATCACACACTTTAAAAATAATTATATTTTTAAATTTATTTTGACTCCACAGGGTGTTCATTGTTGTACCAGCTTTCTCTAGTTGTGGCGCACAGGGCCTTGCTGTCCAGTTGGGGTGTTTGAGCTTCTCCTGTGGCAGAGTACGGGCCACAGGGCAGGTGGATATTGGCACTTGTGGCTGGTGGGCTCAGTATTTGCAGCTCCAGAGCATGGGCTCAATAGTTGTGGCACCCCGGCTTAGTTACTCTGGGGTATGTGGCATGTTCCCGGACCAGGGACCGAACCTGCGTTTCCTGCAGTGCAGATTCTTGACCAGTGAGCCAGCAGGGAAGCCCCCCATTTCATGCATTCTCGAATGGAGTGTGCTTCTCTCTTCAAGACCATCTGCAAAGAGTCCTTGAACCAACTACAGATGAATGGCTGACGTTCCAAGGACGCTTGCGTAACTACATCACAACTTTTAAGAAATAAGCCTCCTCAGATAGAAAGAAAGTACCTGTCGCAGGACCAGCGAGAAGTTAGTGATGCACGGCATTCACACGACCATTAGCCTGAGGATACGATGCTTCAGCCAACAGCCTATGAGTAAGACCAGAATTGGCAGCAAAGTCCAGCTTGATTTCTCTGTTACGTGGGTACCACCCAGCGTCCACTGAAAACTGAACTTCCCTGTTAACGCAAAAGTGAAGTCGCTCAGTCGTGTCCGACTCTTTGCAACCCCATGGACTGTAGCCTACCATGGTCTTCTGTCCATGGGATTTTCCAGGCAAGAGTACTGGAGTGGGCTGCTATTTTCTTCTCCAGAGGATCTTCCTGACCCAGGGACTGAACCCGGGTCTCCCACATTGTAGGCAGATGCTTTACTATCTGAGCCACCAGGGAAGTTCTCCCTGTTAACTTACTATTTGCTGAAAAATGCAAAAGCATTTCAAACCTAAAGCAGACCAGCCCATGTGTGCGAGCTAAGGGTCATTTTGACGACCAGCCTTCAGCCTTCAAGGGATTTTTGTTTTCCTCATCAATACTCTTCTATTGCTTTATTTTCTTTTTCATCATGAAATTTAGTTTTTCCTCCCCTGGAGGATAATTGCTTTATAATGTTGTGTTAGTTTCTGCTGTACAACAAAGTGAGTGAGCCATGTGTATACATGTGTATACATATAATTCCCTGCCTGCTGGACCTCCTTCCCACCACATCCCACCACCCCTGTAGGTCGTCACAGAGCACCGAGCTGAATTCCCTGGGCTGAGTTCCCAGCAGCTTCCCACCAGCGATCTATTTCACACATGGCCATTTCGGCTTCCCTTCGGGCTCAGCTGGTAAAGAATCTGCCTGCAATGCCAGAGATCTGGATTCGATCCCTGGGTTGGGAAGATCCCCTGAAGAAGTGAGTGAAAGGCTGCCCACTCCAGTATTCTGGCCTGGAGAATTCCATGGACTGTATAGTCCTTGGGGTCACAAAGAGTCGGACACGACTGAGCAACTGAACTGAATTGAGCTGATACACACACACACACACAGTGGCAGTAGTGGTAAAGAACCTGCCTGCCAAGGCAGGAGATTTAAGAGGTGCGGGTTTGATCCCTGGGTCGGGAAGACACCCTGGAGGAGGCACAGCAACCCACTCCAGTACTCTTGCCTGGAAAACCCCATGGACAGAGGAGCCTGGTGGGCTATACAGTCCATGGGGCTGCAAAGAGTTGGACACGACTGAACGACTACTGTTTTCATTTCCTCACTGTGTAAAAACAAAATTAGAAAACCTGTGGAATTCAGCCAGGAATGTCAGGAAAATACGAGACTGCACAGAAAAGACAGTGATTTGACCTCTGATCTTGGGGAAAATGTCATTTTCCCCTTTCATAGTGTCTGAGCCTGGAGGGTATCATTTCCACCTGCCTCTGCACAGAAAAGAACATAGAGCTTCAAATTCCCAAGATTTTCTTCTTCCACAGAAAATGCGTAATACCCTTTATCTTCATTCTACACGTGCGTCCTTTAATTTATAAAGTGAAATATGCTTCTTCTCATCACTGTAAAAGTGTAATGATTTGAACGTTCTAATATGTGAGGTTACAAAGGACTAAATGCCTTCCTAAGATACGAATTTTATATAAAACCTATTAATATAACTTTATAGAGAGACTTGAATGAGCAGGGATTACAAAATAGTCTGTGAAATGGAAGTGTGTATTGTGGGAAACCTAAGCTTCTTTCTTCTCCACCACTCAATCATATAATACTAAGTATGGATAAAATTTTTTAAAAAAAAGGTTTCCATGATTGGACCCTCTGCATGCAATTGCTGGACCTTACATATTGTCAAAAATACAAAAGACTTCACAGTAGATTCATAGGAATGGATTTATATATAAGGATGCTGTGGGCTCAGTCCTGTCTGACTCTTTTCAACCCCATGGACTGTAGCCCCACCGGGCTCCTCTGTCCGTGGGATTCTCCAGGCAAGAATACTGGAGTGGGTTGCCATTTCCTCCTCCAGGGGATCTTCTTAACCCAGGGATTGAACTCGAGTCTCCTGCATTGGCAAGCGGATTCTTTACAACGTGCCACCTCGGAAGCTTAAATGTGTAACCATATATGTGAGTGTACCCCAAGGGACTCTGCGTTCCTCACAATCTCTTTTATTTTCTGTACGAACCTGGCTTCCCTGACAAAGGCTTAATTGCGAAAACACATAATAGCTCAAATAGCTCATTAGCAAAAGAAAATAAAACAAACCGCTCAATTTTTAAAAAGTGGACAGAAGACCCAGTTAACATTTCTCCAAAGACCAAGACGGCCACGGAGCACACGAAAAGACGGTCAACATTGCTCATTATTAGAGAAATGCAAAGCAAAACAACAGTGAGTTATCACCTCACACCAGCCAGAAGAGTCAGCATCAAAAGTCTACAGACAAATAAATGCTGGAGAGGGTGTGGAGGAAAGGGAACCCTTCTATACTGCTGGTGGGAATGGAAGTTGGTGCAGCCCATGGCAGAAAATAGGATGGAGGCCCCTTTAAAAACTAAAAAATAGAGCTACCATCTGATCCAGCAGTCCCCACTCTGGGACATATCTGGAAAAGATCCAAAGTCTACTTTGAAAGGGTACATGCGCACCCTGAAGCTCACAGCAGCACTATCCACAGCAGCCAAGACATGGAGACAACCTCAGCGCCCATCAACAGATGACTGTGCAAAGGAGATACGGTGCGTATACCCAGTGGAATACTGCTACTGCTAAGTCACTTCAGTCGCGTCCGACTCTGTGCGACCCCACAGACGGCAGCCCACCAGGCTCCCCCGTCCCTGGGATTCTCCAGGCAAGAACACTGGAGTGGGCTGCCATTTCCGTCTCCAATGCATGAAAGTGAACAGTGAAAGTGAAGTCGCTCAGTCGTGTCCGACTCTTCGAGACCCCATGGACTGCAGCCCACCAGGCTCCTCCGTCCGTGGGATTTTCCAGGCAAGAGTACTGGAGTGGGGTGCCATTGCCTTCTCCAAATGGAATACTACTACTCAGCTCCCAAAACACAATGGATAGGGATGGACAGGGAAGTCTGGCGTGCTGCAGTCCATGGGATCACAAAGAGTCAGACACAAGACTGAGCAGCTGAACCGCACTGAAATAAAAAATAACAGTGAAATGATGTCCTTTGCAGCAACATGGATGGACCCAGAGATGATCACACTCAGTGAATTAAGTCAGAGAAAGACAAATACCGTATGATACCACTTATAGATGGAATCTAAACAATAATGCAAATGAATTTATTTACAAGGTAGAAACGGATTGACTGACTTCAAAAACAAACTTACGGTTATCAAAGGGGAGACAGAAGGAGACGTAAAATAGGAGTTTGAAATCAGCAGATACACCCCACTATGTACAAAACAGATACACAGGGGACTTTCCCGATGAAATGGTGGTCAGGGTACCACACTTTTACTGCCAAGTTCAATCCCTGGTTGGGGAACTAAGATTCTTCCTGTTCTGCAGTATGGCCAAAATAGAAAAAGAAAGAGAAACAAAAAGGATTTACCATATAGTGCAGGGAACTACATTCTATATCTTGTAATAACCGATAATAAAAAGAATTGGAAAAAGGATCTATCTATCCATCTCTATCTGAATCCGTTTGCGATATATCTGAAACTAACACAATATTGTAAATCAGCTATGCATGTGTGTGCGCTCAGCTGGGTCCAGTTCTTTACGACCCTATGGACGTTAGCCCCCCAGGCCCCTCTGTCCATGGTATTTCCCAGGCTAGAATTCCGGAGTGGGTTGCCATTTTCTCCTCCAGGGGATTTTCCTAATCCAGGGATTGAACCATCATTAGCAGCCGGATTCTTTATCACTGCACCAATATATTTCAGTTTCAAAAAAAAGTGAGTATTTTGGTAGAGAGATGGAAACTGCTAAAAGCCCTGCTCAGTCACTCAGTCGTGTCCGACTCTTTGCAACCCATGGACTGTAGGCCCCCAGGCTCCTGAGTCCATGGGATTCTCCAGGGAAGAAGACTGGAGTGGGTTACCTCATTACAGAGAAATACTGGCAACTTAAAACCATGAAATGATACTCACCCCACAAGAGAGCGGAACAGTCAAATGAAAAGGAGATATAACTTTCAAAGAGGGAAGAACAGTATCCAAAATGATAAACAAAAATCTTAAATAAATAAAAGAGTGGAAAACAAACCAGAGCATCAGATATCTGATGGACAACATGGAAAGCTATAGCATACAAACAGTATTTCAGAAAGAGATGAGACACCCAAAGGGGCAGAATCAATATTTGAAAGCCAAATGGCCAAAAAAAAAAAAAAAGTTCTAAAGTTGATAAAAATACATCACTCAGATAAGATAAGGGGCTTGACAGTTGCCAAGCAGAATAAATACATAGAAAAGTGGACTGGCTACAGCACAGTCTGTTAAAAATCAAAGGAAAGATAAATGTCAAAGGAGTCACAGAATAGAGACACATATTCAGGGAGGCAAGGAGAGGAGAAATGCGGCCAATTCTGTGTAAACAAAGGGGCCTGGAAGACAACAGAATAAAAACTATGAATTGCTGAACTACCTGCACTCGTGCAGACTTGAGACACAAGAGATGTTTGATACAGCTTTGAAACACAGGAAATAATGCAGTTTTAAGTGGGAAAAGACTGAGGCCAGAAGGAGAAGAGGGCGCATCAGAGGATGACACGGCTGGATGTCAGCACCGACTCGATGGACATGAACTTGGGCAAACTTTGGGAGATGGTGAGGGACAGGGACATCTGCTGTCCATGGGGGTCACTAAGAGTCGGGCACAACTGGGTGGCTGAACAACAGCAAAGAGCAAAAGAAAGGGGAAAAAAATTCACTCACATCTCGTAGCACGGAGCAAACAAAAATTCAGTAAAAATACAGCAGGTTTGCGATACATGATTAGTAAAACTTACCTCACTGACACTTTTGTAACAGGACCTCAAAGACGTTTGCAATGTATCATGATTTTCAAGCACACAGGACATTTGCTAAGATAAAGTGCTATGCCCTAAAAGAAGCCTCAAAAATCGTTAATGGGTTGCAACTGTATGAAGTATATTCACAGACTAAAAGGATCTGAAATTTGATGTCATTTTTCCAGTGGTCATGTATGGATGTGAGAGTTGGACTGTGAAAAAGGCTGAGTGCCAAAGAATTGATGCTTTTGAACTGTGGTGTTGGAGAAGACTCTTGAGAGTCCCTTGAACTGAAAGGAGATCCAACCAGTCCATTCTGAAGGAGATCAGCCCTGGGATTTCTTTGGAAGGAATGATGCTGAAGCTGAAACTCCCAATACTTTGGCCACCTCATGCGAAAAGTTGACTCATTGGAAAAGACTCTGATGCTGGGAGGGATTGGGGGCAGGAGGAGAAGGGGATGACCAAGGATGAGATGGCTAGATGGCATCACGGACTCGATGGACGTGAGTCTGCGTGAACTCCAGGAGTTGGTGATGGACAGGGAGGCCTGGCGTGCTGCGATTGATGGGGTCATAAGGAGTCGGACAAGACTGAGTGACTGAACTGAACTGAACTGAGCTGTGTTCTTGCCTGGAGAATCCCAGGGACGGGGAGCCTGGTGGGCTGCCGTCTATGGGGTCGCACAGAGTCAGACACGACTGAAGCGGGTTAGAGAATCTGCCTCTACAATGCCAGAGACACAGGACATACAGGTTGGATCCTGGGGTCAGGAATATTCCATATATATATATAGTTTTTCACCCAGAGAATGAACACGGAATTACAATACAGTTAGAAAATGTTGACATCCAAAGAGGAAAAGAACACGCAAGTCAATGTATATATGACGCAGTGAAACTGTGCTTGGATTTAAGGAAAAATAAAACATAAACTAAGATTTGACATAAACAAGTTCAAAATGAAAAAGGAGCAAAACAAAGCCAAAGTAAGTTGAAGAAACTAAATAGAAATTATAGAAATAGTAAAAAATAATATTTTAGAAAACATGCAAAATAGAGATAATCATGACTGTTGTGTTTTTTTTTTCTGAAAATTTAATAAAATTGATAAATGTTTCTGAAGAATGATCAAGAAAATCACAGAAAACACAGATTACTAAAGCAAGGAATGGTAAAAGGCTAACAGATGTTAAAATGATGATTAGGGCACACCATGAATAACTTTAGGGTAATAAATGCAATAACTTAGACAAAAATAAACATTGCCTAAAAAAGAAAAAAAAAACACTTATCAAAAGTGACATAAGGAGAAATTAAATTCAAACAGATATAAAGCCACCAAATTAGCTTGAAAAATAATCATTTTAAACTACCATATAAACACTCCCTCCAGGCCAATAGATTTACTGGCAAATTTTCTAAAACATTTTAAAGGAGATGCGACACCAATATCACAGAAACACTTTTGGAAAACAAGATGCACGCTTTTCCCTCTTGTTCTGAAAGTCAGCATCACCTTGATATGAAAACCTGATGAAATGAACAAGCAGGAACAATACTGGACAGTAAGCTCTCGAATCTAGAGGTAAGATTATAAATCAAATATCAGGCAATGGAATCCAGCAACTTATAAAAAGGTTGTTACATTATGACTTTGAAAAATGAGAACAAAGGGAGAATTTACACCCCCCGACACTGAATGGCGTCTCCAGCTCCATGGACAGGAGGTTGCGCAAACTCCGGGAGATGGCGATGGACAGGGAAGCCTGGTGGGCTGCAGTCCGTGGGGTCACAGAGAGTCGGACACAGCTGAGTGACATCCTGTAATACTACTTTCGGAATACTGATGCTGTGGCAGTAACATGGATAAGGATACCACAGAAAGAAATAGGAGATTGAGGAGCAGACTCAAGTGTATGTAAACAACTTCCAATAAATGATCCTGGAATATGATTTAGTAAACCGAAAAAAAAAAAAATCGAGAACCTAGATTCCCGTCTCACAATCAGCTAATAATTAATTTGCTTTAATCACATTAGTCATATCTGACTCTTTGCGACCGCACGTACCATAGCCTGCCAGGCTCCTCCGTCTACTGAATTTCCCAGGCAAGGATATTGGAATGGATTGCCATTTCCCACCCTTAGAATGATAAAATTATATTGAATTCTATAATTTAATAGAATTAAATTTGTATATTCTATATAAGAGTGACCCTGATAGCGCAGTTGGTAAAGAATCCGCCTGCAGTGCAGGAGACCCTGGTTCAATTCCTGGGTTGGGAAGATCCCCTGGAGAAGGGATAGGCTACCCCACTCCAGTATTCTTGGGCTTCCCTGGTGGCTCAGACAGTAAGGAATCCACCTGCAATGTGGGAGTCCTGGGTTCGACCCCTGGGTTGGGAAGATTCCCTGGGGAAGGGAAAGGCTACCCACTCTACTATTCTGGCCTGGAGAATTCCATGGACTGTATAGTCCCTAGGGTCTCAAAGAGTCAGATACGACTGAGCGACTTTCACTTTCATACTATATAAACAACTCCTACAAACAAACAATACAGGATGAACAATGGAATAAAATCGGTTAGACTAAAGTGTGTAATTCACAGTGCGTATATATTAAAATTACCAATAACCCTATGAACATTTGCTCAACATTAAATTCAAGCCATATCTACCAGGGCAGTCTAAATGATAAAGACTGGCAGGCAATTCCACATACTGTGGTGACTGCTTAGAGTAACTGGAATTTTCATGCTTTGCTGCTGCTGCTGCCAAGTCGCTTCAGTTGTGTCTAACTCTGTGCGACCCCATAGACAGCAGCCCACCAGGCTCCCCCATCCCTGGGGTTCTCCAGGCAAGAACACTGGAGTGGGTTGCCATTTCCTTCTCCGATGCATGAAAGTGAAAAGTGAAAGTGAAGTTGCTCAGTCATGTCCAGCTCTTAGCGACACCGTGGACTGCAGCCCACCAGGCTCCTCCATCCATGGGATTTTCCAAGCAAGACCACTGGAATGGGTTGCCATTGCTTTGCTAGGAGACTACAAAACGGGAAACCTTCTTTGGAAAACTATTTAGTAGTTTCCTAAAAGTATATCAACACTCTAAAAAGTACATCAACTCTGCTACTCAACAAGTCTCAATAACATGAAGAAATATGTCCCTGCAAAGACATGCATGGGGATGTTTACAGAACCTATGTTTGTAACAAGCCCAAAGCTAGAAGCAACCTGAATGTCGAACATCTGGACAAAAGGTAAACAATACGAATATTTGTCCAAGTCAGTACCGGTGCTAACACGCAATAAAAATGAACGATCTTTGATATACAGAGCACCATGAGGAATCTCAGCAATGTCATACTGAGTCTGAAAAACACAATATATAATATTGTCTAATTTTTAAAAATAATAAGAACTGGGAAAAGCTTCTCCGAATGACAGAAGCTAGCCTCTGGTGGGGAGTTAATTGATGAGGGATGGTTACATATGGCCATAGTCAAGGATAATGGAAATAGTCTGTGCAAATATCAGGGGATTATTATATGAATGCATAAACTGACAAAAAGCATCAAACTGAGTACTTCAAATCAGTGCATTTTCTGGGCGTTCAAAGGTATCTCAATAAAAAATGCTGAGCAATTGAAAATATCCAACATTCATTTTATTCTATTTTTTGGCCACCCTGAACAGCCTTTGGGATCTACGTTTCCCAACCAGGGATTGAATCTGGGGCCACATCATTTAAAACAACGAATCTTAACCACTGGACCACCAGTCTTAACCACATTCAATATCTTTTAATACAACCTGAAAGAAAATTGCCTCTCTCCAACACAAGGCAATGAAAGAAAAAAGGCTTAAAACCTAGCACAAATTCATTTAAGAACCAAACGCAAATTGATGTAACTGCTGTGACCTATCTGAGACTTTAGAATGCAGTTACGAAAAGAAAAATCCAGTGGAGTCCTACCAATACCTTTGGGGAAGTTTCCATTCTTCATTGCTTTATATTTTTCCTCCAGTGACTTATCAAACACACCCTTTTATCTATTGACCTGATTTTCTGTGTTTTAGGAGCAAATTCTTGGGCTTCCCTGGTGGCTCAGCAGAAAAGAATCTGCAGGAGAGGTCTGGGTTCGATCCCTGGGTCAGGAAGATTCCCCTAGAGGAGGAAATGGCAACCCACCCCAGTACTGCTGCCTGGAGAATCCCATGGACAGAGGAGCCTGGCGGGCTACAGTCCGTGGGGTCGCAAAGTGTTGGACATGACTGAAGCGACTTAGCACAGCACAGGAGAAAACAAAAACAACCAAAAAAAGATGACTGATCTATATAGGTCAACCTGTAGCCAAAAGACAGATGGAATTCGTGGGAAGTGGTGGGAAGACGTTTAGCTCCAGATTCAAATTCTATCCCATTTTTATTCAAGCAGTGTCAGCTTCCTATGTTTCATTGTGTTCTAATTTGTCGCTAAAGCAAACCACAGGATGTAAGTGGCTTCTTGTTGGGTGTGTGATGACACCCATGATATCACTAATCATTTCTGGGTCAGCTGGGTGTACAGACTCCAGGGAGAATGAATTCCTGACCTCTCTCCAAGTGGAGGCTGTAGCTGATATAAATAACAGACCTGTTTACCAGTGGCAGACGAAAATGGAACTGCAGTCCTACTTACAAATGTCAGAGGAAAAATCTATGGAGACAAGAGACAGGCAGCCGTGCAAAGATCATTAAGTTAAAAGGGTCTGTCACAGTCTTCACCACACATGGCTTTGCTGAGAATGTGAGGCAAAGCATTTGGGTCTCATTTGAAAGCCTTGAAGGTTTCAGCTTTAGTGTGTACGGAGTGGTTAAGGAGAAAAAAAAAACTCCACCTTCATGAATTTTCATGAAACGAGTAGGCTTAAAAATGAACCACTACAGATTTAACCATCACATCACAGAATTCTCAGATTTAAAAGGCACTCAGGAGACCCACGCTGCGATCCAGTTTCTAAGAAGCTGAAAGCTTTGTATGCTTCTCCCCAGATAATTACATTTATTGGAGATGTCTACCAAATGCAAAGATATTTTTCGAGGCTGTCGTGATGCTGTGTGCCAATCACTCAGTCGTGTCCAGTGCCATGGACCGTAGCCCTTCAGGCTCCTCTGTCCATGGGATTCTCCAGGCAAGAATACTGGAGTGGGTTGCCGTTCTCTTCTCCAGGGGATCTTCCTGACCCAGGGATCGAACCCATATCTCCTGCATTACAGGTGGATTCTTAACCAGGGAATCACCAGGCTTAGAAAGTCTTAAATTCATTAGCTTGAGATGTCTGGCTCTTCTTTAAATAATGCTAACCTCTTAAAAATCTCAATTTAGCACCATTCCGTTCTCCAGGGGATGTTCCCAACCCAGGGATTGGACGCACGTCTCCTGCACTGCAGGCAGATTCATCGTCAATGAGTTATCACAGAAGCCCAGGAGACTTAACTAAACGTCGTAACCCTTGGTTCAATATTCTGAAACAGAACTTGGCAGCATCTAAAATCTAACATTAACACACCAGAAGGATGGTCGATCATTCCGGTACCCACCAGGAAGCCCTGATACCAGACTCCACTGACATCAGAACATAGTGATATAATATAGGGATATAGAATCAGATCAGAATATAGAATATAGAGAATCCATTGGTATCAGACTCTAGCTTCGGTTTCTACCTAACAAGCACTCAGCTTTAGAAAAGTGTGTTTGAGCATTCAGCATCGCCTATTATTCTTAGAACATCTTTGTGAACACTGAGGTCATGAAAACGTCTCACTCCTGGAAATCATTTTATTTAAGGCAGAAGCATTCAGGAAATGCTGGTAACTTATCATTTTCATTGTGAATCTTTGCTGGTAGTTCTCTCTTTCAGTTCCTCTTCCTCCCAAATTAAGAAAGACAGCTTGTTCCCCCGAGGATAATTTACTTTCCGAAGGAGGCATTTTTAACCACTGATCCATAGGTGAGTTGAAAATTCCTGAGCGTGTGTTATGTGCAAAGGCAGCTGTGTGCATTTTTCTGGCAAAGGTCATTCATTTTGATCAGAGACTCATAGGTGTCTGGAACTGAAAGAATGTCACTGATTGCTGCTTAAATAATAATATCGTGTCTAACCCTGCTGATATCTTGAGAAATGTCAGAAAAAAAATCATTTCTTGTAATTTAGGGAAACCATCTGCTAGTTGTTAAAGACCAGATATTCCTGCTTTCAGATGGCAGCAAAGGTTTATGTAAAAAGCAAAGTTTTCACCTTTTGATAAATGCTTTCAAGGTTCAGACTGTTCAAAAACTAAGAAGAAAAATTCAAACAAACAAAAGTGTTCACCTGTTTTTGAATCCCCACAGTTGCACAACTGTGGTTTCATACTTGTGATCACAAAGAAGGTGTGTGCAAAGTGCCTTTAAAATGTGATTTTATACTGGAAGAGAGTAGAAAACCACTATGTCTTTTTAGGAAAATATAAAGCAGTTTCATTAATTTTATAATTTCACCAGTGAAGACTCTTGAGAGTCCCTTGGACCGCAAGGAGAGTGAACCAGTCCATCCTAAAGGAGATCAACCCTGGATTTTCATTGGAAGGAAAATGATGCTGTAGCTGAATCTCCAGTACTTTGACCACCTGATGCAAAGAACTCACTCATTGGAAAAGACCCTGATGCTGAGAAAGATTGAAGGCGGGAGGAGAAGGGGACGACAGAGGATGAGATGGTTGGATGGCATCACCGACTGGATGGACATGAGCCTGAGCAAGCTCCGGGAGTTGGTGAGGGACAGGTGCAGTCCACGGTGTCGCAGAGAGTTGGACACGACNTCATTGGAAAAGACCCTGATGCTGAGAAAGATTGAAGGCGGGAGGAGAAGGGGACGACAGAGGATGAGATGGTTGGATGGCATCACCGACTGGATGGACATGAGCCTGAGCAAGCTCCGGGAGTTGGTGAGGGACAGGTGCAGTCCACGGTGTCGCAGAGAGTTGGACACGACTGAAGCAACTTCACTTTCGGTTTAATTTTATTCCTAAGAGCTGGTTTATTCTGTCAGTCCACTGATTTAGGATGGGGATGGTTAAATCTCAATCTGGTCTTTGCAAAAATAACAAGTGAGAACATTTGGGATTGCAGATCTTATTTAAAGAACTGTATCACTTGAAGCTGAAATTACATATGCAAATGTTAATCATTTATTTTACACAAACCAAACTCACATAAATAATTTCAGATTAACATATGTACAAGCAATTGGCTCTTATTGACCCTGATGCATTTATCAACTCTCATAAATGTTGCACCAGTTATTCGACACACACACACACACACACACACAGAGTTTTCGTGGTTTTAATCATGAAAGTGTAAGAGGTCTTTGATTAAATTCAATCTGGGCTGAAAGAAACAATAATATTAACACTGCATTTTAAAATTTTCTGTCAAGGAAAACATCTGAAAAGAGGCAAAATCTTGAATCTTTTGGTCAGGCAAACCCCAGCAAGAAAATAATGTATGTCTCATGTATCTCAAAAAAGAATGATGAGACCTCGGAAAATGGTGCAAAGCAACAATAGAAACATTCTTGGATCAAAGAACAGGGCCATGAATTTCCCAGGTGGCTCTGAGATAAAGAATCTGCCTGTCGATGCAGGAGAGGAAGGTTCGATTCCTGGGTGGGGAAGATCCCCTGGAGGAGGAAATGGCAACCCACTCCAGGATTCTTGCCTGGAGAATCCCATGGACAGAGGAGCCTGGAGGGCTACAGTCTGTAGGGTTGCAGAGTCAGATATAAATGAAAACATTCTTGGATCAAAGAACAGGGCCATGAATTTCCCAGGTGGCTCTGAGATAAAGAATCTGCCTGTCGATGCAGGAGAGGAAGGTTCGATTCCTGGGTGGGGAAGATCCCCTGGAGGAGGAAATGGCAACCCACTCCAGGATTCTTGCCTGGAGAATCCCATGGACAGAGGAGCCTGGAGGGCTACAGTCTGTAGGGTTGCAAAGAGTCAGATATAAATGAGTATAGTCCTGGGCTGGGTTCCTATCTGAGAAATACTAGAATTAAGAAAAAAAGAATACCTTTCATTTGCCTGTTGAGAATCACTGTCTGCTTTTTGCTATTCCCTGTGTGCTAAGTCGCTTCGGTCGTGTCCAACTCTGCCCATGGGGATTCTCCAGGCAAGAATACTGAAGTGGGTTGCCTTGCCCTCCTCCAGCAGATCTTCCTGATCTGGGGATCAAACTTGTGTTCTCTATTAAATCTAACCTGCATTGGCAGGCGGGTTCTTTACCACTGGGCAGTACCACCTGGGCAGTCCATGCTCTGAGGCTAACCCATATGAACAAAATTCACTGGGCTTCTGAGAGAGCTTCGAGGCAGGGTGGTAATTCCAGTGGGTTTCTTGATTCTGAAATCAGTCAAGTGGCCTTTGCTTGGTTTCTCCAAAGGTCACATCAGAGCCGCCCCCTGCACAAAGAAGAACCTCTCTCTTCCTTCCTTTCTCTAGGGCGAGAGAGGCTGACAAGTGCTAGTGCATTCTACAAGAGTTCTTCCACAATGAGAAAGAGGAGTTTGCTATAGCCTACATTTTCTGCCTTTCATTTCTTCTTTTTTTTAAGATTTTTTTTTTTTCTAACGTGGACCATTTTTGAAATCGTTATTGAATTTGTTACAATATTGCTTCCGTTTCTTCTTTTTTTTCTTCTTTTTTTTTTGACTTTGAGGCATGTGAGATCTTAGCTACCCAACTACAGATCGAACCTGTGTCCCTTGCATTGGAAGGCACACAGAGTCTGGACCACAGGACTGCCAGGGAACTTCCGTACTGCTTCTTAATAATGAATACCATATACGATAAATATTTTAAAGTCATGGACATGAGTTATATTGCCTTGGCAACTGGGTTGGAGTCGGCTGTACTTGGAAATATTTGCTTAGAAATATTCTTGATTTGCTACCTTTACACAAATGAATTTCTTGTTTTTATATCTCTGGAAATAATTCAGTTTAATGACCCAATTACTTACTATTTAAATGAGTCTCCTGAACTACTTATATGCACCACCTATAACTTAGATATGGCACTTTGCTGGGTGTTACAGAAAGAAATATGGCCATACATTTATAAGGAAAATGTGAAAGAGGATTAAGATATTTTAATTCAGAGAAGCAACGTTCAATATAAAACACTCATTAGAGGTTTAGAGCAAAGTGTAATAATTATGCTAGGGAAAATTTCTAGCAAATAAGTCAAGTTGTAATGATATGGATAGGAAATTAAACATGCAGACAACCTATTTTGTAAGTACACGAAGATTTAATTTTAGGTATTAGAGCATGGCAAGCCACTCCAGTATTCTTGCCTGGAGGATCCCATGGACAGACGGAGCCTGGTGAGCTACAGTCCATGGGGTTGCAGAGAGTCAGACACAACTGAAGCAACTTAGGATGCATGCTCGTAATAAAAACCAAATACCAAATGAAGCTGGATTCTTCACCCTCTGAGCCACCAGGGAAACCCTAATGTACACACTTCAGATTTAAAACCCATACAACAAAATCTGAATAGTACTGTCACGGGAAATCTTACGAAATGTAGCTAAAGAACTGATTTTAAGCTACTGTAAACTAATATGTTCATACAGCAAAAACTCAGCTGTGCTGTGCTTCGTCGCTCAGTTCTGTCCGACTCTTTGCAAACCCCTGGACTGCAGCCCTCCAGGCTCCTCTGTCCATGGGATTCTCCAGGCAAGAATACTAGAGTTGGTGCCATGCCCTCCTCCAGGGGATCTTCCCGACCCAGGGATCGACTCCAGGTCTCCTGCATTGCAGGTGGATTCTTTACCATCTGAACCACCAAGAAGCCCATGAATACTGGAGTGGGTAGCCTACCCGGGATCTTCTCGACCCAGGAATCGAACTGGGGAACTCCTGCATTGCTGGTGGATTTTTTACCAGCTGAGCAACCGGGGAAGCCCCTAGTTCTTACATTAAAACAATGAAAGAAGGGAGTAAAAAAAAGCTGACTTAGAACTTAACATTCAAAAGGTGAAGATCATGGCATTCGGTCCCATCACTTCAGGGCAAATAGATGGGGAAATGATGGAAACAGTGACAGACTTTATTTTCTTGGGCTCCCAAGGACCTGCATTGCTGGTGGATTTTTTACCAGCTGAGCAACCGGGGAAGCCCCTAGTTCTTACATTAAAACAATGAAAGAAGGGAGTAAAAAAAAGCTGACTTAGAACTTAACATTCAAAAGGTGAAGATCATGGCATTCGGTCCCATCACTTCAGGGCAAATAGATGGGGAAATGATGGAAACAGTGACAGACTTTATTTTCTTGGGCTCCCAAGGCACTGCAGATGGTGACTGCAGCCATGAAATTAAAAGATGTTTGCTCCTTGGAAGAAAAGCTATGACCAACCTAGACAGCATATTAAGAAGCAGTGACATTACTTTGCCAACAAACGTCCCTCTAGTCAAAGCTATTGTTTTTCCAGTAGTCATATAAGAATGTGAGAGTTAGATCATAAAGACAGCTGAGCGCCACATAACTGATGCTTTTGAACTGTGGTGTTGGAGAAGACTCCTGAGAGTCACTTGGACTGCAAGGAGATCCAACCAGTCCATCCTAAAGGAAATGAGTCTCGAATATTCATTGGAAGGACTGATGCTGAAACTGAAACCCCAATATTTGCCCACCTCATGTGAAGAACTGACACGCTGGGAAAGAATGAAGGCAGGAGGCGAGGGGACGACACAGGATGAGATGGCTGGATGGCATCACCAACTTGATGGACATGACTCTGCGTAAACTGTGGGAGTTGGTGATGGACAGGGAGGCCTAGTGTGCTGCAGTTCATGGGGGTCACAAAGATTTGCACAGGACTGAGCAACTGAACTGCACTGAAGGTCATTTTACAGAATAGAAATGCTGGCTAAGAGGGTGACTGGTAAGTGATTTTACAGGGTTCGGGACAAAAATCACTTTTTAAAGGCAAAGGTATGAGGAATGCTTTCAAAGTTTTGTCTTGATCTTTTTTCTATTTTTATAGTATTCTAGAGACCAGCATAACAGTAGTTCTTGACATAAGGCATTACTGGCTGTGGTTACACAAACAGAGACACACAGAAGGAAACAGCTGGAATTTATGTAACATGATAAATCTCAGCTCCTTCCAGGGCCACTGAATGTTGTGTTTATCAGATGAGCGCAAAGTGGGTCTTCGAGACAATGTGTTGTAAGTAAAGCATTAGCTCTTTCTCTCCTCAGTGGGGAAATTCCAAGTTGGAAGAAAAAATCACTCTGTCCAACAAATTATTTTATTATTTTCTCGAGTCTTTGTCCGTCAGAACAAAAGTTCTGTTAGACAAAAAATTACTCCTAGCTTTTTGGATACCAGCATTTGACAAGCTACTGGTCAAATTAAACTACTGGAACTGCCTTTTATCTGGATAGCAATGGACAATGCTTTTTTTTTTTTTTTTAATACTAAGAGAGTAAAGAGATGGGGTAGGTGGTGGTTTAGTTGCTAAGTCATGTGTGATTCTTGTTACCCTGTGGACGGTAGCCCACCAGGCTCTTCTGTCCGTGGGGTTTTCCCAGGCAAGAATACTGGAGTGGGTTGCCATTTCCTCCTCCAGGGGATCTTCCCAACCCAGGGATCGAAGTCTTATCTATGGCAACCTTCTCACAAAAATGGCAAAGTTGCAAAGTTTGCACTTAAATCCAAAAATATTTAGTATCTCACCATTTAACAACAACAACAACTAAAAAAGATTGCCAATTGCTATACAGATAAAAAGCAGTTACATTAGTCACTCAGTGGTGTCTGACTCTTTGGGACGCCACGGACTGCGCTTCATGGAATGGCCTCCATAGACTGTAGCCCACCAGTCTTCCCTGTGCATGGGATTCTCCAGGCAAGAATACTGGAGTGGGCTGCCATTTCCTTTTTCAGGAGATCTTCCAGACCCAGGGATTGAACCCCAGTCTCCTGCATTGCTGTCAGATTCTTTACCGTCTGAGCCAACGATAAAAGGCATTGTGGTAATCGTTTCTGGCCTGACGGAATTTTTTGCTCTGAGGGACAAAGCCTTGAGAAATGAATGAAGTTATTGAACAGAGTCAGCTTGTTGTTTTTTTTTTTTTTTTTTTTAAGTCACATGTATGCCTTGCAGATAATGCAATCAGGGTTCCCCTGAGTGCCTTTCCCTGGATCTAAACTGCCCTTGACCCTGGGTAGAAGGGCTGCTACTGGGGCAGAGATACAGGAGAGATGAGTCCAGCTTCCACCAAAGTCAGGGAGTTGCATTTTACGTGGATTTGAAGAAACATCCAAACATTCTCACGGGAAGATATTTTAGGCAGTAGAACGGGGCACCAGACTGAAATTTGGGAGAATCCTGAATGCCCCAGATAGAACCTTAGGGACCCGCTGTTTGGTAAACGGATGAGATTGTCTTGAGTCAAGCTGCAGACATTCCTGGTGATATTATTTCATCTGAGGCCGTGAGTGCCTGTGACAGATGGCAAAATGTAGGCAAAAAACAAAGGTTACCCCACAGTCGGGGCCTTCTTCTCATGAATAACAAAGCTAATAAAATAACAGAGAACTATTAGTTCTATTTTTCCATGAAAAAAATGATCGATGTGATACATGATTTAAAGCAGGAATGAACGACCCACCTTCCTTCCAGTGGTCCAGTGGTTGAGCATCTGCCTGCCAATGCAGGAAAACATAGGTTCGATATCCGATCCGGGAAGATCCCACATGCTCTGGTTCAACTAAGCCGGTGCTCCACAAGTACTGAGCCCGTGCTTGGGAGCCTAGGAGCCGCAAGTACTGAAGTGTGCACGCCCTAGAGTCCATGGTCTGCAGCAAGAGAAGACGCAGAAATGGGAAACCCACGCACTGCAGAGGATAGACCCCGACTGCTGCAATCAGACAAAGCTCCTGCACAGCAATGAAGACCCAGCATAGCCATGAATAAATAAATTAACAGATTTTTTTAAAAATGGATTTTAAAAATATAAAATAAAATAAAGCAAGAATGAAAATTTGCACCTATTTGGGAGACTGTCGCCCTTTCTTAGCTTGATCAAGCCTTGCATGTTAGTCCAGATACAGGGACAAACAGACGGGACAGAGTTCAACGTGCAAAACATTTATGACAGGAATTCTTGTGAGAAGACACAGAGAGGGAGCCAGGAGGGGCTGGGGGGAGACATCAGACCGTGATGAGTATCTGACTTCTGGAAGGAAGAAAGCGAGGTGGTGGTAAGGAAGCATTTTGTCTACCTTGCAGGGCAGCTCAAAGAAAATTCTGGAAGACGGTGGGAGGATTCTCAAAGTCAAAAGTCAGTGGCCAAAGGCATCATCTGACATCCAAAAAAATAAAAAAAGCCTGCCTTGGTCTCCCGGCTTCTTCCAGGCACTGGCAGGCTGAAATTTTGGTTCAAATGCAGGGGCAAATTCCAGAGCTCAGCGGCTGGGACCCTTAATGAATAATGCATTCAAACTTGCTTGATTTTTACAGCTTGCATAGCTGGCTGTGAGTTGCTTTTGACTTCTCAGAGTTAGGCAACTAAATTTCAGATGCTGGAAGCGTGCATTTTAGTCCGGATTAAAGTCAACAGAGTTGGTCTGGATGGCTTGTCAGATGACAACCACTGGTAGAGGTTGTTAAATCTGGTGAAGCCCACTCTTCATATACCTGCTGATTGGAGAAAGCCTCTGGGTCTTATCTTGGCTTTATAAGTAACTAAAGGAGACACAGGGTTTCTCTGGTGGCTCCGTGGTGAAGAATCCACCTGCCAATGCAGGAGACCAGAGTTGGGAAAAATTCCCTGGAGAAGGGAATGGCTACCCACTCCAGTATTCTTGCCTGGGAAATCACATGGACAGAGGAGCCTGGAGGGCTAGCCAGTCCACAAGGTTGCAAAGAGTTGGATACATGCAGCAATGAAGAGGAGCCACCAGGCAAGCCCCAGGATAGTTTTGATGCTGGAAAAAAAAAATAATCGGTCCCTCCGCCTGGGTTCCAAAAGCATGTCATATAGGGGAAACAGCTAGGGTGGGGGGTAGGTTGGGGTCACCGCTCCTCTTGCCAGGAAGAATTTCTCTAGAGTGCAAATCAATCATTCACAATCTTCATCTGATAAAGTTATTGTTAATGAGGTCTCTTCAATCAACGAGAGGAGTCGTTCGTTTGGGAGGCTGCGAACACACTCCGGAACAAACTTATGCAAATAGTGGCTTCTGCTTTAATCAGACATACTCTGGTCGATGATGGTGCTCAATGAAACATTAGCTCTCTCCCGTCCTTTCTTTGATGTGCAAAGTGTCTTGTTCATCATTGCAATAACAAGCTCGAAGCACTAACTACATGAAAATCATACAGAATTGAATTACGATGAACAGGCGTAACTCAGTTTTAGCTCATTAAATGGCTGAGGGTGGGGGCGGGTGGACTCTGTTCTCATTTATGTTTCAGCAGGATCTATCTGTGGAGACCACGGAAGTCATCACCGTCATTTAGCAAGAGGACAAGAAGAGATATTAGGGGACAGAAGAGAGCAGTTTCTCTCTGCAATTGCAAAAGGCAGAATGAGGAAAGGTGCTCTCACATTTCAACACAAATGACTTAAGCTGCATTTCATTGAAAATTTAGCATTCAGAAGGGGGGGCCAAGTCCTGGGAATCTTCATACGGCAGAATCATTCTGATTCCACAACAATAAAAAAATGAAAGGGGCGTCATTTGTTACTTGTTAATAGAAATAGACCTTGAGGGACCTCCCTCGTGGTCCAGTTAAGACACCACCTGCCAATGCAGGGGACAGGATTTAGTTCCCTGGTTCAGGAAGATTCCACGTGCTACAGGGTAACTAAGCCCGTGTTGCCACCATGAAGCATAGTCCCTGCTCGGTACTAGAGAAATCCCACATACAGCCACGAAGATCCAGCACAGCAAAAAGAAATAATAATAATTTAAAAAGTAAATAAATAAAATTTTAAGAAAGAAAGAAATAGCTGCTGAGAGATAGTTCACTTCTCTAGCAGACGCTTTCAGATTACAGAATGCAAACGTGGTAAAGCAGAAGGGAAAGGTAGCTTATATGACAAAGAGTGTACGTGAGTGAAATCGCTAAATGGGTCAAGTCCATGCATGTGATAGAAAGATGATGTTAGAAAGCAATGGGAGAAATTCATATGAGATTTTTGGCTTCGAAATGCTGCAGCTTAGAACAGGGCTTCTAAGGCGAAGGCAGTTTCTCATGAAAGGATGATGTATTAATCACACCATGTCAGGCATCTGCCTCTTGCTTGTCAGAGCAGGGGGCTGGGGTAATGATTTCTTTGGGGCTATACCCTAGTTGGGGCTTCCCAGGTACTGCTAGTGGTAAAGAACCTGCCTGTCAGTGCAGGAGACTCCGGCTCAGTCTCTGGGTTGGGAAGATTCCCTGGAGGAGGGCACGGCAACCCACTTCAGTATTCTTGCCTGGAGAATCTTATGGACAGGGGAGCCTGGAGGCCTCCAGTCCACAAACATGAATGAAGCAACTTAGCATGCATTCCTAGCTGCAAACAGCGCAATCAATACTCTATAAAGAGCAACTATGTTAAAGGAATCAGCCCACGGCCATGATAACAAAATAAAAGCATTTTATAACACATATTTTCTAGCATGGGTCTATTATTTGCTGATAAAGACACAGACTGCACCGTTGGTATCTGTCTAAAACTGCAATGAAACGTAGCATGTATTAATAACTCTGCTTTCCAGCCTACCCACGATCCAACAGTCATGCCAGTGTACAGCTTTTAAAAAAAAAAAAAAGATGTTTGATTTGAGGGTATAGCAACTTTCTCCAGTATTCTGGCCTGGAGAATCCCCACGGACAGAGGAGCCTGGCGGGCTACAATCCACGGGGTTGCAAAGAGCTGGACACGACTGAGCGACTAATCACACATAGTTCCCAGGACTGGAGAGGCATCCACAGCTATATTTTACAACCATCTTACAGGTGGGAAGATAGTGATATTTTATCCTTTATTCTCTCTACTCAAATCAGTCTGTTATCGCACCAAAAGAAACATTAAAGGTCGGTTCGTTCAGCAGGCAAAATGCCAGTAGCCCAGGAATTCCCTGGCAATCCAGTGCTTAAGACTACGTGCTTCCACTGCAGGTGAATGGGTTTGATCCCTGGTGGGGGGCCTAAGATCTTACATACTGTGAGGCAGCCAAAAAAAAAAAAAAAAAAAAAGACAAATAGCCCAATTTGAAAAATTGAGAATTGAATAATCCTGCTCTAAATGAGACAAAAATAGCTACTGAACACATAACAAGATGTTTCATATCACTGTTGCTGTCTGCTTGGTCTCTGGTTTCTGACTCTCTGTGACCCCATGGACTGTAGCCCGCCAGGCTCCTCTGTCCATGGGATTCTCCAGCCAAGAATACTGCAGTGGGTGGCCATTTCCTCCTCCAGGGAATCTTCCTGACCCAGGGATGGAACCTGTGTCTCTTAACTGCTCTAAATGAGACAAAAATAGCTACTGAACACATAACAAGATGTTTCATATCACTGTTGCTGTCTGCTTGGTCTCTGGTTTCTGACTCTCTGTGACCCCATGGACTGTAGCCCGCCAGGCTCCTCTGTCCATGGGATTCTCCAGCCAAGAATACTGCAGTGGGTGGCCATTTCCTCCTCCAGGGAATCTTCCTGACCCAGGGATCGAACCTGTGTCTCTTATGTCGCCTGCATGGGCAGGTGGATTCCTTACCGCTGAGCCACTGGAAAAGGCTGATCAAACTGCAACGAGATACCACTGTAAACCCATGCTGGCTGAAATTTATTAAAAAAAAAAAAAAAAAAAAGATGAAGTGCTGAGAGGATGTAGAGAAATCCGAACCTTGACAACAGTTGCTGGTGGGATCGTCAAATGGGGTAGCTGCTTCCGAAAGCAATTTCCCAGTTCCCTCAAAATACTGAATCCTGAAACCTCCCCCTCTGCCTTCTTCATGGACATTGTCGTCTTCATAAATGACTTCTAGGGGGCTGGAAGACACAGGAAAAGATGCCCAAACTTGTTCATTGCTGCTGCTGCTGCTGCTAAGTCGCTTCAGTTGTGTCCGACTCTGTGCGACCCCAGAGACAGCAGCCCATCAGGCTCCCCTGTCCCTGGGATTCTCCAGGCAAGAACACTGGAGTGGGTTGCCACTTCCTTCTCCAATGCATGAAAGTGAAAAGTGAACGTGAAGTCGCTCAGTCGTGTCCGACTCCCAGCGACCTCATGGACTGCAGCCTACCAGGCCCCTCCATCCATAGGATTTTCCAGGCAAGAGTACTAGAGTGGGTTGCCATTGCCTTCTCCTAGTGATAGTGAAGTCGCTCAGTCGTGTCCGACTCTTTTTGACCCCATGGACTGTAGCCTACCAGCCTCCTCCCTCCATGGGATTCTCCAGGCAAGAGTACTGGAGTGGGTTGCCATTGCCTTCTCCAGGGGATCTTCCCAACCCAGGGATCAAACCCGGGTCTCCTGCATTCCAGGCAGACACTTTAACCTCTGAGGGATGCAAATCAAGCCTACAGTGAGGTATCGCCTCCATCATCAAAAAAACCTACAAACAGTAAACACTGGAGAAAGTGTGGCGAAAGAGAGCCCTCCTACACTGTTGGTGGGAATGTAAATTGGCACAAATCATCATGGAGAACAGTAAGGAGGTTCCTTAAAAAACTAAAAAGAGAGCTACCATGTGACTGAGCAATCCCACTCACGGGCATGTGAGCAGAGAAAGCGCTAACTTGAAAAGATGCATGCATGCCTATATTTATAGTGGCGCTGTTTCCAATAGTCAAGACACAGAAACCATATAAATGTCCACCAACGGATGAAGGGATAAAGGAGCTGCAGCACATATGATAGTACTCGGCCATAAAAAAGAATGAAATAATGCCATTGGCAGCAACGTGGATGGGCCTGAGGACGTCATACTGAGTGAAGTAAGTCAGACAGAGAAGGGGAAATATCTTATGACATCACTTACATGTGGAACCTAAAATACAACACAAATAAACTTATTTAGAAAACAAAATATAGTCAGAGACATAGAAAACAAACTTACAGATATCACAGGGGGGAAGGACAAGGATAAATTGGGAGTTTGGGATTAAGATATACACAGAGCTCAGTTCAGTTCAGTTGCTCAGTCACGTCAGACTCTTTGTGACCCCATGGACTGCAGCATGCCAGGCCTCCCTGTCCATCACCAACTCCCAGAGTTTACCCAAACTCATGTCCATCAAGTTGGTGATGCCAACCAACCATCTCATCCCGTCGTCCCCTTCTCCTCCAGCCGTCAATCTTTCCCAACATCAGGATCTTTCCCAATGAGTCAGCTCTCCACATGAGGTGGTCAAAGTATTGGAGTTTCACCTTTAGCATCAGTCCTTCCAGTGAACACCCAGGACTGATCTCCTTTAAGATGGACTGGTTGGATCTCCTTGCAGTCCAGGGGACTCTCAAGAGTCTTCTCCAACACCACAGTTCAAAAGCATCAGTTCTTCACTGCTTAGCTTTCTTTATAGTCCAACTCTCACATCCATACATGACTACTGGAAAAACCACAGCTTTGACTAGACAGACCTTTGTTGGCAAAGTAATGTTTCTGCTTTTTAATATCCTGTTTAGGTTGGTCATAGCTTTTCTTCCAAGGAGCAAGCATCTTTTAATTTCATTTCTGCACTCACCACCTGCAGTGATTTTGGAGCCCAAAAAAAGATATATACCCAACTATATCAAAATAGATTATGAACAGTGACTTATTGTATAACACAGGGAACTCTATTAAATATTCTGTAATAACCTATATGGGAAAAGCTATGTGGGCTTGCCTGGTGGCTCATTTGGGAAAAGAATCCGCCTGCAACGCAGGAGACCTGGGTTCAATCCCTGGGTTGGGAAGATGCCCTGGAGAAGGGAGCGGCTACCCACTCTAGCATTCTGGCCTGGAGAACTCCACAGACTGTATAGTCCATAGGGTCGCAAAGAGTCGGACATGACTGAGTGACTTTCAGTTTCACAAGGGAAACAAATGTCAAAAAGAATAGATACATGTATAACTGAATCGCTTTGCTCTACACCTGAAACTAATAGAACATTATTAATCAGCTACAATGCAAAATAAGATTAAAAAAAAAAAAAAAAACGACTTCTTGCCACCTCTGTCTATAGGTAGAACCATCCATTCCCGAATCAGATAGCATATACCATTGACTGGCTCACTTTCTCTCTTCTGTGAGCTCTGGTGTCGAACCCTTGACATAGGCATTCAAACACATCACACCTCAAGTCTCTCCCACTTTTCATGGCCAGGACAGACGTTTTGATTTCTGGGGTGGAGTCCTTTCCACACTTCCTAATGCCGAGAAGGCATCTTCAGCATTTTTCCCCAACGAGTAGAGTTTGGGAACACAGAGCAAAGGAAATCAACCCCGAATCCTCATTGGAAGGACTGATGCTGAAGCTCCAGTATTTTGACTGATGGGAAGAGCCGGCTCAATGGGAAAAGTCCCTGATGCTGGGAAAGATTGAAGGCAGACAGAGAAGAGGGTGTCGGAGGATGAGATGGCTGGATGGCATCACCGATGCAATGGGCATGAACCTGGGCAGACTTTGGAAGATGGTGAAGGACAGGGAGAGGCTGGCGTGCTGCAGTTTGTGGGGTCGCAAAGAGGCGGGCTGAATAACTGGGCGACCACAGGACAGCAAGAGAGACTTTTGGCTTCTCCCATCTCTGCCCTTGCCCATCCAAGCGCAAGCCCATGAGCTCCTATGCCCACGACCCATACAGAAGCCACCCAGCATTCCTCATCTGTACTAAGTCATGCAAGCTACCTTCTCTCACCCTCACCAGTTGGCTTTAAACCTATCTCCTCACCGCCCACCTTGCCCTCGCCTCTCTGCTTCTGCCCTCTACAGAGCTTCATGGAGCTCTGTGGATGCAAGCCTCACGTCACTGTTTGGCTGAAACCAGTCGCTTCCCTGAGAATTGCCAGCAACCCGTCCACGTCTCCACAGAACCACCGTTCACAGATATGTCACTCCTGTTCACACTTACAGCCTCACCTTTTTCGCACACGGACTCCATCAAGAGCTTCCCAGGTGGCGCTACTGGTAAAGAAGCCACCTGCCAAAGCAGGAGGCCCAGGTTTGATCCCCAGGGTTGAGATGAGCCCCTGGAGAAGGAAACGGCAACCCACTCCACTGCTGTTGCCTGGAGAGTCCCATGGACAGAGGAGCCTGGCGGGCTACCGTCCATGGGGTCACAGGAGTCAGACACGACTGAAGGAACTCAGCCTGATGCACAGGCACTCCATCTAGTCTTCCAAGGAAGGCTTCCTTTGGTCCTTACAGTGTTTCTGACCTGACAGTGAATTCCTTCCAGTCTGTATCTTTACTCCCACCCAACCCCGAAACTTTCTAACGATGGGCTCTTTTGCATTCTTCCCGGTCTCATCAGACTGAACTCCGTTGCCTGGGCACGTCTTGCCTGAGGATGCACCGGGCACCTGTTCTGTTCTGTACAGTGCAAAACGCAGTCTGAAACTGTGCCTCTTGGTTCCAGGTTCTTCTTATTTACCTTCTCCGTGAAACCGGAAGCTCGGCTTCCATGTGAAACTATGTCCCAGAAGCACGTGGGAAATTAGACACATTTAAAAAAAAAATCAACTCAATAGACACCCCTGGAAGAGACCGATTTTTAAGAAAGTGCTTTTGGATACAAACCGTTTAGCACTTGGAAACAGAAGCCTCAGCCGTGAAAAGAAGACGGTCTCATGAGGGATCCTGAGAGTCGATATTTTCTAATAGAGAAGATGGGCTGAATGATACAAGACACATTACCCCCCAGTTTTACACCATGTCACTCAGTTCTTTTAAGCGGTGTCATTGACAATGATGTGTGTGTGGACTGCACATGGACTGCAGCCTGCCAGGCTCGTGTCCACAGGATTCTCCAGGCAAGAATATTGGGGCGGGTTGACACTTCCTTCTCCAGGGGATCTTCCCAACCCAGGGATCAAACCCATATCTCTTGTGCCTCCTGCCACGGAAGGCGGATTCTTCACCACTAGCGCCAACTGGGAAGTGTGAGGATGAAACGTCTGTGTACATTTCTCTGCCCAAGCTTTTGAAATAACTAGCATCCTTTCCTAGGTCCGATTTTTACAAGAACCAAATGCAGAAATCATTCTCTAATTTGTGTATTTGAAGCAGTGGACGTGTCTCCAACTGAGATGGCACAAATTCTCAATGTAATCATGCAGAGGTTTTTTTTAAAATTTTTAAAAAATGTTCAGAGGATATACTGGGAATTCAAGGGTGTTAATAAAATAGATGCTCATATATTCCTGTCGATAGCTCTCCTTGGCTGCCGGTTGAGAGTAAAATCTTGGTTGGGATTTTGCTTGTTTCCTCCGGGAAGTAGATTGAGAAGAGTGCTCAGTGAGGTGGAAGGGAAGTCTACGAAACCAGAGAATCTTGCTCTTATTTTCAAATGAGTTTGACAGTCTTGAGGCTGCCTATGAAGGATGTTCATGAGTGCCTTCACAGAGGTTTCCTGGATGTTGATGGGGAGCCTGGTTCCCTGGGTTGCATTTTTTTTCTGTGTGTGTCATACCATTGACCATCCTGGCCTCGTTTTTTTTTTTTTTTGTTTCGTCCACATTTTGGCTGTCTGTCCAGACACAGAGCAGAGTGTGCCATCAAACTGGGCTACTCCCAAGGCTTCATGGAACAATGTTGCTTTCATCTGGGTTTTATTTTTTTCCCCCTCTTGCAAAATGTATATACATATATATTTTCTAGCAAATATCATATATTAATGACATGGAATCTAGAAAATGGTATAGATGAACCTGTTCATTGGAAGGACTGATGCTGAAGCTGAAGATCCAGTACTCTGGCCACCTGATGCAAAGAGCTGACTCACTGGAAGAGACCCTGATGCTGGGAGGGGTTGAAGGCGGGAGGAAAAGGGGGCGCCAGAGGATGGGATGGTTGGTTGGCATCACCAACTCAATGGACATGAGTTTGGGTAAACTCTGGGAGTTGGTGATGGACAGGGAGGCCTGGCGTGCTGCAGTCCATGGGGTCGCAGAGAGTCGGACACGACTGAGCGACTGAACTGAACTGATCATATATTAACACACACACTTGGAATCTAGAAAATGGTATAGATGAGTTTATGTACAAAGCAGAAATAGAGACACAGACGCAGAGAATAAATGCATGGGCACCAAGTGGGGAAGAGGGAATGGGATAAATTAGGAGATGAGGATTGACCCATATCCATCACTGATGCTGTGTATAAAATTGATGATGAATGAGAACCTCCTGTGCAGCACAGAGAACTGTATGTACTCAATGCTGTGTGGTGACCAAAAAGGGAAGCAAATCCGAACACAAGGGATCCAATATACTTACTTATAGCTAATTCACTTTGCCATACTGCAGAAATTAACACAGTATTCTAAAGCAACTATACTCCAAAAGAAATTCACTTGAAAAGAAACACAAATCCCTCTTGATATCCAAGCGCAAGCCCATGAGCTCCTATGCCCACGACCCATACAGAAGCCACCCAGCATTCCTCATCTGTACTAAGTCATGCAAGCTACCTTCTCTCACCCTCACCAGTTGGCTTTAAACCTATCTCCTCACCGCCCACCTTGCCCTCGCCTCTCTGCTTCTGCCCTCTACAGAGCTTCATGGAGCTCTGTGGATGCAAGCCTCACGTCACTGTTTGGCTGAAACCAGTCGCTTCCCTGAGAATTGCCAGCAACCCGTCCACGTCTCCACAGAACCACCGTTCACAGATATGTCACTCCTGTTCACACTTACAGCCTCACCTTTTTCGCACACGGACTCCATCAAGAGCTTCCCAGGTGGCGCTACTGGTAAAGAAGCCACCTGCCAAAGCAGGAGGCCCAGGTTTGATCCCCAGGGTTGAGATGAGCCCCTGGAGAAGGAAACGGCAACCCACTCCACTGCTGTTGCCTGGAGAGTCCCATGGACAGAGGAGCCTGGCGGGCTACCGTCCATGGGGTCACAGGAGTCAGACACGACTGAAGGAACTCAGCCTGATGCACAGGCACTCCATCTAGTCTTCCAAGGAAGGCTTCCTTTGGTCCTTACAGTGATTCTGACCTGACAGTGAATTCCTTCCAGTCTGTATCTTTCCTCCCACCCAACCCCGAAACTTTCTAACGATGGGCTCTTTTGCATTCTTCCCGGTCTCATCAGACTGAACTCCGTTGCCTGGGCACGTCTTGCCTGAGGATGCACCGGGCACCTGTTCTGTTCTGTACAGTGCAAAACGCAGTCTGAAACTGTGCCTCTTGGTTCCAGGTTCTTCTTATTTACCTTCTCCGTGAAACCGGAAGCTCGGCTTCCATGTGAAACTATGTCCCAGAAGCACGTGGGAAATTAGACACATTTAAAAAAAAAATCAACTCAATAGACACCCCTGGAAGAGACCGATTTTTAAGAAAGTGCTTTTGGATACAAACCGTTTAGCACTTGGAAACAGAAGCCTCAGCCGTGAAAAGAAGACGGTCTCATGAGGGATCCTGAGAGTCGATATTTTCTAATAGAGAAGATGGACTGAATGATACAGACACATTACCCCCCCGTTTTACACCATGTCACTCAGTTCTTTTAAGTGGTGTCATTGAAATGATGCATGTGTGGACAGCACATGGACTGCAGCCCGCCAGGCTCCTCTGTCCACGGGATTCTCCAGGCAAGAATATTGGGGCGGGTTGACACTTCCTTCTCCAGGGGATCTTCCCAACCCAGGGATCAAACCCATATCTCTTGTGCCTCCTGCCACGGAAGGCGGATTCTTCACCACTAGCGCCAACTGGGAAGTGTGAGGATGAAACGTCTGTGTACATTTCTCTGCCCAAGCTTTTGAAATAACTAGCATCCTTTCCTAGGTCCGATTTTTACAAGAACCAAATGCAGAAATCATTCTCTAATTTGTGTATTTGAAGCAGTGGACGTGTCTCCAATTGAGATGGCACAAATTCTCAATGTAATCATGCAGAGGTTTTTTAAAAATTTTTTAAAAATGTTCAGAGGATATACTGGGAATTCAAGGGTGTTAATAAAATAGATGCTCATATACTCCTGTCGATAGCTCTCCTTGGCTGCCGGTTGAGAGTAAAATCTTGGTTGGGATTTTGCTTGTTTCCTCCGGGAAGTGGATTGAGAAGAGTGCTCAGTGAGGTGGAAGGGAAGTCTACGAAACCAGAGAATCTTGCTCTTATTTCCAAATGAGTTTGACAGTCTTGAGGCTGCCTATGAAGGATGATCATGAGTGCTTTCACAGAGGTTTCCTGGATGTTGATGGGGAGCCTGGTTCCCTGGGTTGCATTTTTTTTCTGTGTATGTCATACCACTGACCATCCTGGCCTCATTTTTTTGTTTGTTTCGTCAACATTTTGGCTGTCTGTCCAGACACAGAGCAGAGTGTGCCACCAAACTGGGCTACTCCCAAGGCTTCATGGAACAATGTTGCTTTCATCTGGGTTTTATTTTTTTCCCCTCTTGCAAAATGTATATACATATATATTTTCTAGCAAATATCATATATTAATGACGTGGAATCTAGAAAATGGTATAGATGAACCTGTTCATTGGAAGGACTGATGCTGAAGCTGAAGCTCCAGTACTCTGGCCACCTGATGCAAAGAGCTGACTCACTGGAAGAGACCCTGATGCTGGGAGGGGTTGAAGGCGGGAGGAAAAGGGGGCGCCAGAGGATGGGATGGTTGGTTGGCATCACCAACTCAATGGACATGAGTTTGGGTAAACTCTGGGAGTTGGTGATGGACAGGGAGGCCTGGCGTGCTGCAGTCCATGGGGTCGCAGAGAGTCGGACACGACTGAGCGACTGAACTGAACTGATCATATATTAACACACATACTTGGAATCTAGAAAATGGTACAGATGAATTTATGTACAAAGCAGAAATAGAGACACAGACGCAGAGAATAAATGCATGGGCACCAAGTGGGGAAGAGCGAATGGGATAAATTAGGAGATGAGGATTGACCCATATCCATCATTGATGCTGTGTATAAAATTGATGATGAATGAGAACCTCCTGTGCAGCACAGAGAACTGTATGTACTCAGTGCTGTGTGGTGACCAAAAAGGGAAGCAAATCCGAACACAAGGGATCCAATATACTTACTTATAGCTAATTCGCTTTGCCATACAGCAGAAATTAACACAGTATTCTAAAGCAACTATACTCCAAAAGAAATTCACTTGAAAAGAAACACAAATCCCTCTTGATCACCCCCCCCAAAAAAGGTATAACTTAACAAATAGTCAAAGTACTGAAAGTTAATATATACTCATTGAAAATGTGGATCAATGCAGGCGAGAAGGTGAACGTATAAAAAACTTGCCAATAGGTAAAGACCATCGTTTACAAAAATACTTTATAGTGGCCAAAGGAACAGAACATTAAAAAAAGAAAAAGGCTGTAGAAGTACTCATTCTTTTTTCTAGGAATTTGCAATAAAGAATTTATTTTTAATAAATGAACATTTTGGAGTACTCCTGGGTGGTCCAGTGGTAAAGACCCCGCTTGCCAATGCTGGGGACCCAGGATTGATCTCTGGTCTGGGAAGATCCCACACGCGTTGGGACAGTTAAGCCCAGGTCCAGCAAGTCCTGAAGCCTTCATGCCCTCCAGCCCATGCTCCACAACAAGAGGAGTCACCACAACGAGAAGCTTGCATGCAGCAAAGACCACCGGCATGGTGAAAACGAATTAAAAAAAATCTTTAAAAAAATGTTTATATGCTTTCCTGATGATACCATTCCTATACATGCACTAGAAGAAGAGGGAAACGTGAAAATATTTAAAACATTCCTCCCATGTATTCATATGTGACATTATTTTTATTACCATCCTAAAAGTATACTGCTACTGCTAAGTCGCTTCAGTCGTGTCCAACTCTGTGAGACCCCATAGACGCAGCCCACCAGGCTCCCCCATCCCTGGGATTCTCCAGGCAAGAACACTGGGGTGGGTTGCCATTTCCTTCTCCAATGCATGAAAGTGAAAAGTGAAAGGGAAGTCGCTCAGTTGTGTCCGACTCTTCACGATCCCATGGACTGCAGCCTACCAGGCTCCTCCATCCATGGGATTTTCCAGGCAAGAGTACTGGAGTGGGGTGCCATTGCCTAAAAGTATAAGAGGGAAGAAATGGGAGAATATGAGTCATGCGTCCAAGGGGAAACAGCTAGTCAGTGTGGGAGCTGGACACGGAATCAGTGTAGTTTCAGACAAGTTCTCTTACAAAATATTGTGTCTCAGAAGAGGAAGGGAATGGATGAAAAAAATCCTTGCCTTATGTTCTTCTAATGACACCTTTGCAAAGGGCCCTGAACAACTTCATAGAAAGAATTTCTAATGGCATAGTAAAATATATACTATATATGTGTGTGTATGCATATATATACATGTATATACACATATACATATATGCACAGTATATATGTACATATATATTATATAGTAAAACATATATGTGGGCATGTGTATACATATATGTATACACACACACATATATGAAGTGGAAAAGTGAAAGTGTTAGTCACTGAGTCATGTCCGACTTTCTGTGACCCCCAAGGACTGTAGACCGCCAGGCTCCTCTGTCCATGGGATTCTCCAGGCAAGAATATTGGAGTGGGTTGTCATTTCTGTCTCCAAGGGATCTTCCTGATCCAAGGATCGAACTCAGGTTTCCTGCGTTGCAGGCAGATTCTTTAGTGTCTGAGCCACTAGGGAAGCCCATTTATTTATTTCCTTATATACAAACATATATACTATACATGTACCATCTACAGTTTATGTTTTATACACACACATGCACACACACACACACACCCTTAACCTTACATAATATAGCATGTATGTGCATGTGTGTGTGTGTGTGTACATCCTTATCATCCTTAAAAATATTTTCTAAAGCACAACGCACAAGCTGGTCTCTGGTTGTCCTCCAAAAGGTGAGAGAGATGTATGTCCAAATGAACTGAGGGAAATTAAACTCAGACTCAGTGGATGTGACTCTGAGCCAACTCCAGGAAGTAGGGAAAGACAGGGAAGCTTGGCATGCTGGACTCGTGGGGTCTCAAAAGAGTCAGACACGCCTTAGCGACTTCACAAGAAAGAACAACAAACCTTAGTATTGTCATCTTTTTCTATTTGCAAGTATAGATTTTCCACTGCTGGAACAACACCACGCACATGCGAGGTTTGCCCCTTGGGGTGTCGACTTATACCTAAGCTGGTCTTGGTGCTGTCTTTGGTGGAAGCATATAGCAACATGATCTGGACCGCTAGTGTTCACATAAGGCTAACATTAAAAGACTAAGAACCTGTCTCCAGAATCCTCTTTTGTCTTAGCAGTGTAGGTTTAAATTGCTCTGAAATGATTGATACGATCTGTGTTTATCTTAAGATCATTCATCCAATAGTTCAAGAAAAGTAAAGATTGTTGCTCAAGTACTGGGTGAAGCATGTATAAGAGTCAGTCAGAAAAAAAAATGTACAATTGGTTTGTTTCAGAAGGAAAGTTGTATGCTTTATAGACACTTTGATTTCTACTCTCTCTCTCTATATATATAGCATATATATGGTTATGCAACACATACAGTCTTTGTGTTTATATATCATGTATAAAATATATTTCTATGTTTATACATAGTATATGTAGTATATATATATGTATATGGTATACCTATATGTACTTGGTATACATGTATGTATACAGAATACATATACGTACACAGTATACATACGCGTACCTACTATATATGTAATACGCATAGAATGCTATATACATAGTATATAAAGTATAGTATACTATTCAATACATGAAGTATTCAATATATGGACACAAACTTGAGCAAACTCCAAGATACGATAGAGGACAGAGGAGCCTGGAGGGCTACAGTCCGTGGGGTCACAAAGAGTCAGACACAACTCGCCAACTGAACAAGAACAATACGTAATGGACATATTATATACTTGGTATGATCAGTGTTTTTTGTATTATAGATATATATATAGCCATTCCATTATAATGAAATTATATATATGATATATATTGGGCTGGCCACAGTTTGAGTTTTTTCCATAAAAATGAAACTTTTGGCCAATTCAACACAAATATTTAATACTTAGGATAATACTAGGATTATATATGTACATATATTATCCTAGGATATACATATATGCATATATGCATATCTGTTATAATGTCTCACCAAATGCTGCCTTTCAACCAGAACTGAATGTTAATTCTATAAATTATAAATGTACAATATATATTATGAAAGTGAAGGTGAAGTTGCTCAGTCATGTCTGACTCTTTGCAACCCCGTGGGCTGTAGCCTACCAGGCTCCTCCATCCGTGGGATTCTCCAGGCAAAAACATTTGAGTGAGTTGCCATTTTCTTCTCCAGGGGATCTTCCCAACCCAGGGATCGAACCCGGGTCTCCTGCATTGCAGGCAGATGCTTTACCCTCCGAGTCACCAAGGAAGTCCCAAAATGTATATTATACCTGTTAATACTACATATGGATTTGTAGTAACACTTGCTACTGATCCAGAAACACAGACAAATTTCTGCAATAACTTATTATTCCATAAACATCTTGGGAAATTGCCCCCCCATCATACATTTCTCCACTGCACCCTGTCTAGCCCCTGAAGGGGATTACTAGGATTTAAACAACCTGACATAGTGTGTGTGCACAGAGGTGTGTGAAGACCATGAGAGACGAAGTTTTAGCTCTTTCTTTTCACCATTCACATCTCTTGCTTCCTCTCAGATCAAAAGCATCACGTCTGAGACACGCCCCGCCCCCGCCTACCTAAGCCCCTTTCCCTTTCTTTTCTCTTCTCCCATAAATACCAGTTGAACACTCTTTTCAAACCGCTCTTTTTTCCTAACACTGCCGTCTCCTAAGGGAGATAAGCAAAGCACGTTGCTTCTACGACTCCTGTAGCTTCACAGGACATACTCGTGTGTTAGCTGTAAAGAAGCCGAATGAATAAAGGTGAAACGAAACGCAAATGATGTCAGGTTGCTAAGCAGAGTTCCCGCAAAGTCCACAGGATCCAGTGACACCTTTCTTCCAATATTCGGTGGTGCTTTAGTCGCTCACTCGTGTCCGACTCTTTGTGACCTCACGGGCTGCGTAGCCCCCCAGGTTCCCGTCCGTGGAGTTCTCCTGGCAAGAATGCTGGAGTGGGTTGCTGTGTCCTCCTCCAGGGAAGCTTCCCAACCCAGGGATCAAATCTAGGTCTCCTGCATTGCAGGGAGATTCTTTACCCTCTGAGCCACCAGGGAACCCCTCTTCTTCCAGTATTGCCTGGGGACAAACTTGAAAGAGGAGGTGACTACCAAGGACCTTTGGAGATGTGTATGCGTTGCTAACAAAATTTTGAAACTTGCACTCTTGTTTCACCTTTAACTGGACGCTGAGGTGCAAACTGTGTGCCTGCTTAGCAGATCAACACATAGAAATTAAGTGAACTGCTGAAGGGCGCTTGACCTTCCCTTGGCAGGTGGAGGAGAAACATAAAGCCCCCTTCCCCCAAAAGCCGTTTTGGTCCCTGGCTTCTGGGTACCTTGCCTCTTATTTAGATGCATGCCTTACAGGTCAGGGGCTTCCCTGGTGGCTCAGACAGTAAAGAATTCACCTGCAGCGCGGGAGACCTGGGTTTGATCGCCCTGGGTTGGGAAGATGCCCTGGAGAAGGGAAAGGCTACCAACTCCAGTATTCTGGCTTGGAGAATCCCACGGACACAGGAGGCTGCTGGTCTATAGTCCATGGGGTCGCAAAGAATCAAGACACGATTGGGCAACTGAGACGCACTGCTTATATGGTGTGTTATATAAGAAAGCCACTTTCTCCTGCCTCTTTGTAGAAATACTGGCATTATGTGGTTCCAACATTTCTCTTACCATAAACCAGCATGAACGCATGTTATGGTAAAAGAGAAAAGTAAATAGAAGGTACCCTTCGACTTCCCGTATAAACAGGAATGCAGCCATTTTAGCTGGATCACCTGGCTCCCATGTGGATACCCTTTGTGCTGAATTATTTTTGCTATAATTCCAAGAGTCCAAAACTCCTGTGAGGCGAAAAAGGCGCATGCTTTCATTTTCATGACCCACCATGGAAGGTCACCTTTCCTCTAGATTGTAGACGCCAAACACCCATAAAGATAGCGTAATCATGACGGTGCAGACCATTTATTCAGCATCAGAGCAGTGCAAATTGTCCATTTCTCTCATAAGCCTAACACTGGAATGATATCTCCAGGGACTATTTTGAACAAGAACAGTCATCCACTATCTTTTCGATATTTTCCTGTGAACCCTTTTCAAAGTCTTTATTGAATCTGTTACCATATTGCTGCTGCTCTCTGTTCTGGTTTTCTGGCCAGGAGGTGCATGGTATCTTAGTTCTCCGACCCGGGATCCAACCTGCACCCTGTACACTGGAAGGCCAAGTCTTAACCATCGGACTCCCAAGGGAAGTCCTGGCTATCTTTTCTATAAAGGGAATTTTCATCCGTTTGGCTAGCACACCCAGATCAGCCAATGCTGACATTCTTTTGCATATATTCTTTGGAGACAAGATACAGATTGCTACTTTTCCTGGTTACCCTGGTAATTGATGCAAGACACAGAATGTTAGCTCTCCACATTACATAGTATCTTATATAAGCCCCCACACCGACACAGACACCTCTGAAAACATGTTACAGGATTTCTGCTGATACAGTGGACACATTTAAACGGGATTGAAAAGCAATTTGAAAGAACAAGATGAAATCTTATTATGTGATCGGTAGCAATTACGTCTAGAATAAAAACGGGATTCCCCGTTGCCAAAGTTGACCCTGCATGCTTGTGTACTCAGTCGTGTCTGCTTCTTTTGCGACCCCATGGGTTGTAAGGAGCATCCCAGGGAAGTATACTGGAAGGAACCTGTCTTTTCCTTCTTCCGGGGATTTTCCTGACGCAGGGATCAAACCCAAGTGCCATGAATCTTTTCCATCTTCTGCCCTGGCAGGCGGATTCTTTACCAATAACGCCACCTGGGAAGCCCAAAAGTTGACCATATGAAAGTGAAAGTTGCTCACTCGTGTCCGACTCTTTGCGACCCCATAGAATTCTCTAGGCCAGAAGACTGGAGTGGGTAGCTGTTCCCTCCTCCAGGGCCTCTTCCCAACCCAGGGATCAAACCCAGGTCTCTTACGAAAACATGACTGAGTACCGTATTTCTGCTGGTACATTAGACACCTCTGTCCAACTGCAGGCAGATTCTTTACCAGCTGAGCTACAAGGGAAGCCAGAGGTCCTGTTAAATTCTTATCCTGTTAGAATCGAGCTGGGCTCATAGAAATGTGAGTAGCAGACGCAGCAAGGGAAAACACTGCATATAAACAGATCAGAGATATTAAAAGTGGAAGTATATTTCCTAAAGTAAACTTGCTCAGTCGTGTCCAACTCTTTGCGGCCCCATGGACTGTAGCCCATCAGGCTCCTCTGTCCATGGGATTTTCCAGGCAAGAGTACTGGAGTGGGGTGCCGTTTCCTCCTAAGTCACAGCATTGAACAAAGGTAGGTATTTGCCCCGGAGAAGACGATGGCACCCAACTCCAGTTCTCTTGCCTGGAAAATCCCATGGATGGGAGGAGCCTGTTGGCTGCACTCCATGGGGTCACTAAGAGTCGGACACGACTGAGCGACTTCACTTTCACTTTTCACTTTCATGCACTGGAGAAGGCAATGGCAACCCACTCCAGTGTTTTTGCCTGGAGGATCCCAGGGACGGGGGAGGCTGTTGGGCTGCTGTCTATGGGGTCGCACGGAGTTGGACACGACTGAAGCGACTTAGCAGCAGCAGGTATTTGCTCAGAACGTGGGATTGGGTCTCAGTCCCACTCTGCACCATTCTTCTAATAATGTGAGAGGCACAGAAGGGCTTTAAAAACAGAACTATGGAAATGGAGATTACTGGACAATCAGAGAATGGTTTCTGACACTGAGTAAGGCTAGCTACTTAGGCCACCTGATCTGAAGAGCTGACTCCCTGGAAGAGACCCTGATGCTGGGAAAAATTGAAGGCAAAAGGATGAGATGGTTGGATGGCATCACTGACTTGATGGACATTAGTTTGGATAAACTCTGGTAGATGGTGAAGGACAGGGAAGCCACAGTCGGACATGACTGAGTAACTCAACAATCATGACAAAGTCAGGGGAAATGGGGTTCTTCCTATAGTCCCATTAGAATGCCTCCAGTGTACTGGGATGCACGCGGTTATTATAACACATACTCCACAAAGCACCTACTGAGGTGGAGGCTATAGGAGCGTCTTTGGCTGGGAACAGGTTCTCTCTCTGCATTCACGTCATTCAAATGTTACATCTTTCCAAAGATGGTTTTAGAAGGCGTCTGCCAAACAGGTTGCAGGCGCACAGCTTCCCGTTGTTTGTGCTAAATTATTCCCAACATTTATAAACTCTGGTAGATGGTGAAGGACAGGGAAGCCACAGTCGGACATGACTGAGTAACTCAACAATCATGACAAAGTCAGGGGAAATGGGGTTCTTCCTATAGTCCCATTAGAATGCCTCCAGTGTACTGGGATGCACGCGGTTATTATAACACATACTCCACAAAGCACCTACTGAGGTGGAGGCTATAGGAGCGTCTTTGGCTGGGAACAGGTTCTCTCTCTGCATTCACGTCATTCAAATGTTACATCTTTCCAAAGATGGTTTTAGAAGGCGTCTGCCAAACAGGTTGCAGGCGCACAGCTTCCCGTTGTTTGTGCTAAATTATTCCCAACATTTCCTCGTGTGTCTCCTTAGACCCCCGCAACCTTCCTACGCCAAATTTCATCTTCTATCTTCACTCGTTCCGGCGCAAGGCAGGGATCGCCGGCATTTTTAAAAGGCCATTTCAGCAAAAGTGAGATTGTGAATGTTTAACGGCCTCAAACGCACCTCCAAATTGTGCATAAAACGGCAGGGAAAATTGATAAAAGTTGTGTTTTCAGATCAACCGACGTTCTACAAAATTCGATACCTACACAGACGGTACCCACAGTGCGTGCACCAGGGTGAGGTTTATGACTACATGAAAAGCACTTTAAAAAGTGTAAAGCTATCCTTTCTCTCAAGGTACAGAGCCGTGATAGTGATCTTTTTCTTCTTCTTCTTTTTTTTTTTAGGGATTTTCTTTTCTTTAGGGCCTCCCTGGTGGCTCAGATGGTAAAGAATCTGCCTGCAGTGCAGGAGATCTGGGTTTATTTCAGTTCCTGGGCCTGAGATGATCCCCTGAAGGAGGGCATGGCAGCCCACTTCAGTATTCTTGCCTGGAGAATCCCACCGACAGAGCAATCAGTGGGCTACAGTCCACGGGGTGACGGGGTGACAAAGAATCGGACATTACTTAGCATTCACACATAAATCCTGTGCACCTCTCATTTGGCAAATAACCTCAGTCCACCACGCGGAAAAACTTCCGAGTTTGAAAACAGCATTCACAGTCTTTCCTGCCTTCCTTCCTCTGATAATTAGCTAACGTCGTCACGACATCCATGAACTTGAGTTAAAAGTCCAAGCTGCGTTCCTTACTGGTGAAGAGCTTGGGCTGTGAACACACCATCTTCCTTTGAATCTAAGTTTTGCTGTTACCTCGTCACTTAACCTTCCTGATGGCACCTGTGCCCTTAGGCCTCTTGAGGATGTCAACACATCATTGACCTGGGGTGGCTTGTATAGAAAGTAATGCCTGTGGCTGGCGATTTGTTATGTAAGTGAATACTGAAATGTCTCTGGTCAACAGCTTTCGATACGTTGCCAAGATAAACAATGGCCAGGTGCAAAGAAAAGCGTGTTACTCATTCAACCATGTCCGACTGTTTATGACCCCCATGGACTGTAGCCGGCCAGGCTCCTCTGTGCATGGAATTCTCCAGGCAGGAATATTGGAGTGGGTTGCCATTCCCTTCTCCAGAGGATCTTCCTGACCCAGGGATCAAACTCAGGTCTTCTGAAATACTAGGCAGATTCTTTACCATCTGAGCCACCTGGGAAGCCCCATTGTATGGGAAGCCTGGACAAATTTGAGTCTTTCATCTCTCGAGTTGTATTCAATAAACTTCTTGCTGTCGGACACATACCAAAAGGAGGCCCTTTGTTAGAAAGTTTTAGACATGACCGCAAACACAAAACCCAGTAACATGTGAAGCTGAGGTCAAAGAAATAAACTCAAGTGTTTCATTTCAGGAAGTACCCTCTTGCTGCCAATTTCACCATTCAGAGCACCCCCCTCCCCCACCATGTTCGGCATCAGGCCAAGAGAAATGTCCCTGTTGGGGACACAAAATCTGTTCCCCAGGACAAACCACAAGAAACTAGTCCATAATCGATTGAGTTTGCCACGGACCACCTACATCAAATGTATCACTTAGCTCCGAAAGCGAGAAAGACGTCTGAAGCCGGGAAAAGAAATACGACAGGCCACCTCCAAAAAAAGAATGGACGCGTAATTATTTGCACAAAGCATTAGAAAATACTGTGATATTTTATTATTAAAAATGCTGCTGAAAAGTTTATACATATGTGTCCAGCCATATATATCTTCTATCATTACTTAAGGCAAAATCAAAAACAAAATCGCAAAATAATAATCCGAGAAACCATTAAACCCTGCGTGCCAGTGAAGTTCAAGAATAAAAGCCTAGGAAAGTTTTTTTTTTAACTTATTTTTTTTCTCATTTTTCTCTTTTTTATAGATAGCAAGTATATTTTATTCTCATAGAACTCTATGAAGATTCTATAACTTCTTTCCATGTAGAAATAAGATATCATTTAAGGTGTATTAAATTGCTTTTGATCATAACCCTTTGTAAAAGCTAAAGTTATTCACTTAACAAGAACTTTTTTTTTTTATTCTCCAGAGGATCTTCCTGACCCAGGGATCAAACTCAGGTCTTCTGAAATACTAGGCAGATTCTTTACCATCTGAGCCACCTGGGAAGCCCCATTGTATGGGAAGCCTGGACAAATTTGAGTCTTTAATCTCTCGAGTTGTATTCAATAAACTTCTTGCTGTCGGACACATACCAAAAGGAGGCCCTTTGTTAGAAAGTTTTAGACATGACCGCAAACACAAAACCCAGTAACATGTGAAGCTGAGGTCAAAGAAATAAACTCAAGTGTTTCATTTCAGGAAGTACCCTCTTGCTGCCAATTTCACCATTCAGAGCACCCCCCTCCCCCACCATGTTCGGCATCAGGCCAAGAGAAATGTCCCTGTTGGGGACACAAAATCTGTTCCCCAGGACAAACCACAAGAAACTAGTCCATAATCGATTGAGTTTGCCACGGACCACCTACATCAAATGTATCACTTAGCTCCGAAAGCGAGAAAGACGTCTGAAGCCGGGAAAAGAAATACGACAGGCCACCTCCAAAAAAAGAATGGACGCGTAATTATTTGCACAAAGCATTAGAAAATACTGTGATATTTTATTATTAAAAATGCTGCTGAAAAGTTTATACATATGTGTCCAGCCATATATATCTTCTATCATTACTTAAGGCAAAATCAAAAACAAAATCGCAAAATAATAATCCGAGAAACCATTAAACCCTGCGTGCCAGTGAAGTTCAAGAATAAAAGCCTAGGAAAGTTTTTTTTTTAACTTATTTTTTTTCTCATTTTTCTCTTTTTTATAGATAGCAAGTATATTTTATTCTCATAGAACTCTATGAAGATTCTATAACTTCTTTCCATGTAGAAATAAGATATCATTTAAGGTGTATTAAATTGCTTTTGATCATAACCCTTTGTAAAAGCTAAAGTTATTCACTTAACAAGAACTTTTTTTTTTTTCCTTATCCAAATGTCACAAGCCTGATACATTACTGTGCATATTGCTAGCAGAAGACGCTTGGAAATACTAAACAAATACTGGAATTCACATTACAAACATACCAGGTCCCACAAGGCTGTCGATGCCACTTCCTCTGTCGTTTCCTGGACAGCCTATTTGTCGTGGCTTAGCTGGGGTAATAAATACAATAGCTTGCAGAAATGGTCTGACAGGAGCTTTAAAACAGGATGAACAAAAACCTTACCCATGACACCTCTTAGCTGCAGGAGTCTGCACTTCACTCTGTGCAAAGTTGGGATTACATTTCACGTACGTCGATACACAGACTCACTCTTAAAATCTGAACCGAGATGAATAGCAGAATTTACTGGGAGATCGGTCTGCACAGACTTCCTAAGAACTCTGTTTTTCTGGGGGTGCGGTCATTTTCCAAGACTTTGAAAAAGTACTGCTACAGTTTTAGTCTAAGGATTCTGGTAATCAAAGATTGTAGCAAGGGACAAGGAATTTGGACCATCTTTCTTGAGAATGTGCACCTTAGCTGAGTTGTTCTGATGACCACGCCCCGAGACATCCTCTTTGGCTACTATTTCCTGGCACGGCAATAGGTTTTTGAAAGCCAAAACGTCAACTCACCGTGGCTGCTACTGTTTTCCTTTAACGACACCTGCGTGACATCCCTTAAGGAAAGCTAAAAGGACAGTAAGAAAATGACCTGGGGTCAGAGGCGCCAAGATTCTCATCCCCACCTCACCAGTGAACAGTGCATGAATATTTCCGGGTGTTATCTTGACAGTCAAACCATTCTCTAACTTCCTGGATGACCCCCACAAAGCAACTTGGAGTGTTCTCTCCCTTCCTTTGGTCTCTCTGTGATAGTCCCGGATCAGTGACGGATACACAAAGTGCACCCAAGATAATCGTTTCAGACAAGCGTATGTTTTACCCCGTAAATGATCGAAAGAATTCAAAAACACAACAACAACAACAACGACAAAACCCCGCTTACTGATAAATAAGGGACTTGATTGCTTTTACCAGAAAGGAAAGACACATGCCCCCTCCTTCGATCTGATTAGCTACGCTGAACAGGTTATTTCTGCAGCTGCTGGGGAACACAGAGTTGTATTGACTCAGCACACCGCGGGCCCACCAAACACAAGCTTTCTTTCTCCCTTTTGGCAGGACCCTGGGTGTGGGAAGCGACTCTTCCTTAACAGATTCAAAGAACTACAGCTTACAGAACAAGACTTGTATTCTGTTCCCCACCCCCTCCCCTCCCAGGCCCTTCGATTTCTCTGCATGCGCGTGAATCTAAGTCAACAAGCTTTTAAATAGACTCCACGCTGGGGATCCTTCTTGCGGGGGGTGGGGGAGCGGTTGCAACTTCATGAAGTCTTTAACAACCCAAAAATAAAAGTTTGCCTAAACAAAACAAAACAAGTCTCCTAAGAATGCCGTGGTATGCACTTTCCAGCTCAAAAACAAAAGTAAAAAATAAAAAATGGGGAGAGAGCCCGGTCACAGGGACGGTCACAGTCCGCCACGTGACAACCATATCCTCCTACAAATGAAACGCCTTAGAAAACCCCGTGTCTGTTGGCCACAAGGATTTAAGAAGAAGAAGCCCCTCTGTGTCTTGGAAAAGAGGTGATATGACTAATGTATATACCGATTTATATACATACAGACCACTAATGGAGAGCACAACCTTGCTAAAAGCTCTTTCAAACGGAAAACACCAATAAAAGCGTTTTTTTTTTTTTTGCTTGTTTTTTTTTTTGTTTGTTTGTTTTCTTTTTCTCTCCGGCCAGTCATTTTCCTTTTAGAAAAGTACTATAAGTATAGACCTGAGAGTGTAAGTTCAGGGAGCCAGTTGGATGAAAAATGAGGGGACCTTATGTTTCAAAATACAGTTTTTTTACTTAAAATACCCATCTTTTAGTGTGATCTTTTTATTTACCCCTTATCTATGCCTGTTGTCTCCTAGGCCACAATCTCTGCACTAAACACTGTTTTATGAAAATTTCTTCTCTTCTGTTGGACTCACTCATGTGACTTATGGAAGTTATTCTGCTTTTCACTGATTAATTTAGTTGTATTAGGGATATTATAGTCTACCTTCTGATGATATTTTATTGCTTATGTGGTGTATGCTAGCAACACTCTGCTGCCAGCTCCTACTTTTGTTGCCTTTCACAGTGTTATTGTAATATGTTTTACTTTTGTGTATGCTGAAAGTTTGCAATGTATATGTACTGATTTAGGTTTAGTTTTCTTTTAGAGAAATTAATTTTTTACAAAACATATACATTCTTACCTTTATTCTAACCATTTCTGGAATTAATTTTTTCATGTAGCTTCAAAATTCTGTTATTTTTATTTCCACCTGAAGAAGTTAATGATTTCTTACCATTCACCTCTGCTAGTTATGATTTATCTCATCTTCTGGCAGGAAGGAGGGATCAGAACTAGGGAAAAAAAGCACTTTTATTTCACCTTCATTATCTGAGTGATACTTTTGCTAGGTGTACATAATTTCTTGTCTTTATCTGACTGCCTTTCTGGATTTGTGTATAGTGTGTCTATATATATATATGTATATTTTCATATTTGTCCTGTTTGAAGTTTTCTGTGCTTTTTGGATCTCTCTCTCAAAATTTTTTATGTCTTTTGAGGTAATTCTTCCTACCTCCATCTCCCTCCTCCCTCACCTCCCTTTCCTCCTCCATCTCGTCCTTATTCTTCCTCTTGGGTTCCAAAAATTACTTTTAGATTCTTGTTAGAGATCATCCCATGACCTTTAGATCCTCTGTTCTTTTCCCATTCTTTTCTCATTATGTTTCATTTGTATAATTTCTGTTGACCTGTTTTTAAGTTCACTCATTGTGTCCTTGGCTCCATTGAATATAGTGATAAACCCACTGAAAGTATTCTTCATCTGCTTCCCTGTTTTTTAATCTTTAATGTTTACCTTTTTTTCTGCTTTCCATTTCTTGGCTCACATTCTTTAATCTGTTCATTCATATTGTCCACATTTTCCACTCAAAGCACTTGCCTTATTAATAATGAAAAATCCATTGGCTGAATGTTTCAACATCTATGTTATAGGCAAGTCTGATTCTATTGATTGCTTTGTCATTCTTCTTTTTTTCATTCTTTTTTGGGGTGTTTTGTAGCTAATGATTGACTGTCAGACATCATGTATAGGGTAATAGAGATGGAAGTGAACAGTATTTATGTCTCAAAGTGAGTGTGCCTTCTTTTTCTGCTAATGTATTAGCATGGGGAGTTAAATCACGTTAATGGAGAGCTGAGGGCAACAGGGTTACTGCCTTTCCCATCGTTTAAGGCTTCTGTTCGAGGCAATAATCCTGATGGTACTTCGGGCCTTTTCCAGGGAGGAGGCTTCTCCTTTCTTTGAGGATTGTAGCAGGGAAATCTTCCTCTGTTATTCCACTGTGACTCTAGTCACTTAGGAACTCCCAACATAAAGTGCACAATGAAATGCTTACAACTGAGTGTGAGCTCTTCTGTGTCTGTGGCTCCCAGGGATTCTGTGTCTACCATTACTAGTTCATAGTCAACCTTTACCATTTTATCTCAGTTCTTCTTACCTAATGTATATGGTATATGGCATCTCTTTTCTCCTGCTCCTTATCCTGGGTGAGCTGGTGCTTTAGAGTGTGTCTTTCTTGAAGGTACCTTATTTTTTCTTTAGATTTCAGGCCGCTTGGTTGGCTTGTAGCCTCAGATTTCTAATGCTTTTAAGAAAAGTTAAGAGGCTTCCCTGGTGGCTCACAGGGTAAAGCGTCTGCTTACAATGCTGGAGACCCAGGTTCAGTCCATAGGTTGGGAAGATCCCCTGGAGAAGGAAATGGCAACCCACTCTAGTATTCTTGACTGGGAGATTCCATGGACGGAGGAGCCCGGTGGGCTACAGTCCCTTGGGTCGCAAAGAGTTGGACAAAACTGAGTGACTGCTCTTTCTTTCTTTAAGAAAAGTTAAAAATTTTATATTTTGTCTGTTTTTGTTTTTCTCCTTCTTAAGGTTTGCAATGACCTCTCTACAGCATTCTGTATCCTAGGCAGAAGCAGAATACTGATAGACTTCAGTAGAGTCTCATCTTACACCTCAGCCTTTAGTCAACTATCTCTGATTCCTAAGGTTTTTTTGTTTCATGGTTGGAATTTGTTTACTTATGGTTCTTCAGCCCTCTGCTCTGCTTCTAGCATTTAGGAGGGTCAAGAAAACTATAAAGTAGTTAAAAATTAAGTTAGTGAGTACTCTGTTTATCTTTCAAAATATTTCTGTCGTTCCACATCTGCTAATATCTCCAACCATTTTTAATTTATTGCGGAGCTTGAGATGTCATACTGCTGTACATAATTCTTATTTGGCAGTTGAGATGACTCAACAAACTAATAAGGAACAGAAGTTTGGTGAGTAGGAGAAGACTCCTTTGAAGGATCTGGAAAATCTATTCACATACCTCAGATCAAGAAAATAGATTATAAGTTTTGACAGTGAATGAAAAATACATTTATATGGCAATTCTCAGTACAAAAGTATACTCACTAAATGAAAAGGTGTATTGTGATTTTTTTTTTTTCTGTTTTTCCCACTAAAAAAATCTTGTGCCAAACCTACCAAATTGATTTCATCCTGAAAGGGAACTGCTACTTCTGTTTTGAATAATCTTGTATACATTCTAGTAAGGACGTTAGAATTGTTGTCTTATTTATACTTGGCTTGACTGTTTTGAAGATTTTCCAAATATGTGTGTATGTTTTGTTTTTATTTTTGCCCTGAAGACATTCTATCCAAAGTGGATTTTGACGATTGAAATTTTCTCTCTTTAAGGCTGTTTATATTACCGGTAAAGAAGTTTTCAGCTTCAAAATGATTTCTTATATGGGTGCAACTGCTGGTTCTGCATACACAGATATGAATGTAGTTGATATGCAAGTTAATTTAACTGTTGGTTGCATTGAAGTAGTTCTTGTCAAAAAATTTCTGTATTCTATATTGGTAAGTATGTTAATTGATTTTTTAATTTATTTTTGCCTACTAGTTGGAAAGTGTTTGCTGTTTCTCAAGCATAGATAAGGAATTCCTTGCTTGATTATTTCCCCCTGCTTTTAAAAAATATTCCGGGTACCATTTATCATGACTGAAATGTATAGTATCATTTATATAGTGTCATTTTTCACATGGGAATGTTCTAGTTAATTAAAATATGTATTTTATAGACATTAAATATATGTATATATGTACATTTTATATATGTTATATATATTTAATTCTTTATTTTATACATAATTCGTTTAAGTATTTTACCTTTCAGCTCTTACTAAAAGTGCTAAATATACAATTGAAGTCTGGTTTGGTTTCAGATAATCATTAGGAAAATTACATTTTCTGTTGTATTCTATGAATATTTGGGGCTTTGTGGGATTTAGATTTAATCCCGATGACATTTCCCTAAGGTATATAAACTCTATTTTTGCCTTTCATAGTTTGTTTTTCTTTAGCTGGCAGCCGATATTTTTTTCCTGTGAGTGTCATGCCTGTCTCTGACTTCACTATTCATTCCTTTAACTAAATTGTGGTGTAAACTAGATAATCAGTTCAGTCAATCAGTCATGTCCGACTCTTTGCAACCCCGTGAACTGCAGCACGCCAGGCCTCCCTGTCCATCACCAGCTCCCAGAATCCACCAAAACCCATGCCCATCGAGTTGGTGATGCCATCCAGCCATCTCATCCTCTGTCGTCCCCTTCTCCTCCTGCCTTCAGTCTTTCCCAGCATCAGGGTCTTTTCAAATGAGTCAACTCTTGATTCTAAATAAATAATGTTGTTGTCTCTGTGATCTTTTTAACTGAGGTTATCATGCAGTTTTTCTTGACAAACATTTTTATTACTGTTTTACCTTACAAATGTAATAAGCTCTCTGNCAGCCATCTCATCCTCTGTCGTCCCCTTCTCCTCCTGCCTTCAGTCTTTCCCAGCATCAGGGTCTTTTCAAATGAGTCAACTCTTGATTCTAAATAAATAATGTTGTTGTCTCTGTGATCTTTTTAACTGAGGTTATCATGCAGTTTTTCTTGACAAACATTTTTATTACTGTTTTACCTTACAAATGTAATAAGCTCTCTGTGCAGTGAGGTTTTATAGGGAAATACGATTGTTTAGCCCTTAGGAAAGTGAGATTAAAAAGAGAAATAGATACCAGTGAAACATTGCAATATCCCCACGCTGCTTTGTTCCAGGGACTAGGTTTTTATTGTTTTACTGTGTTTCTGTATCTGTATCTTTTTGTTTCCCAACTTCTGTTGCAGAAGATTAAGGTTTAATGTAGACAGACTTTGAATAAACCATTGCTTAGTTGTACCAAGAGAAAGTTTTTCTTATGGAGGTAAAATCATAAATAGTGATATATTTAATAATTTTTTTCATTAATGGTAGCTTTAAGTATATAATTCTGTTTTCTTTATAGGCTTTTATAGATAATTTTCAAGCAGGTAAACAAGCCTTAGCTGAGGCAACTGTTCAGGCAGCAGAAATGGCTGCTACTGGTGTAAAAGAACTGGCACAAAGGAGTTCTAGAATGGCATTGGATGTTCACATCAAAGCCCCTGTTGTGGTTATCCCACAGTCTCCAGTTTCTGAAAATGTTTTTGTTGCTGATTTTGGACTAATTACAATGAAAAATACATTCCATGTAATAACAAAGAGTCCGACCAACCCCCCACCCATTATTGATTTGATAACGATAAAGCTAAGTGAAATGCGACTATACAGGTAAGCTTTTCACAAGTATATTTGTGTAGAATGCAGTCTTTTTCTAATTTTTTTCTATTAAAGGCTTTGGTATCTTGAGTTTTCTTTTTAGAATTGAATTTAATTTTATTATAATTATACTTAATTTTGTGGGGTTTTTTTTCCCTTCGTCAAGTATTTTTTGGTAAAATCAATTATTGTTTTCTAGTTTTTAAAATCCTAGAAAGTACAGGAAGCTCAGCTCAGTGCTCTGTAATGACCTAGAGGGGTAAAATGGGGGAAAGAGGGAGACTCCAGAGAGATGGGGGCATATGTCTACTTATGGCTGATTCACATTGTTGTACACCAGAAAGTAAATGTTGTAAATCAATTATATTCCAATAAAAAATAAAAATTTAATGATTATATAAATAAATACTTAGAAAATATAAGATAATTAGACATGCTGTAAAATTTGTTATCTGAGGAAGTATATTTGTACTTATTGGCAGTTCTTCAAAAATTAGAAGGTTATGGAAGAAATAGGAGAATTTCTAATATATTAATTCTCTAGAAATACAGCTTGCCCAAAGTACTCTATCAGCTTTGTGCTGTGGTTTTGATATGCTAATTAAACACACACACACATACATATCCACACAAAGTAGAGTACAATCTTATATATTCACTCTGCATAGAACTAGTAATTAGGGAAATTAAGTGAATATCCAGATAGTTCCAAAACTTTTACTGTGGTATCTCTAATCACACATTCTAGATTTAATACCATGTTCCTTTTACAACTGGGATTCATTTCTATTTAAACCTCTCACTTGCTCTTTTCTTTCTGTACTTTTTCTTTAATCTCATTCTATTTATTGTTTTCCTTTTATTTTTGCTGCTTCTCTTTGGCTCCTGGCATGTCTGTGTCCCTCCTGCCACTTTCCATCAACTGAACATTTTAAAAACAGCCTTATTTAAGATGTAATTAGTATATAATAAATTGAGTATTTTTAAAAGTATAGAGTTTGATAAGTTTGATGTGTATACCCTTGTGATAGTTTGAGTAGTTATAATTCTTCCTTAAATATTTGGTGGAATTCACCAGTCAAGCCACTGGGGCTGGGATTTGCTTGTAGAAGATTTGTAACTACAATTTCCATTTGTTTAGTAAGCTTGGTGCTATAGGAATTATTTTATGAGTGATTGTTAATATTTTTAAGAAACATGTCTTTCATCTTCATTGTAGAGTTTTATGACATAAAGTTAATAATATTCTCTTATTTATTAATACCTGTATTGATATTACCTCCCTTATTCTTGATATTTATAATTTATACTTTTTTATTAATCATTCTGGCTAGAAGTGTATCAGTTTTATTGCTCCTTTTTTTTTCCTGTGGAATAAATGGTATCCATTATTGTTTCACTTCCAGTTTTATTGATATATAGCACTGTATAAGTTTAAGGTATACAACATAATGATTTGACTTACATACATCATGAAATGATTACAACATAAGTTTAGTAAATAGCCATCATCTTATGTAGACACAAAATTAAAGGAATAGAAAATATTTTTTCTTGTGATGAGAGCGCTTAGGATTTACTCTGTTAACAATTTCCCTATGTAACATACAACAGTGAATAATTTATCATGTTGAACATTATATCTGTAGTACTTATGTATCTTACAACTGGTAATTTGTGCCTTCTGACTGTCTTCATCCAGATTGCCCTTCTCCTATCCCTTGATTCTGATAACCACAGATTTTAACTCCTTTTTTTATGAGTTTGTTTGAAGTATAACTGACCTATAGAACTATGTTAGTTTCTGTTACACAACATAGTGATTCAGTATTTCTGTACATTTCAAAAAGATAACCATGTTACATCTCTAGTTAGCATCTGTGACCATACAAAGATATTACATAATTATTGACTATATTCTCCACACTGTACTCATGACTCATTTATTTTGTAACTGAAAGTTTGTGTCTCTTCCACTTATTTCTCTCCTCCCCCAACTCTCCTCTCTAGCAAGCACCTGTTTGTTCTCTATATCAGTGACTCTTTTTTGTTATGTTTGTTCATTTTTTTTGTTCTTTAAATTCTATATATAAGTGAAATCATGTGGTATTTATCTTTCTCTGTATGATTTAATATCATCTTGGACACCATGTTGTCACAAATGACAAAATTTCCTCCTTTTAAAATGGTTGAGTAATATTTCGTTGTGTACATGTGTGTATATATACACACACACATGCACACCACATCTTCTCTATCCACTTACCTACTGATGAACATTTAGATTGTTTCCATTTCTTAACTGTTGTAAATAATGCAGTGAACTTAGGGGTATGTATATCTTTCAAATTACTGTTTTCATTTTATTTGGATAAATACTCAGGAGTGGAATTGCTGAGCAAGGCTAGTTCCTGACAAAGCTGGCTGCAATTTTTGGGGTGTTCCAGAGTTGAGAGGGTCAAGGTCAGTTATTTGGATGGTTGAAGAGCTCAAGGGTTCCAGAGCTGGTGTTGGGCCACTGGTGGCAGAGCTGGTTCCTGGGCCAGCTAGGAGCTCAGGGGATCCTATAGGAGCAAGGCTAGTTCCTGACAAAGCTGGCTGCAATTTTTGGGGTGTTCCAGAGTTGAGAGGGTCAAGGTCAGTTATTTGGATGGTTGAAGAGCTCAAGGGTTCCAGAGCTGGTGTTGGGCCACTGGTGGCAGAGCTGGTTCCTGGGCCAGCTAGGAGCTCAGGGGATCCTATAGGAGTTGGCCTGTTGTGGGTAGGTGGAGCTGTGCCCACATTCAGCTAGCTGCTTGATGTGGGATGTCCCAGGACTGGTACCCACTAACTGATGAGTTAGGCCAGGTCCCAGCGTTATGACCTAGAGAGAGGATTCCAAAATGGTGCTTCCTAGAGCATTGTCCTTGTGTTTGAATAAGGGCCCAAAATGGCTCTGTCAGTGTCTCTGTCCCCAGTGTGAGTCCCAGAAGATTCCTGCTTCTCTGAGAGGCTCTCTAATAGCAAGTTGATCTCACCCAGGCTCCTTTTAAATCACTGCTTCTTCCCTTGGTCTTAGATCATGTGAGAGTCTGTGCCCTTTAAGAGTAGAGTCTGTTTGCAACTGCTCTCTGACTCTCCCAAAAGTATGCCCCACTGGTCTTCAAAGCCACTCATTCTGGGGACTCTAGATTGGGCAGCCTGATGAGGGTTGTACCCCTAGTTCCTTGGGGAGAACTTCTGCAATTACAGTGATCCTTTTTCCATTTGTGGCCTACCTGGGGGTATGGTTCTTTACTGCACTGTGTCTACCTTCCTTCCACCTGTCTTGATCCTTTTTATATCTTTAGTTTTGAAGAGATTTTCTGCTGGTCTTCAGGTCATTCTCATTGAGAGCTGCTCTCTAAATAGTTGTGAGTTTGGTGTGCCACTAAGAGGAGGTGATCTTCCAATCTTTCTATTCTCCGTCTTGGCCATTCCCTGGTTATCCATTCTTGAACATTCAGTTTTATTGCTTTTAAAACACCAGCTTTTGGATTTCTCTCTTCTGTTTTTTCTTTCATTGATACTTTGATATTTATTTATTCCTTTGATATTTATTATTTATTTGATATTTATTATTCCTTCTGCTTCCTTTGATTTTAATTTTTCTCTTGTAATTTTCTCTAGGTGGTGATTCAGATGACTGATTTGAACATTTCTTTTCTTGTATATGCATTTAGTGCTGACATTTTGGGGTTCTTCTCTGTAGCCCTGTCCTCTGTGGCGTTTTACCATATGATCTCTACCTGCCTTGATTTCCCTGGATTCAGCTCTTTTCTTAACTCATGGACTTTTATTGGTTATTTCTTGGCTTATCTACCCCCTTGCTTTTTCATGACCTTTGAATTATCTCAAAACAATTGAAGTTGGGGTAGTCATGGGATTCATCTCATTTTTTCCTTGTTTCTCAGTAATCACTGCCCATTGCCTGATGTCCTGTGTCTTGAAAATCATTTGTTAATATATTTTGTATGTGTGTCTTTGTTGCAGGGGGAGAGAGAGGAATTCTTTCAGGCAGGAGGGTAAATCTAGTTCATGTTATTTTATCTTAAATGGAAGGATAAATTTCCATCAGTTAAATATTTGGGTATTAAGCATGTAATATATCCCAGGCACTGTGCTAGGAACATGAAGTATCATAGTGAGCAGTTTTTATAAGGGGTGAATAAATTGTGTGTGCGTACTAAGTTACTTCAGTTGTATCTGACTCTTTGCAACCCTGTGGACTGTAGCCCGCCAAGCTCCTCTATCCATGAAATTTTCCAGGCAAGAAAACTGGCATGGGTTACCATTTCCTCCTCCAGGGGATCTTCCCAACCCAGGGACTGAACCCACATCTCCTGAGTCTGCTGCATTGGCAGGTAGATTCTTTACCACTGAGCCACATGGGAAGCCCCATTTTGAGTGCAATTTTTTTATTTTTTCTAAATATTTTAATCTATAATTTTTTTAAAAAATCTATTTTACTGTTGTTAAAAACTTAAGTTGATTCATTTTTATTGTTTTAAATAGCATTATAATGCTGATTGATTTCTTTATCAATACTTACATGATTTTCTGCTCATTTCTTTAGGGTAATGTTTCCTTCAGATGAATTCCTCGAAATAGAATTACTTGTTCATAGAGTAAACCATTTTCCCTGTGATAACTTTATTGCAAAGATGTAAATTGTAATATAAAATTTTTAAAAGATATATATAATACTTCTATAAGGAAAGTTGTAAAATTTAACTAAGGGCCAGTAAGAAATCTTAAATAATTATAGAGAGAATATTTTCTTATATCTAGTATTATAAAGGTGTCAGTTTCTTATAAATTAATTTTGTATATTTAATGCACTCAGTAAAAAATCACAACAGCAGTTCTTTTAAAGTCTTTCAGAATTATTGTAAAGTTTTTCTGGAAATATAAATGGGGGAAGGATGTAGCAAAGATTTTTTGAAAGAAAGAATTGAGATAGGGCATGGAAGTATTATAACAACCTTCGAAGTACTACTAAAATATTAAATTTTGTTAAATACCACTAAAATATATTATAACACTACAATAATTAAGATAATGAAATAGTATAAAACTCACCAGCTGACTGTGTGGGTGCATGTGTAATAATATCACCATTATTCATATATAACAGTCAAGCTCATTATTCACACATTCCACATTTGTGAGTGTTTCTGCTTGCTGAAACTTATGTATAACCCCAAAATCAGTATTCATGTCACTTTCACATTCATTTTTGGGCATGCACAGAGCTACCTACAAGACGCTTGAGTCTCCCAAGTCTCTTCACGGTTCACATACTGCTGTAGCCTGGCTTGGAGAATTTTTAGCATTACCTTACTAGCGTGTGATGTGAGTGCAATTGTGTGGTAGTTTGAGCATTCTTTGGCATTGCCTTTCTTTGGGATTGGAATGAAAACTGACCTTTTCCAAAGTTTGGGTAGTACTGGTAAGAAAAAGTTTTTCCAGATGAAGCAATCTTTTGACACAGCAGTTAATATTTCTTGAAATTAGTCAAGAAAAAGAAATTTACTCGGAGATGTACAAAGATAATGATCCAAGTATTATTATTTATTATAGTGAAGAATTAGAAACAGTATATTTTTTAACAATATAAGGTTGACTTAATGACTTATGATATAGTTATATATTTTAATATCACCTCTTAAAATTGTATTAAAAATGTAATAACCCCTTAGAGCTTTTAGATTCCTCTACTTAGTACCATCAAAGGAGATTGCAAGCATGCATAAATGATAAGTAAAACGTTACCCTATGAAACTGTTAGTTGCTCAGTTGTGTCTGACTCTTTGTGACCCAATGAACTGTACACCTCCAGACCTCTCTGTCCATTGAATTCTGCAGGCAAGAATACTAGAGTGGGTAGCCATTCTGTTCTCCAGGGTATCTTTTGAACCTGGATCTCCTGCATTGCAGGCAGACTCTTTACCATCTGACCCACCAGGGGAGCTACTAGGAATTCTAGGAGATCCTTGGTGACTCTAACATCTCTCCAGTTGTATAAGTGATAATCTAAATTCTGCAGTTTTAATTTCATTCCCCAGTAAAGAATTTGGGATTTGCTACCAGTTCAGTCGCTCAGTCATGTCTGACTCTTTGCAACCCCATAGACTGCAGCATGTCAGGCCTCCCTGTCTGTCACCAACTCCCGGAATTTACTGAAACTCTTGTCCATTGCGTCGGTGATGCCATCCAACCATCTAATACTTGGTCGTCCGCTTCTCAACCTGCCTTCCATCTTCCCAGCTTCAGGGTCTTTTCAAATCAGTCAGCTCTTCGCATCAGGTTGCCAAAGTATTGGAGTTTCAGCTTCAACATCAGTCCTTCCACTGAGTATTCAGGACTAATTTTCTTTAGGATGGACTGGTTGGATCTCCTTGAAGTCCAGTGGAATCTCAAGAGTCTTCTCCAATGCTACAATTCAGAAGTATCATTTCTGCAGCGCTCAGCTTTCCTTATAGTCCAACTCTCACATCCATACATGACTACTGAAAAAACTGTAGCCTTGACTAGATGGACCTTTGTTGACAAAGTCATGTCTCTGCTTTTTAATGTGCTGTCTAGGTTGACCATAACTTTCCTTCCAAGGAGTAAGCATCTTTTAATTTCATGGCTGCAATCACCATCTGCAGTGATTTTGGAGCCCCTCCAAAAAAAGTCTGACACTGTTTCCACTGATTCCCCATCTATTTGCCATGAAGTGATGGGACCAGATGCCATGATCTTGGTTTTCTGAATGTTGAGCTTTAAGCCAACTTTTTCAATCTCCTCTTTCACTTTCATCAAGAGGCTCTTTAGTTCCTCTTTGCTTTCTGCCATAAGGGTGGTGTCATCTGCATATCTGAGGTTATTGATATTTCTCCTGGCATCTTGATTCCAGCTTGTGCTTCTTCCAGCCCAGCATTTCTCATGATGTACTCTGCATATAAGTTAAATAAGCAGGGTGACAATATACAGCCTTGACATACTCCTTTTCCTGTTTGAAACCAGTCTGTTGTTCCATGTCCAGTTCTAACTGTTGCTTTCTGACCTGACCTTGAGAAATACAGATTTCACAAGAGGTAGGGCAGGTGGTCTAATATTCCCATCTCTTTAATAATTTTCCAGACAGTTTATGGTGATCCACACAGTCAAAGGCTTTGACATAGTAAAGCAGAAATAGATGTTTTTCTGGAACTCTCTTGCTTTTTCGATAATCTAACGTATGTTGGCAATTTGATCTCTGCTTCCTCTGCCTTTTCTAAAACCAGCTTGAACATCTGGAAGTTCATGGTTCACATATTGCTGAAGCCTGGCTTGGAGAATTTTGAGCATTACTTTACTAGCATGTGAGATGAGTGCAATTGTGCGGTAGTTTGAGCATTCTTTGGCATTGCCTTTCTTTGGGATTGGAATGAAAACTGACCTTTTCCAGTCCTGTGGCCACAGCTGAGTTTTCCAAATCTGTTGGCATATTGAGTGCAGCACTTTCATAGCATCATCTTTTAAGATTTGAAATAGCTCAACTGGAATTCCATCACCTCCACTAGCTTTGTTCATAGTGA
>SJXO01001039.1:483844-509187 GCA_006408615.1 Connochaetes taurinus
AGCTGAAACTTCAGTACTTTGGCCACCTCATGGGAAGAGTTGACTCATTGGAAAAGACCCTGATGCTGGGAGAGATTGGGGGCAGGAGGAGAAGGGGACGATAGAGGATGAGATGGCTGGATGGCATCACTGACTTGATGGATGCGAGTCTGAGTGAACTCCGGGAGCTGGTGATGGCCAGGGAGGCCTGGCATGCTGCGATTCATGGGGTCGCAAAGAGTCGGACATGACTGAGCGACTGAACTGAGCTGAACTTATTTCTTTTTCTTGGGGATGGTCTTGATCCCTGCCTCCTGTACAGTGTCACAAATCTCTGTCCATAGTTCTTCAGGCACTCTATCAGGTCTAATCCCTTGAATCTATTTGTCACTTCCACTGTATAATGATAAGGGTTTTGATTTAGGTCAAAGCTGACTGGTTTATTGGTTTTCCCCACTTTTTAAAATTTAAGTCTGAATTTGGAATTAAGGAGTTCATGATCAGAGCCACAATCAGCTCCCAGTCTTGTTTTCCTGACTGTATAGAGCTTCTCCATCTATGGCTGCAAAGAATATAATCAATGTGATTTCAGTCTTGGCCGTCTGGTGATGTCCATGTGTAGAGTCTTTCTTGTGTTATTTGAAGAGGGTGTTTGCTATGAGCAGTGCGTTCTCTTGGCAAAACTCTTCAAGCCTTTGCCCTGCTTCATTCCGTACTCCAAGGACAAATTTGCCTGTTACTCCAGGTGTTTATTGACTTCCTACTTTTGCATTCTAGTCCTCTATAGTGAAAAGGATATCTTTTTTGGGTGTTAGGTCTAGAAGATTATAGGTCTTTATAAAACCATTCAGTTTCAGCTTCTTCAGCATTGTTGGTCAGGCATAGAGTTGGATTACCTTGATATTGAATGGTTTACTTTGGAAAGAACAGAGATTATTCTGTCATTTTTGATATTTCATCCAGGTACTACATTTTGGACTCTTGTTTTGTGACACTACTCCATTTTTTCTATGGAATTCTTGCCCGCTGTAGTAGATACAATGGTCATCTGAGTTAAATTCACCCATTCCAGTCTATTTTAGTTGTCTGATTCCTAAAATATCAATCGTCACTCTTGCTGTCTCCTGTTTGACCACTTCGGGTATGCCTTGCAAGATTCACGAACCTAACGTTCCAGGTTCCTATACAATATTACTCTTTATAGCATCGGACTTTGCTTCTCTCACCAGTCACATCCACAACTGTGTGCTGTTTTTGCTTTAGCCCCTTTTCTTCATTCTTTCTAGAGTTAGTTCTCCACTGATCTCCAGTAGCATATTGGGCACCTACCGACCTGGGGAGATCACCTTTCAGTATCCTATCTTCCATACAATATTACTCTTTATAGCATCGGACTTTGCTTCTCTCACCAGTCACATCCACAACTGTGTGCTGTTTTTGCTTTAGCCCCTTTTCTTCATTCTTTCTAGAGTTAGTTCTCCACTGATCTCCAGTAGCATATTGGGCACCTACCGACCTGGGGAGATCACCTTTCAGTATCCTATCTTCCTGCCTTTTCATACTGTTCATGGGGTTCTCAAGGCAAGAGTACTGAAGTGGTTTGCCATTCCCTTCTCCAGTGGACCACATTTTGTCAGAACTCTCCACCATGTTCTGTCCATCTTGGGTGGCCCTACACAGCACGGCTCATAGTTTCATTTGGTTAGACAGGCTGTGGTCCATGTAATCAGATTGGTTAGTTTTCTGTGATTGTGGTTTTCAGTCTGTCTGCCCTCTGATGGAGAAGATTAAGAGGCTTATAGAAGCTTCCTGATGGGAGAGACTGACTGAGGGGAAAACTGGGTCTTGTTCTGATGGGTGGGGCCATGCTCAGTAAATCTTTAATCCAATTTTCTGCTCATGGGTGGAGCTGTGTTCCTTCTTGTTATTTATCTGGGCCCAAACTATGGTGGAGGCAATGAAGATAATGGTCACCTCCTCCGGAAGATCCTGTGCATGTATTGCTATACTCACTGCCCGCAACCCTGCAGCAGGCCACCACCGACCCACGCCTCTGCTGGAGAATCCTGGACACTCTGGAGAAGTCTGGGTCAGTCTTGTGGGGGTCACTGCTCATTTCTCCTGAGTCCTGGTGCTCACAAGGTTCTGTTTTTGCCCTCCAAGAGTCTATTTCCCAGTCCTGTGCAAGTTCTGGCAGCTATATGGTGGGGTCAGTGGTGACCTCCTCTAAGAGGGCTTAGTACTCAAGTCTGCTGCACCCAGAGCCCCAATCTGTGGCAGTCCACTGTGGACCTGTACCTCCACAGGAGATGCTCAAACACGGTTATGACTCAGTTTCTGTGGGGACCCTGGGTCCTGGTGTGCACAAGGTTTGTTTGAGCCCTCTGAGCATCTCTGGTGGGAATGGGGTTTGATTCTAAACATGAATTCGCCTCTCCTACTGTTTTTTGGGGGCTTCTCCTTTGCCCTTGGGCATGGAGTATCTCCTCACAGCCACTCCAGTGCCACACAGCTGCCACTCCAGCGCCTACCGTCTTGCTGGGGTTTCTCTGACCTTGGATGTGGGGTATCACTTCATGGCCACTCTAGCAAAGTGTAGCCGCAGCTCCTGACCTTGGATGTGGGGTATCTCCTCACCACTGCTCCAGTGCCACACAGCCACCATTCCAGCGCCATGTGATTGCTACCAATTAAAGTGTAGATGTTTTATTTAGGAGGACCACTTTGAGGTTGTCATTTGAAGGCATATTGGGAGGCTGCTTTGGTCTCATGTCAGTTGAAAGGCATTTGGTAACCAACTAGTCTTTTCATAATTCCTGAGCATCAGTCCTACCCTTACATGGAATTGGAAAGGCAAATGTGGTTCACCTTAATATAAAATTGTACATATTCAACTATATTTGATCTGCAAAAATAGAAGTTTCATATTTGCAAACTATGTTCTTATCAAGTAAGGGGATATGTAGTAGTAATCTGACATGTGTAAATCTGTGAATTTAAATGTTTTCATATTAAGGTCTTGTATAATGTATTTTATGTTTTATGTAGAGAAAATTCTCATTTTAAGAGTTTTATGTCCAACATGTGTATTTTTGGAACTTTTTAATATATTATAAAAATCCTATTTAAAAGTTTTATTTTTTCTTCAACACAGAGAACTTCAGCTCAGAGGAAAGTCACCTAGGTTTCTAGGGAGGTAGAACGTCTTTCATTTTACATGGAAAGACTATTTGATTCTATTTTCCTCTGCACACATACAAAATGATTGATTTCTATTATTTATATATAAATGATTAATTTTTTTCTGATACTGTATGAAATTTATTCAAAACAATTTTATTTCTACTCATAGGACTCAATATATTAATGATGCATACCAGGAAGTACTGGATCTACTATTGCCATTAAATCTTGAGGTGATGGTTGAGCGAAATTTATCATGGGAGTGGTTCCAGGAAGTTCCTTGTTTCAATGTAAATGCTCAGCTAAAGCCCATGGAGGTAACTTTTGAATACTTATTGATGTATATTCTGTTGGTTAAAAATTATTGTTTGGGGACATAAGTCATTTTGTATGTACAAGGTATGTAAAAATACCTTTGTCAGAAAAGAGATAGTAACTCATGTGTATAAACTAGAATGCATTGAATGTTGATCTTTTCTTTTTTCTTTTTTCGTAAAAAGATTTTTTTTCATTAAAAAAATTATTTATTTTTTAATTGATGGATAATTTCGTTACAGAATTTTGTTGTTTTCTGTCAAAACTCAACATGAATCACCCATAGGTATACATATATCCCCTCCCTTTTGAACTTCCCTCCCAATTCCCTTTGAATCCCATCCCTCTAGGTTGATACAGAGCCCCTGTTTGAGTTTCCTGAGCTATACAACAGGTTCCCATTGGCTTCTCTATTTTACATATGGTAATGTAAGATCCATGTTACTCTTCCCATACATCTCACCTTCTTCTCCCCTCTCCCCATGTCCATGAGTCTATTTTCTATGTCTTTTTCTCCATTCAGTTCAGTTCAGTCACTCATTCATGTCCAGCTCTTTCTGACCCCATGAACTGCAGCACACCAGGCCTCCCTGTCCATCACCAACTCCCGTAGCATACCCAAATTCATGTCCATTGAGTTGGTGATTATAATCCAACCATCTCATCCTCTGTGGTCCCCTTTTCCTCCTGCCCTCAATCTTTCCCAGCACCAGGGTCTTTTCCAATGAGTCAGCTCTTCGCATCAGGTGGCCAAAGTATTGGAGTTTCAGCTTCAACATCAGTCCTTCCAGTGAACACCCAGGACTGATCTCCTTTAGGATGGACTGGTTGGATCTCCTTGCAGTCCAAGAGACTCTCAAGAGTCTTCTCCAACATCACAGTTCAAAAGCATCAATCCTATTGCGCTCAGCTTTCTTTATAGTACAACTCTCACATCCATACATGACCACTGGAAAAACCATAGCTTTGACTGCTGCTAAGGCGCTTCAGTCGTGTCTGACTCTGCGCGACCCCATAGATGGCAGCCCACCAGGCTCCCTAGTCCCTGGGATTCTCCACGCAAGAACACTGGAGTGGGTTGCCATTTCCTTCTCCAATGCATGAAAGTGAAAATTGAAAGTGAAGTCGCTCAGTCATGTCTGACTCTTGGCGACCCCATGGACTGCAGCCTACCAGGCTCCTCCATCCGAGGGATTTTCCAGGCAAGAGTACTGGACTGGGTGGCCATTGCCTTCTCTAGCCTTGACTAGACCACTGGAAAAACCATAGCCTTGACTAGACGGACCTTTGTTGGCAAGGTAATGTCTCTGCTTTTGAGTGTGCTGTCTAGGTTGGTCATAACTTTCCTTCCAAGGAGTAAGCATCTTTTAATTTCATGGCTCTACTCACCATCCGCAGTGATTTTGGAGCCCCGAAAAACAAAGTCAGCCATTGTTTCCCCATCTATTTCCCATGAAGTGATGGGACCAGATGCCATGATCTTGGTTTTCTGAATGTTGAGTTTTAAGCCAACTTTTTCAATCTCCTCTTTCACTTTCATCAAGAGGCTCTTTAGTTTTTCTTCGCATTCTGCCATAAGGGTGGTGTCATCTGTATACCTGTGCTTATTGATATTTCTCCTGGCAATCTTGATTCCAGCTTGTGCTTCCTCCAGCCAAGCATTTCTCACAATACACTCTGCATATAAGTTAAATAAGCAGGGTGATAATATATAGCCTTGACGTACTCTTTTTCCTATTTGGAACCAGTCTGTTGTTCCATGTCCAGTTCTAACTGTTGCTTCCTGACCTGCATACAGGTTTCTCAAGAGGCAGGTCAGGTGGTCTGGTATTCCCATCTCTTTCAGAATTTTCCACAATTTACTGTGATCCACACAGTCAAAGGCTTTGGCATAGTCAGTAAAGCAGAAATAGATGTCTTTCTGGAACTCTCTTGATTTTTCAGGNGTGTTGTTGGAAGAGGGTGTTTGCTATGACCAGTGCGTTCTCTTGGCAAAACTCTGTTAGCCTTTGCCCTGTTTCATTCTGTACTCCAAGGCCAAATGCCTGTTACTCCAAGTGTTTCTTGACTTCCTACACTTGCATTCCAGTCCCCTATAATGAAAAAGACATCTTTTTTATATGTTCGTTCTAGAAGGTCTTGTAGGTCTTCATAGAACTGTTCAACTTTGCTTCTTCAGTGTTCCTGGTCGGAGCATAGACCTGGATTACCATGATATTGAATGGTTTGCCTTGGAAAATAAATTGTTCGATATTGTTTTTCTACATTCCATATAAGTGTGTTAGAGTATGCTATTTATCTTTCTCTTTCTGACCTACTTCACTCTGTATAATAGGTTCTAGGTTCATCCACCTCATCAGAACTGGAGTAGGTCTTCATAGAACTGTTCAACTTTGCTTCTTCAGTGTTCCTGGTCGGAGCATAGACCTGGATTACCATGATATTGAATGGTTTGCCTTGGAAAATAAATTGTTCGATATTGTTTTTCTACATTCCATATAAGTGTGTTAGAGTATGCTATTTATCTTTCTCTTTCTGACCTACTTCACTCTGTATAATAGGTTCTAGGTTCATCCACCTCATCAGAACTGGCTCAAATGTGTTCTTTTTTATGGCTGAGTAATATTCCATTGTGTATATGAACCCCAACTTCTTTATCTGTTCATCTGTTGATGGACATCTAGGTTGTCCATGTTCTAGCTATTGTGGAATACATGTGTCTTTTTCAGTTTTGGTTTCCTCGAGGTATGTGCCTAGGAGTGGGATTCCTGGGTCATATGGTGATTTTATTCCTAGTGTTTTTAAGGAATCTCTATACCATCTTCCCTAGTGAATATATTCATTTACAGTGCAAGAGTGTTCCCTTTTCTCCAAACCCTCTCCAGGAGTTATTGTTTGTAGGTTTTTGATGATGGCTGTTCTGACCCGTGTGAGGTGATACCTCATTGTAGTTTTTATTTTTATTTCTCTAATAATGTGTGATGTTCAGCATCTTTTCATGTGTTAGTTAGCCGTGTGTATGTCTTCCTTGGAGAAAAGTCTGTTTAGGTCTTTCTGCCACTTTTTGATTGGGTTGTTTGTTTTTCTAGCATTGAGTTGTATGAGCTGCTTGTATATTTTGGAAGCTAATCCTTTGTCAGTTTCATTTGCTTCTGTTTTCTCCCATTCTGAGGGTTGTCTTTTACTTTGCTTATAGTTTCCTTTGCTGTGTAAAAGCTTTTAAGTTTAATCAGGTCCCACTTGTTTACATTTGTTTTTATTTCCATTACTCTATTGGGTGGATCGGAGAAGGCATGGCAACCCACTCCAATACTCTTCCCTGGAAAATCCCATGGACAAAGGAGCCTGGTAGGCTGCAGTCCATGGGGTCGCTAAGAGTCGGGCACAACTGGGCGACTTTACTTTCACTTTTCACTTTAATGCATTGGAGAAGGAAATGGCAACCCACTCCAGTGTTTTTACCTGGAGAATCCCAGGGACGAGGGAGCCTGGTAGGCTGCCATCTATGGGGTCGCACAGAGTCGGACATGACTGAAGCAACTTAGCAGCAGCAGCAGCAGCAGTGGGTGGATCATAGAGGATCTTGCTTTGATTTATTTCATTGAGTGTTCTGTCTATATTTTGCTCTAAGTGTTTTATAATTTCTGGTCTTAGGTTTAGGTCTTTAATCCATTTTGAGTTTATCTTTGTGTATGGTGTTAGGAAGTGTTCTAATTTCATTTTTTTACATGTAGCTGTCCAGTTTTCCCAGCACCATTTATTGAAGAGTCTGTCTTTGCCCCCTTTTATATTCTTTCCTCCTTTGTCAAAAATAAGATACCCATAGGTGCATGGGTTTATTTCTGGGCTTTCTGTCTTGTTCCATTGGTCTATATTTCTGTTTTTGTGCCAGTACCATACTATCTTTATGACGGTAGCTTTCAGTTATGGTTTTCTCAGGGTGTATGCCCAGTAATGGGATTGTTGGGTTATGAGATAGTTCTATTCCTAGTTTTTTAAGGAATCTCCATACTGTTCTCCATAGTGGCTGTATCAATTTACATTCCCACCAGCAGTGCAAGAGGATTCCCTTTTCTCCACACCCTGTCAAACACTTAGTGTTTATAGATTTTTTTGATGAGGACCCTTCTGACCGGTGTTAGGTGATATCTCATTGTAGTTTTGATTTGCATATCTCTAATAATGAGTGATGTTGAGCATCTTTCCATGTGATTATTAGCCATTTGAATGTCTTCTATGGAGAAATGTCTGTTTATTTCATCTACCCATTTTTTGATTGGGTTTTTTGTTTTCCTGATGTTGACCTGTGTGAGCTGCTTGTATATTCTGGAGATGAATCCTTTGTCAGTTTTGTTTGCAATTATTTTCTCCCATTTTGAGAGTTATCTTTTAATCTTGATTATTGTTTCCCTTGCTGTGCAAAAGCCTTTAAGTATATTTAAGTCCCATTTGTTTATTTTTGTTTTATTTCCATTACTGTAGGAGGTGGGACAAAGAGAATCTTGCCGTTATGTATGCTGAAGTGTGTACTGCCTGTGTTTTCCTCTAAGAGCTTTATGTTTAAGTCTTTAATCCATTTAGAATTTATTTTTGTGTATGGTATTAAACGAAGTGTTCTGAATTTATTATTTTGTATTATTCCATATTTGTCAATTGAGGGGCTTACTAACCAAAAAAAAATTTAGAGTAGCTACATGGATACTTAAAGATGAAAGTTCCTTTTAAAGGCTTAAAACTAGTAGGCTAATTGCTGCATTCATAACAAAGTTTATCATTCATAGCTTCTGGTATTGATACTGGCATTTAATTTAGTTCTGTATTTCACAGGGTACTAAAGAATACATGGTCATTTAGAAAATGAAACATTCAGTTAATAGAATTATCTAATGTGTTAAAAGTTGGTTTTGTAGGGATTTGAAATGAAACAGTTTTTTTTGTATAAAAATTTTTCAGTACATGAAGTAGTAATGTCGAAATGGTCAAATCTTATTTTTTGAACAGTTCATTCTTAGTCAAGAAGATATAACGACCATTTTTAAAACATTATATGGCAACATATGGTATGAAGGTGGTGGTGCTTCACACGAAGCAACAAAAGACCAGTCCAGTGTTGCTAGCGGTGCTGCTGCCGCTCCCCACCATCCAGCAGGTATGCCTTCCCTTACGTTAGCCCCCTCTTCCTTCCTTCTCTCCTTCCTTTCATTCTCCCTGATTGTAGGTTTGGGTAAAATAAGATTTATAAACCTTTTCTATTTGGCTAATCTTACTCAAGTAGTTCTGATTTATCTGTTATTAGTCATTCTGTTGATTTTTTTTCTTTGAATCAAATTTTTTTCTTGTTATCCTAACTCCCCTTAAGTTCCACTTTTCACTGTTCAAGTTTTCTCCTCATCCTTTCTCTTCTCCCTTGTTCCTAGTGAAGCATATGTTCCAATGGAATATTTCATATTAATATTAGAAGTATCAAAATATTAGCAATCTCAAAAAAGGATGATTGTTAGTGATGGACTTCAGCAAATATTTAGAAGATACTTGGATAAAATAGAGCAGAGGGAATCGTAACTCCGTAGAAGGCTGCATCCAATGTTAGATTTAATTTATTATGTAGAAACCTAACTAGGGTCTAAGTTCAATACCAGCACATAAAGAAATTAGGTTAATTAGAACTACTAGATGATTTTGCTTCACTAGAGTAAATTCTCCTCATTCTGGTATTTTGGGGGAACCCCAAGTCTCCCTACCTCAAACTGAAATCTACTAGTTTACAAGATCCCCACTTGCCAAGGCCTGACATATTGCACAGCTTTTCCAGTCAGAATCCCAGCAAAGAAACAACCTTGAAGTGAAGTGAAGTGAAGTCGCTCAGTTGTGTCCGACTCTTTGCGAACTCATAGACTGCAGCCTGCCAGGCTCCTCTGTCCATGCGATTTTCCAGGCAATAGTACTGAAGTGGATTGCCATTTCCTTCTCCAGGGGATCTTCCCAAACCAGGGCTCGAACCAGGTCTCACACATTGTAGACAGACGCTTTACCGTCTGAGCCACCAGGGAAGTCCCAGAAACAACCTTACATTTATTTATAACATTATAGGAATCATCATTCTTAGTAGCTAGAATAACCAACCCAGTACTTTATGGTTAAATATTAATGGTCAGATATAAAGAAAATCATAAAGACCCAAGCATAAAAGCAGACAAGATAAACAGAGTCGTGTTTCTTTAATGAGACAAAAATAATTGAAGAAAAAAAGAGAATGTGAACAGAAAACTAACTCTAATTCATAAAAACAGAATTCTAGGAGTATAAGAACTGAATCCTACCATCACTACCTTCTGTCTTCCTAAGATAAGAAAGAGTTCTTAGAAGAGAACTCTATAAAACTAAGTAAATATTGAAACAAATTCTTGGATATAAAGAATCTACCCAGCTTCAAGCTGATTGAATACTCTCCATGCAAACACATTTTCGTGAAATGTCAGAACAACAGAAGTAATATTGAAGAATACTAGGCTGCCTGTTAGAGCTTAGGAAAAAAAAGTGACTGGAATCAGATTCATCATGAATGAAACTGGATGGGATGGGATGGGATTGATGGAGGATAAAAGACAGTGGGGTAATATTGGAAAATATATTTTTAGGGAAGATAATTTTGAAGTTAGGATTCCATATATGGTCAAACAATCATCCAAATGTGAAAACAATTTTTAGATTTCCAGTGACTCAAAGTTTACTTTCTTTATACCCATTCAGGTACAGCTCATTTTATTGCACTTCATTTTTATTGTGTTTCTCAGACATTGCATTTTTTTACAAACTTAACGTTTGTGGCAACCCTGTGTCAAGAAAGTCTATCTGGGTGCCATTTTTCTAACAAAATTAGTTTTTAGTTAAGGTATATATATTTTAAAAACATAATGCTATTGCATTATTATAGACTGTAATATAGTATAAACATAACATTTTATATGCACTGGAAAACCAGTTTGTGTGACTTGCTTTGTTGTATTCATTTTATTGTAGTAGTCTGGAACCAAACTTGCAGTGTCTGAAGTATGCTGGTAGTTTGAAAATATATTCTAGCAAAGCAAATAAGGAATCCAGGAAAGGGGAAAACATGGGATTCAAATACAGAGAGCATTAAAAAGGAATCCCCAAATTATCTGTTACTGGGCTAGAAAGTGCTTGGTTTTCATTTAAAAAGGAATTTAGAATGCTTTAAGAAAAAAAGGACAAATGTCTTAAGAAAAATGACATAAATTCTATGTAACATGTAGAATGAGGTGTTAACTCTGCCACATTAAGTAATATGGGAGAGAAAGACATGTTTTCTGTTCCAAAGAAGGGAGAAATATATACAGTACATTCTGTTGCAGAAGTGAAGTAAACTAAGTTTTGCATGATTTTGAGCCATTTTTAGAATGTGTGAAAAGATACTGTTTTTGTTTTTTTTCTCCTTGAGAGATGCATGTGTTGTGTTGCAGCAACAGAGGAAGTAAAATGATGCCTAGCAGGTAAAGAATCCACCTGCAATGTATGAGATGTGGATTTGATCCCTGTGTCTGGAAGATCCCCTAGAGAAGGAAATGGCAACCCATTCCAGTTATTCTTGCCTGGGAAATTCCATGGACAGGGAAAAGCCTGGCAGGCTACAATCCAGAGAGTCAAAAAGAGTCGGACATTACTGAGTGATTGAGCACACATTAGTCTCTTCATTTAAAATACTGAGATTTTTCAGTCTCAATACTGAGATTTTTCAGTGTAGCAGCCTTGCATAATTATGTTGAACTTCTTCCTAAGTATGTTTTTTTATGCTACTGCAAATATTTTTAAAAGTATATTTCTCAGTTGTTACTGATACAATTGATATTTGCATAGTAACCCTATATCTTGTTAAAAGTGCTAAATTGATTTCTTAATTCTAGTAATTTGTTGGAGACTTCTTAGGGTTTTCTTTGTAGTCAGTCATGCTGAGAAAGGCATTTTTGCTTTCTACTGTGTAGAAATTATTATGTATAAATAATTTTGTGATAATAAACTCTACAACTTACATGAGATGTACAAATTTTTTGAAAAAGTCACCAAAACTGACATAGGATGAAATAGAAATAAGATGAGTAGTTCTGCATCTATTAAAAGAATTGAACTTCAGTGGTGAATTTTGTTAAACATTAAAGTAAGATACCAGTGTTAAACCTTTTAGAAAATAGAGGAGGAGGGAATACTTCCTTAGTCATTTATAAAGCAAGCATTAGCCTGATACCAAAAATCCAAATAAAAAATAAAAAACAACTTTGAGGAAAGAATATTGTACCTAATATCCCTAATGAACACAGGAATAAAAATTCTTAACAGCATAGCGTACTAAATCCAGCAATAAGCATAGAGGATGTGTCATCTTGACTTAGACTTATCTTGAAATGCAGAGTTCATTTAACCCTCAAAAATCAATTAAGGTAATACCAAATTAAGAGACAAAGGAGAAAAAATTATGTCACCTGAATAGATGCAGAAAAAGCACTTGACAAGTCACCTATTTGTGATAAAAACTAGAAATATCTAAAAGGCATATTTAATGGTGAAGTGGAAAGTTTTCCACCTAAAATAGGAACAAAGCAAGAATGTCCACAATCACATTCCTATTCAACTAGTAATCATTGACAGAGCAATACAGCCAAGAGAAGGATTAATAGGTCTCAGAATGCACTTAATATGTACCATGTGTATATAATACTTTGCCCCAAAATATGAAATGTAGAAAAGATTGAAGTTTGGATCCTTTTGGTTAGTGGAACATTTTAAAAATGTCATCTAAAGCATCTTGTTTGGTTTTAGTTGTTTTTGAAGTAAAGTTTAAATACAAAACACATACGCCAGGTACTCTGGTATGCATTTTACACATGCTGTTTTCCTGAATTGCCAAAACAGACCCAGGGGTTAGTTCTTTTATTCTCATTTTACAAAAATTAAACCAAGAATTTACTAAAAGTAAACCAGGAGTTTAATTTATACTCCCAGATTATTATGTAAAGAATCCTAACCCTGGAGTTAAGTGAGTTCAACATCTGAATTTTTTAATCTTTTTGAATTTTTTGAAAAATATTATACTATACCCATTTATTTAATAATTATGTTAAGTTTACTTTAATTCTATTTTAATGAGTTCTACCATTCCTGATCTTTTTCTTTTATCCACTAACTAATTTCTCCAAGGAACAACTGTAGTGACAGCTGCTGTGGTAGAAGTACATTCACCTGCTTCTCAAGTGAAGACAGCTCTAAATATGAGTTTCAGAACCGATTATCTCACCATGGTGCTCTATAGTCCAGGTCCTAAACAGGTAAGCTGAAGAAGAAAAGCTATATTTTTGCTGTTTCCTGTGTTTTGTTGTATCTGTTCCTTTGAGAAAAATTGTTGCACTTTTCACGTTAATATTTAACTATTTGACTTTTAAAATGAGTTTTCTTACATATAGCCTTTGATATGAAAAATGATATTTTAAAGTTCATATATGCCTTTCATTATGAGCTCTTAGAAATAGAGAATGTGGTATTTCATATCTTAAAATATATTTTAAATTTTTGTGTAAAATTTGTATTGATTTCTTTTTCCTCAGACTTCCTTTACAGATATTCGTGATCCTTCTCTGAAACTTGCTGAATTTAAGTTGGAGAATATTATAAGCACTTTAAAAATATATACAGATGACTCAACATTTTCTTCCTTCTCATTAAAAAACTGTATTTTAGATGACAAAAGGCCCCATATCAAGAAGGCAACTCCTAGGTAATAGTGTTTTAAATTTTTATTGAGCAATGGTTGGTATATTTTACAGAACTTGCTCTCAAAATTGCATATGCATTTTCCGCATATATCCTGAAATCTTCAAAGCTTTAATGCAGTTGATTCCATAGTTCTCAGTCAACATTTTAAATGCCCTGTTTATGTGCTATTATTGCTGAATGGTTGAATAGAAAAAAAGAGTTAAATAGAAATAATCAGTGTAATTAAATTGGTTTTAAATTAATCTCTATTACCTGAATTATGAATCCATACAATTGTAATGGGTAATATATGAAAATTTGTGGAAAAAATATGCTGAGATTCAAAATTCCGATAATTTCTTAAGGATATACTTCCTATATTGTGAAACAGTTGTGCTCCTGAAGTCTGTAAATTTGTTATTTCTCTTATCTTACTAAGAGAAATGACTTCAGAACATTGGCTTGCTGTTGGTGAAAGCAATAAGAGACCTTTGAGTTTTATTGGTATATTTGATTATGTGCAGGACACTCATAGGAATTGTGATTGTGTTTTTCAGAATGATAGGACTGACAGTTGGGTTTGACAAAAAGGACATGATGGATGTAAGGTATAGGACAATCCGAGATGGTTGGGTGGCTGATATAGTCCTTCAAGAAATGTATATTTGTGCAAGTGTGGAATTTCTGCTGACAGTTGCAAATGTCTTTCTTGAGGCCTACACTACAGGCACTGCTGTAGAAACCAATGTTCAAACATGGTCTGCTAAAGAAGAAGGTTAGTTATTGGCTAAAATATTCCATATCTGTTACTAAAGTGCTATAATAACACTTAGCTTGATTATCCTTCTAGATGATGAGGTTAAGTGGATCAGTAAGTTAGAAATCTTTATTTTTCAGAGGTAAGAGGAAAATTTAAATGTGTTTTCTGATAAGATAGACAGTTTCTGTATTTTTCAAGGCGTAAGTAGATACTGGGTTCAACAATTATGAGACCAATGTTAAAATAAGTAATTGTACTTCTTTGAAGACAATAATTTGAAAGATTTTCTTGGAAGGAGACAATAATGAAACAATGACTCCTTTTCATAATTAAAGATAGTATTTTAACTTAAACTTGTCTTTTATTTATATGCTTATTTTTGCTTTCTGGCCAGGCCACTCAATCAGGGATTGAACTCGTGCTCCCTGCAGGGAAAGTGTAGATTCTTACCTACTGGACACCACAGAGAAGTCCCTAAAGTTCTTTTATTCTTGCTACATTTGTAATTTTCTGTTATCTTTTATATATTTCATTCCTTGTAGTGTAGTAGAAAGAGTGTCAAGCTAAGAGTTAGAAACTAGGTTTATTTTTAGCTCTGCCATTAAATAGTAGAGATTCCCCGTCGCATTTTAAAATATTCTAATGGCTATGAGTTCTTTAAATCTTAAACTAGGAGAGTTGCAGTAAATTCTTTTGGGATCTAAGTATTTTTATTTTGCTTTTTACTTCAAATGGAGATATCTTTCCTATAAATAATTTTTCATAATATAAGAAAGATTTACAGCTATTTTAAGACATTATCTGTGTTTTTATTTTAGTACCTAAACAGCAATCAGAAAAGTGGGAAATGAATATCACTATTAAAAATCCTGAAATTGTGTTTGTCGCTGATATGACAAGAAATGATGCTCCTGCTTTAGTCATTACAACACAGTGTGAAATATATTGGCTAGGTGACTTTGAAAATGATACAATGACTGCTGCCATTAAAGATCTCCAAGTGAGAGCATGCCCATTTCTTCCAGTCAAGAGAAAAGGAAAAATCACTACTGTGAGTTTTTTATTTATTTGTCAGCTTAATTGTAAACTGTTTTATATTTAGCGAGTATCACTTTAGGAACGTAGCTACATACTCTTCAACCTTATTCTATAAAATACTTTTCTTTCATCTTGGAGAGCCTAATTTAGATTATTATTGCACCAGCTTTTAAACTCTCTTTTTATTTTTTTCCATCTGTTCCTCATTGTTGTATTTATGGGAACAGTCACACTGAGAAGTTGATTTTATCTAAATACTTCTCAGTGAAGACTTTACTCTGATTTTCTTTCCATGTCAATTCCACACTGCTTTTAGGCGGTTAAGACTTTGTACCAATTGTTTGTTGTGTTGTTTCAGTTTATTTTAATTTTTTCTCCCATCTAGACTTATTTTTCTCAGATATGCTACTTGCTTTTCTCCCTATGGCTTATTTGAACCATCAGTCATGTGCTCTGACATGCTTCCCATTTGTATTTTATTTACTAGTATCCTCTTGGCCTTCTTCCTCTTCATAACTGATTAAAATTTCTTTCTTCAAAGACATCTTTTCAAGTTAACTGTCTGACTCCTGGTACTCTTATAAAATAAAACACTTATGAAAATGTACCACAACTTCTTTATCCTTTCATCTGTCAATGGACATCTAGGTTGCTTCCATGTTCTAGCTATTGTAAATAGTGCTGTAATGAACAGTGGGACATATGTGTCTTTTTCAGTTTTGGTTTCCTCAGGGTATGTGCCTAGGAGTGGGATTGCTGGGTCATATGGTGATTTTTTTCCTAGTTTTTTAAGGAATCTCCATACTGTCTTCCATAGTGGCTGTATCCATTTACATTCCCACCAACAGTGCAAGAGCATTTGTCTGTTGTAACCTTTCCTTTGTTTTTCTACTTTCGTTCATTTGATTCTTCTTTTTTTTTCTCACTGAGTCTGGCTAGTGGTTTGTGAATTTTGTTTATCTTCTCAAAGAACAAGCTTTTCATTTTATTAATCTTTACTGTTATGTCTTTCATTTCTTTTTCATTTATAAGTTTTTTGATTTCCCTTTTGATTTCTTCAGTAACCTATTGGTTATTTAGAAGTGTGTTGTTTAATCTCCATGTGTTTGTTTTTCTTACAGTTTTTTCTTGTAATTGATATCTAGTCTCAGCATTGCTGTCAGAGAAGATGCTTGATACGGTTTCAGTTTTCTTAAATTAACTGAGATTTGATTTGTGACCCAAGATGTGGTCTGTCCTGGAGAATGTTCATGAGCACTTGAGAAGGTGTATTCTTCTGCATTTGGATGGAATGTCCTGAAGATATCAATGAGATCCATCTCATCTAATGTATCATTTAAGACTTGTGTTTCTTTTTAATTTTCAGTTTTGATGATCTGTCCATTAGTGAGAGTGGGGTGTTAAAGTCTCCTATTATTACTCTGTTACTGTCAATTTCTCTTTTTATGTCTGTTAGTGTTTCTCTTATGTACTGAAGTGCTCCTATGTTGGGTGCATAGATATTTACAGTTGTTATGTCTTCCTCTTGGATTGATCTCTTGATCAATCAATGTAGTGTCCTTCCTTATCTCTTGTAATCTTTATTTTAAGGTCTATTTTGTCTGATATGAGGATTGCTACTTCAGCTTTCTTCTGCTTTCCATTTGCATGGAGTATATTTTTCCATCCTCTCACTTTCCGTCTGTATGTGTCTTTAGGTCTGAAGTGGGTTTCTTGTAGACATCATATATGTGTATCTTGTTTTTGTATCCATTCAGCCAGTCTTCATTATTTTTTTTTAAACTTACTGTGTTTGTGGTCTTTTCCCAGGGTAAAAGGTTGAATTCTTTCTTCCTTTTGGTTTCTGCCCTCCTATGTTTGGTGCAGTGGTTTGTGTAAGCTTCCTATAGACTGAGATTTGTGATGAGTTTTTGTTCCTTCCTTTGTTTGCTTTTCCTCTGATGGGCAAGGGTGAGTGAGGTGGTAATCCTGTCTGCTGGTGATTGGGTTTGTATTTTTTTTTGTTTGTTGTTTAGATGAGGCATCCTGCACAGGGTGTTACTGATGGTTGGGTGATGCCAGGTCTTGTACTCAAGTGGTTTCCTTTGTGTGAGTTCTCATTGTTTGATACTCCATAGGGTTAGTTCTCTGGTAGTCTAGGGTCTTGGGAGTCAGTGTTCCCACCCCAAAGGCTCAGGGCTTGATCCCTGGTCAGGAAGGAAGATTCCACAAGTGGTTTGTATGGCATTAAGTAAGATTAAAAACAAATACCCCAAAATGAGAAACCAAAGATGAACTCCAGACAAATGGCAGTTACAAAATCAGGCAAATAATAATTAAAATGATGCAATATACATATACACCCTTAAGCAAAGTCAAAACAGTTCAACAAAAATAAAGTACAGTGATTGACCCGGTGAACAAAGGAAATAAAAAATTATCTTTACCTGTTAAGAACAAAACTAACTAAAGCATAAACTGGAAAACAAAACTAAGCAAGGTGCCAAGTATGCAATAAAGCAAAGAAAAGAAAACTAACACATATATTGAGAGGAAAGGAAAGAAAGAATAGATATTCAAAGTTAAATACAGGTAGATGAAGAAGATTTATATACATTAAAGATTAACTGCAAGGGGAAAAGAACAGTAGGAAAGGCAAACAAAGAAATAAATGTAGAGAAAAAAATAATAGGTTTAAAAAATTAAAATTATAAAAAAGAGCAAAGGAAAAAAAAGAAAGACATAAAGGAAGAAGAAAGAAAAAAGGAAAACAGAACTGCAGAATCCCAACACAGAGTCAGAGGTTTATAACAACAATAAGAAGTGTGACTGAATATATACATATGCATTACACCTGTAAGCAAAATCGAAACAGTCCAACAAAAATAAAGTACAATAGATTGACCCCATGAACAAAGGAAATCAAGAGTTATATCTACCAGTTAAGAACAAAACTAAAGCAGAAACTGGAAAATGAAACTAAAGGAAGATGCAAGTTGGGGAATAAAGCTATGAAAATAAAGCTAACAAATGTTTGACAGGAAAGAAAAGAAAGAATAGATATGCAAAGTTAAATACAGGTAGATGGAGAAGACTTATATACATTAAAGATTATCTGGAAGGGGAAAGGAACAGTATGAAAAGCAAACAAAGGAATAAATGTGTAAAAAATAATAATAGGTTTAAAAAAATAAAATTAAAAAAGAAAATAAAAAGAAAAACTCCCCAGAACTGCAAAACCCCAATGTAGAGGCAGAGGTTTAAAACAACAATAAAAAATGCGTCTGAGGAGAAAAAAAAAATTCAAAAACTTAATTAGATTTCATAGTGCCCAAATTGACAACTACAATAGAGGGGCAAAAAAAAAAAAAAAGAAAAGAAAATCCAAGGGAATCTAGAGGACAAGTCAAAGCATAAGAATGATGTTTCTCTTGAGCCACTGCTGTCAGAGTCCTTTCCTTGCTGGAGGCCGCAGTCCACCTCACCTCCCTTTTATGCCCTCCCAAAACTGCTCATCTCCGGACCTGCTGGGGGGCAACTCAGATTCTAATCTGGTCCTACTCCTGTGTGTTCTTCTCTCCAGTGTCCACAGCTATCAGAACCAGTGTGTTTCCTTTTGTGGGAGCTCTGAATGTCCTTTTATGTATTCCATAGACACAGAGTCTGCCTCGTTGATCGTGTGGATTTAATCTGCAGCTTGTATAACTAGTGGGAAGGTTTTGCAGTCTTCTTCCTTAGCCACACTGCCCCTGGGTTTCAATTGTGGTTTTATTTCCATCTCTGCATGTGGGTTGTCCACTGGGGTTTGCTCCTGGGGCTGCCCTGGAGGACTTGGATTTGCCTCTGTGAGGGCCAGATGTGGGGGGTGGTGCAGCTGTTTAGGTTGCAAGAGTTTTGGCAGCACCAGGTACTCAGGGGAGTTGGCAGCTAGAGCAGCAGGAAATACAGTGCTCTAGAAGCGTATGGCAACCAGTATTGGCCAATAAGCTCCAGTATTCTTGCCTGGAGAACCGCCTTGACAGAAGCCTGGCAGGCCACAGTCTACAGGTTCACAAAGAGCTGGATACTACCGAAGCAACCCTCTGTGCGTAGATGCAAGACTTTTTTTTGCCTGTGGCAACTCTGCCCCAGTGAGAGTTGAGCGAGAAGGTGGCGCAGCTGCTTGGCTTGTCGGGATCCTGGGCAGCACCAAGTGTGCAGGGACATGGACTGCCTCCATCACAGGAGTTATGGCCCTATCAGAGTCTTTTTTCGAGCCTCTTGTAGCTGGGAATTAGAAGGCCTCTTTGGCCAGTTTTTCCCCATAGCTCCATCCATTCAGGCACTTAGAGGGCTCCCTTGCCTGGGATCCTTCTCTGTTGTTCAGCGCGTCAGGCACATAGAGGGGCCCCCTTGGCTGGGGTCCTACCCATAGATCGGCATTTCAGGCACTTAAAGGGGCACCCTGGGTGGGGTCCTACTCTGTAGTGCAGCACATCAGGTGTTTGATGGGCCAGACTTTTTATCCTTCAGGTGCCAATGCTTGCATGTGGGGAGAGAGAGGCTATAGTGATGGCTTCACTCTCTATGTGACTCAGTAGTATCACCTTGCTTCCATGGCTTCCTGGCTTTCCTCTACAGGCATTTCCCTTCACAGTCTCCTCCCTCACATCTAAATCTGTCTCTCCACAGTCAACAGCAGCCCTCACACTGGGATTGCTCCATAGTATCTAAACTCCAGCTCCCAGCTGCTACACCTTCCATGGGACCTGCGTCCCTGTCCAGAGTATGTATGGCTGTGGCAAGGACTGTCTGATTTTCATTCCATTTAGGCTGCCACAGATCAGCTGTTTCACTCTCAGCCTTAAATCTTTCTCCTCTGACTCAGACAATTGCCCCGAAGGGGAGGTCCAGTCCTATGAACACTCCTGTTTTTTCCCCCTAGTTCCTTTGTCCTACTTTTTGGTTGGTTCTATATTTTTTTTCACCGGTCAGGTACTCCTGTCCCCTCTTACTTGGTGTTCTGCATGCACTTCTGTGTCTGAAGGTGTATTCCTGATGTATCCATGGAAAGAGATATACTCCATGTCCACTTACTCCTCCACCCTTTTGTTCCTCCTCCTAGATGATAGCTTTCTTTATTGTGTCTGCATATGACTTCTTTCAGTTTGGCAATATATTAAGTAAGTGTAGTCACACAGTCGTGTCCGACTCTTTGCGACCCCATGGACTATAGCCCACCAGGCTCCACCGTCCATGGGATTCTCCAGGCAAGAATACTGGAGTGGGTTGCCATTTCTTTCTCCAGGGGATCTTCCTGACCCAGGGATTGAACCTGGGTCTTTCGCATCACAGGCAGGTGCTTTACCCTCTGAGCCACCAAGGAAGCCCAGGCAATATATTAACTAATAGACAAATAAGTTACCAATTTTTGACAGATGCACACCTCACCACTATACACAATCACTAGTTTAACAGTGGCACAAAGACTGAAAACTCAAAGCTTAAAAACCCATTCAGAAAAAGAAAGAATAGAAAACACTTTGTAGTCATTGCTTCATGAGAATTGAAATATCCTGCTGAACTGAATTGTGGAAACGTGAAGCTCCAACAATGGAGTAAGTTCCTTGGATAGCCCATGTTGTAGTCTTTGATTTTTGCTGTCTTGAAAGAGCATTGTTCACATTTTCTCACGTGGCTCTGTCTCTCTCTCGTTTTAAACAGTATCCACTGTAGACATATGTAAAGTGACTATTGTCTTTTTCAGGATAAACACTGTTGTCACAGCTTGCTTTCTGTTAAGCTTACTACTTGGAGGTGATTTTAGCAGTTTTAATACTAAAAAACTCCTGTATACCAGGTATTGGTCTCCTTGGCAATCCTTAGTTTGTTAACCATTTGGTGATTCCATATGTAAGTAGCTTTAACAACCAAAGCTAATATTTATTCATGGAAGGTTTTTGTTTTTATTTTTGCTGCAGAACTCTTGTTCATCCTGACAGTAAAGACTACTTTAACAGTGAGTTCCCTTTTCTCTACATGCTTGCCAGCATTTGTTTTTTTGATGATAGTCATTGTGACAGGTGTGAGGTGATAGCTAATTGTAGTTTTGATTTGCATCTCTCTACTGATTAGCAGTGTTGAACATCATTTCATAGGCCTGTTGGTCATCTGCATGTCCTCTTTGGAAAAATGTCTGTTCAGTTCTGCTGCCCATCTTTAATTGGAGCATTTGGTAAAAAAACAAAAATGATGTTGAGTTGTATGTTCAGTTCAGTCTCTCAGTCATGTCTGACTCTTTGTGACCCCATGAACTGCAGCAGGCCAGGCCTCCCTGTCCATCACCAACTCCTGGAGTCTACCCAAACCCATGTCCATTGAGCCGATGATGCCATCCAACCATCTCATCCTCTGTCATCCCATTCTCCTCCTGCCCTCAATCTTTCCTAGCATCAGGGTCTTTTCAAATGAGTCAGCTCTCTACATCAGGTGGCCAAAGTATTGGAGTTTCAGCTTCAACATCAGTCTCTCCAGTGAACACCCAGGACTGATCTGCTTTAGGATAAACTGGTTGGATCTCCTTACAGTCCAAGTGACTCTCAAGAGTCTTCTCCAACATGCAGTTCAAAAGCATCATTTCTTCGGCCCTCAGCTTTCTTTATAGTCCAACTCTCACATCCATACATGACCACTGGAAAAACCATAGCCTTGACTAGATGGACCTTTGTTACCAAAATAATGTCTCTGCTTTTTAATATGCTGTCTAGGTTGGTCATAACTTTCCTTCCAAGGAGCAAGCGTCTTTTAATTTCATGGCTGCAATCACCATCTGCAGTGATTTTGGAGCCCAGAAAAATAAAGTCAGCCACCGTTTCTACTGTTTCCCCATCTATTTGCCATGAAGAGATGGGACCAGATGCCACGATCTTAGTTTTCTGAATGTTGAGCTTTAAGCCAACTTTTCNTCTGGCTCTAGGTGAGTGATCACACCATCGTGATTATCTGGGTTGTGAAGCTCTTTTTTGTACAGTTCTTCTGTGTATTTTTGCTGAGCTATTTCTGTATTTTGGATATTAACAAATATTAGTCATACCCCTTGTAATTATTTTCTCCCATTCAGTAGGTTTTCTTTTCATTTTGTTAGTGGTTTCCTTTGCTTTGCCAAAGCTTTTAATTAGGTCTCTGTGTTTTGCTTTTGTTTCCTTTGCTTTAGGAAAGAGATTTTTTAAAAAAATGTTTTGCAGTTTATAGTAAAGAGTTCTGCCTATGTTTTTCTTTGAGAGTTTTACAGTATCAGGTTACATTTAGGTCTGTAATCTATTTTGAGTTTACTTTTGTATATAGTTTTACAGAATGTTCCAATTTCATTCTTTTACATCAAGCAGACTTTTTAAATATGACTTTTCAACTTCTGGTGGATTATTGCTTGGTCACGAGTTTCTTCCTTCAGATGGGAATGGAAGTCTAAAGAAAGGAGACGTTTAGCTGGGCATCCATAAGGGAAACACTTGTTTGTGAACTTAAGTTAAAACTTCTATTGTGTTGAGAAATATTCCCTATCTAATTTTGAAATTATCTTAGTCATAAATAAGTGTGGAATTTTATTAAGTGCTTACTGTCATCTGTTGAAAAAGCTACAATAGTTTTTACTACCCTTAATATAAATTACATTGATAGTTTTTCCCGTGGTATACCAAGTTACATTTATGGATTAACCCTAAATTTGAGTTTATCTTAATTTCTTATATTCTGTTTGCTAATTAGGATTCTTTGGGCTTCCCTTGTGGCTAAGCTAGTAAAGAATCCTCCGGCAATGCAGACAACCTGGGTTCAATCCCCGGGTGGGGAAGATCCCCTGGAGAAGGGAAACGCTACCCACTCCAGTATTCTGGCCTGAAGAATTCCATGGACTATGCAGTCCATGGAGTCACAAAGAGTCGGACACGACTTTAGGATTCTTTAATAGAATATTCTAACTGTTCTGGAGTAGTAGGTGAGAGGGACTTCTTAGTAGAAATGACATTTTTGCTGATGAATAAATCCAGGAACATTAAGTATTAGCTTGTTAAATTGTGATGGAAGAGTCACTAGAGTGACTTGGCATAAGATGCTTCAAGTCAGAAATGACTACCAAAAATATATGATAGAGAAAAGAATGTGTTATTGTATAATCTTTTGCTGAACCTCAGGTTTAAAAATTACAGAATATTCAGTCATACAAAGAGCCCTTTCAAGACATTAATATCTGTTTCGCAGATCTCAATCAAACCAGAAGGCCTCTAGAAATCATAAAGTTATCACCCCTTAACTTTATTAGCATGAGGCCATCGTTATATAAAAAAGATCCATGAATGGCAGCATTTGTCTGATGGAGTGAAATTTCATGAAATCTATAGAAGGCCCTCAAAGTTCTTGAGAAAATTATTTTTAGCAGAAACACTACTATCATGGCCTGAGAGAGACAAAAAGTACAAAATGATGAAAGACTCTTGCCCCCCCTCCCCCCTGCTCCGAAATCCTGGCAAGATGCTGCAGTTTTATGCTGTTATGAAAAAAAAGGAAAGATGACTTGGGGTGAAGTTCAGAGCCACAGAGAATTATTCCTAGACTTTGAAATCTAATCAGGAAACTGATTTACTTGGCTGCATTTCAGAACTGCTTTGGACTAGTGACTCCGTTTTACTTTCTATATGAATTGAAATGTCTGTAATTGTTATCTTACATTTGTCCCACCATTCTCTTTTGGGAGTGATGGGAACCAGGAACTCAGTTTCAGTTTTAAAAGAAATTATGCCTCAGCAATTGTACTTAATAGATTATACCTAAGAACCCATCATCATCTGGACCTGATTTAGATTTTAGACTTTGAGCTAATGGAGAGATAAGATTTTAGAATTTTGAATTAATGAGAGATATAGATGAATTAATTACATGATATGATGATATTGAAAGTGAAGAATTCATGATTTGTGATCTCTGAAGAAGATTTAGCTTTAGCACCAGGGACCAGGCTTGATCACTCAGAGCTTTTGTATGGCAGAAATTTTATTACAGTGAAAAAGACAGAAAAAGCTTCTGTCATAGATACCAGAAGGGGGACGGAGAGTGCTCCACTTGCTAGTCTTCAGTTCAATTCATTCGCTCAGTTGTGTCCTACTCTTTGCGACCCCATGGACAGCAGCATGCCAGGCTTCCCTGTCCATCATCAACTCCCAGAGCTTGCTCAAACTCATGTCCATCAAGTCGGTGATGCCATCCATTCATCTCATCCTCTGTTGTCCTCTTCTCCTCTGGCCTTCTGTCTTGCCAAGCATCAGGATCTTTTTCAATGAGTCTANCCCCATGGACAGCAGCATGCCAGGCTTCCCTGTCCATCATCAACTCCCAGAGCTTGCTCAAACTCATGTCCATCAAGTCGGTGATGCCATCCATTCATCTCATCCTCTGTTGTCCTCTTCTCCTCTGGCCTTCTGTCTTGCCAAGCATCAGGATCTTTTTCAATGAGTCTACTCTTCGCATCAGGCAGGCAAAGTATTGCAGTTTAAGCAAAAAGAAAGGTAAAGATTGTTGTCATAACAACTGAGTTTAAGAAAAAATGTCTTATGTGACTAAGACAAAGCAATGTTAAAAAATTTTTTTTGCTACTTTCTCTTCTTGAGAGCCCTGGATCCCTTTCTCCTTATCAATCTACATAAGAATTAACTCTCAAGATTTTGGACTTCATGCTATAATATTGGGAGGTGACTATCAGGATCCTTAGGAGGTGAACATATGTTGCATTTAGGGGGAATGTGAGTCACTGGTGGCTGCAGGACAGATTTATGCTTATTATAGTTAGGGCAGACTTAGTTAATTTACACTTACATTAAGAATTATTTAGCAAGTCTAATGTATTTATAATTTTGTCTTCTTTTGTAGTTTGGCCTATATCAGTTTAGTTCAGTTCACTTGCTCAATTGTGTCCGATTCTTCGCGACCCCATGATTCACACCATGCCAAGCCTCCCTGTTCATCACCAACTCTTGGAGTTCACTCAGACTCACATTCATCAAGTCAGTGATGCCATCCAGCCATCTCATCCTCGGTCGTCCCCTTCTTCTCCTGCCCCCAATCCCTCCCAGGATCAAAGTCTTTTCCAATGAGTCAACTCTTCGCATGAGGTGTCCAAAGTACTGGAGCTTCAGCTTTAGCATCATTCCTTCCAAAGAAATCCCAGGGTTGATCTCCTTCAGAATGGACTGGTTGGATCTCCTTGCAGTCCAAGGGACTCTCAAGAGTCTTCTCCAACACCACAGTTCAAAAGCATCAATTCTTTGGCGCTCAGCCTTCTTCACAGTCCAACTCTCAC